>CM044017.1:44861446-45354129 GCA_024085815.1 Flaveria linearis | reverse complement strand
CTTTCTTTCATAATGCATGCATTCATTCATCATGTTCTTCTTTCATTATCTTTCACTTTACGTTCTTAATACATTTTTTCTTTCGTTCATTCATTCACGTAAAGTTATTAAAGATTAAAAACACATATATATAAGGAACATACATATTACATATCATCAGTATTCACCTTATCATGGCAACATCATACTAACATACATACATCATACTAGCATACATACATCATACATACACTTCTACATTCACTCACATCAGCCCTGTCCGGGCGACTGAACTACCACCAGTCGCATGTCCTCCATGCGACTTGGTCATGCGATTGGGCTACTCATGCGAATGGGTACTCATACGTGCGATTGAACTTCCTTCCGTACGACTAGACACTATGCGACTGGGCTATATGCGACTAATCTTAACCGTACGACTCAACTACTCTGCGATTGAACTCATGCGACCGAAACTCTCAGTCGCGTCAACTATAGTGCGATTGAGGCTCAGTCGGGCGTCTGAACCTCAGTCGGGCGATTGGACATCAACTTTCACTCATTCGGCCGAATGGCCCTTCAGTCGCATAAACCTAACTGGGCAGCGACTAGAGTTCTTCCTAAACAGCAGTCGCGAACCCCCGCGCCCAAACTCGTCTTAAACCCATTTTTAGCCCAATCAACCCTCCCTAGCCTCAGGGATTCATACTAGGACATCATACAAGCATACTAGTCTAATTCATACCATAAACACAATGCTCAAGATTTACCCCAATGGGTCAAACTTTCACTATTTAAAAACTAGGGTCTTAATGTGTTTCCAGCCTCAAAATCGTTAGAAAACATGTAAATGAAGGGTCCTAGAACTCACATTGTCAGGTAGGAGTTGATGAGCTTCGTTTTGGCTAGCTTCTCGACGATCGGCAGCACTTTCCCCTCTTTCCTTCTCTTCTCGGTCTCTTTCTGCTCTCTTCCCGACTGAAAATGGGAGGAGAGTGGAGCTGCTCCCCTTTTATACCCACTTCTCAGTCGCATCTGGTCCAGGGGCGACTGGTCCTTCAGTCGCATCAACACTATGCGATTGGACCCCAATCGCACATGTTCCATGCGGCTCATACTCCATTCGGGCGGTTGAACTCCAATCGTGCGGTTGAGCTTCAATCGGCCGAATAGCCATGCGGTTGACCTCCAGTCGCATAAATCACGTGCGACTGAGGCTCAGTCGCATAGCCTACCAACAGTCATACTTCCGGGTGTTACAATCCCCCACATCTCTTATTTTCTCACTACCTTTCCCTAACACCCAAGTTCTTACCATCTCATCAGTTAGAGTGCCAGCCTTTAAATTGCACTCTGTATTGTTGGAGGTGCCGCAGCAGTCACCAAACCACGTATTTGAGGTACTAGACCCCAAATGTAACGCTCAATCCGCTTTGACTCAGGTGTCACCAGGTGTGGCACCAGCCTTGCCAACTCATGGAACCGGTCTGTGTAAGCAGCATGACCCGACCCTACCATCGAATGGTTCCAGAACTCGTGTTCCAACTTCTGCATTTCGTTCATTGGACAGTATTCTTCAGTTGCCAAAGCTTTGAAATCCGCCCAGTTCATTGCTATTGCTGCCTCCCTACCTCGAGCCTGTACCTGGGTATTCCACCACGTTAACGCCTTCCCCACCAATGAACACGTAGCATACTTCACCTTCTGGTCTTCAGCACAGTTGCTGACGTCCATCATAGATTCCATCTTCTCAATCCAACGGGTTAAAGCAATGGCTCCATCTTTTCCATCAAACTCCTTTGGCTTACAAGCCATGAACTCCTTATAAGTACAGCCATTCCTTCCTCCCATGCCATTCCCATTCATATTACCATTGTCGTTCCCGTTTCCCATTCCATGAACTCCTTCGCCGTTGTTATTTCCTCCCCGTCTCCATGTCCGTCTTCGTTGTTTTCCCCATGACCATTATCTCATCATTATGCTCGTTGTCCTCATTACCACCCCGTTATTGTGGTTCATGATATTATCACTCACCTGTGCCACTATGGTCGGGATGAGTGCTGCCAGTTGTTGAGCAATTATGGCGGCTATGTCAGGATTTCCAGCTCCCTGATTATTACCACCTTGCCCACCATCGTTTCCTCCTATAGTTTCTTCACCCCCACCTCCTGCACCTCTTCCCCTACCTCTGCCTCTTGGGTCAGCACCTCCACGACTAACACTGTGTGTAATCCTTCTGGGCGGCGTCTTTCTAATCAATATAAACAATATATGAGTCTCAACATTTATCAAAGAGCATCACAACTCAGTCAATCTCATAAAGCATAACATCACAAATGCATTTTCCATAGTATAACATTACAACCCAAAACATCATAATAATATAAAGTCTCATTCTCATAAATATAAAGTCATAATCGATAAAAGAAACATCTCAAAAAGCGTGCGAAAACCCAAAGTCTAACAATGTCTGGAACGAAATACGAAAAACTACAGTAAAGCTCTTAAATCCTCAGGCCTTCACCAATGATCATGCATCATCAGTCCTGCTCGTCGTCACTGTCAGATGAGCTAGAAGGACTTGGGGGCAGGTCAGGATGGTCTCCCCACAAGCTAGCCTCATCTGCTGGCACCGAAACCTGATGCGGGTGGCCGAAAACACCCTCTTCCTAGCTGTCCTTAGTAACACCGGTCCTACGCCGTTCTCTTGGTAAGGTCCTCTGGGTTGCCGGGCACCCTAGGTCCGCCACATGGGCGTACCTTGCAACGGCTGCCCAGCAGGTATCACGGGGGTAATTGGGATGGCAGGGACGTCTGGTGCAGCAGGGACAGTAGGTGCACTAGGTGCAGCTGGGACTTCAGGTGCTACAGGACTAGGAGGTGCAGCACAAGTGGCAGGCAAACCTAAAACAACACGATCACTTGTCTCTTCCTCTTCAGGTGACTCTATCTCCGCCTCTTCAGGGTCGGACTCTGTGTCAGATGACATAGGCAGCATATGGTCCGAGAGGACCTCTTCTGGTTCCGACTCATCATCGGACAAACGGGCACGAGGCATAGTAGGAACAGAGGACCCAGATGAAGACATCCTATAAGGGAAAATGCACTTTTCCTCAGATGAAGCAAGCAAAAAGGATAAAGAACCAATATACAGAAAAGAGGAACAAGCATGTAATATCAGATGCACACAAATCCTAGTATGCATTCTACATGAAGGTTCCTAGGTTATAGTCTAGGTCAAGTGAATTGTCTATTCTCTATAACCAGTGCTCTGATACCAATCTGTCACACACCCCGCTTATAGCGGAAACACGAGGATGTAACGGACGGGATCGTCATAACACATTGTTAAGTTAATAGAGATTGCATTAAATGATAAAGACCAATGTGTCATGACGTCACCGAACACAAATGGAGACTTGTGTCATGGTTAGTCAGTTCCACGACAAACATAGTCATACAAGACAACTAAGTATAAGTCCCACAACCCGGGATAGAGTAATCAAATGTATAACACAGTCAAATGTCAATTGCGATAAAAGAAAACATCCAGCTCGAAAGATAAAACTTAAGGTCTTTACTAGGCAGCATCCCTAGCAATCCTCAATGATTATTACCTGAAAAGATATGCTCAAAAGGTCAACATAATGTTGGTGAGTTCGCAGGTTTAAATAATAACAAAAACTTGATGCTGTGTAATAGTGTAGTAGGACATGCGTGCATACAGTCAATAGCAAGTAATATCACATGAGCATCACAACTAATCCTACGACATACACAAAGGATTGTCAAACATATTCATCCAAGACCCGTACCTGGCCATAGTTGGTAATTAACTAGTATACCAACCCTAGGATGGGGGTGTCAGCCCAATAGTGCTATCAATACCTGTCCATCGGCTCCAACACCGGAGTTAAATAGTTGTGAACAGAACCACAAAGACAACACATGCATGTACCAGATAATTACTTACAAACATGTAAACACGACAGTCCCAAAATAATTGAATATGTTCATAGCATAAAAAGGGTGAGCATACTTTTCCCCCTAATTTGTAAATGTTTAATGAAAACGGGACCACGAAACTCACCTTGAACAAATACGAATAAAATGGACAAAAGAGCTTCAACAGACGAGAGCAACGCCAATAAACCACCTATATATATAATTATAATAAAATCTTAAGACGGGTCTACAGAAAAAGGATCGTTCGATCGTTTTTTTTCGGTTCGGGTCGATTCGGGTCGAGGTACGGCTCACACACATAATATATATAATTCATGCAACTCAACATACTGTATTAGTAAAATAATAATAATAATAATATAATAATAATAATATAATATAATAATAATAATAATAATAATAATAATAATAATAATAATACAATAATAATAAAAATAATAACAACAACACACACAATCACATAAACCATTATATATATACATGCACTTGAGCACACACATCACACTCTTATATATACCATATATGCATTCACACACAATAACATACATTTATATATATACTCGTGCTTATCATCATCCAACACTCCCATATCTATATATATACATACACGTAGCTGCAAACACACGCCTACAATATCAATGTACACACACCTGCATTATACATACATACATACTCATCTCACACACTCAATCATATATATATATATATATATATATATATATTATATATATATATAAACATACATACACACCGATTCATACATATATAACACACACACTGCACACACACACACACACAAACACATACACGCACACCTAAACACGCACACACACACACACTGCTCACACACACAACACACACACACACTATATATACACACTGCCGCATATATACACAATATATGCATATACACACAATACATACATACAAGCATACACACAACATATACATACGCGGAAATACATACACACACACGCATGACATATATATACACACTCAACCACAGCAGGTACATAGCATACGTTCAAGACACACACGCACACATATACAACCATATACATACACGGTTACATACACACACACATATACAAACATATATACATACACTGTTACATACACACACACACATGTACAATCGCAGAAGCAATACACGCATATATACATACGACTTGCGATATATACACATATATACATACGATTTGCAACATATACATATACACACGCACAAAATACATACATGCGCACACACGAAGGCTTACTAAACGACCCAAAACGAACCGATTCAAATCGAGACGAAAACCGAAACGAAACGTAACGAAACAAATAAAACGAGGTTCGGAACGACCGATTACCTGCGAAATGACTAAACAGTGGTGCGACGGAGGCTAACGACGGCGTACGGTGGCGGAACGGTGGAAGAATCACGGCGGCAGGAAGGCTTCGGCGATTTTAGGGTTGCGAAATGGAGACCGGCCGAAATCACGGCTGTAACATATTAATTTGATATTTACAAAATAGTCCCTAGACTTTAAAATAATTAATCCCTCGAGTTTCATTAAATTACAATTTAAACCCTGTACTTTAATTATAATATTAATAATAATTTATTAATTTAAAAATAATCATACTAATAATAATTCTCAATATTATAATGATACAATATTAATAATTTTATTTAAATAAAAAATATAATAACTAATATTAGGGTTTACGCGAGACAGATACGCGAAAAGATTCGGTCGGACGTAAATTAATTACGTAAAATAATAATAAATGCACGGGAAGAAAAGAATTAATGGATTTTCGAGTCAATTGACGGACCTGATAGTGACGGATGTCACATGTACGTATGTACGTAGGTACGTATGTACGTAGGTACGTAGGTACGTAGGTACGTATGTACGTAGGTACGTAGGTACGTAGGTACGTATGTACGTAGGTACGTAGGTACGTAGGTACGTATGTACGTAGGTACGTATGTACGTAGGTACGTAGGTACGTAGGTACGTAGGTACGTATGTACGTAGGTACGTATGTACGTAGGTACGTAGGTACGTAGGTACGTATGGACGTAGGTACGTATGGACGTAGGTACGTATGGACGTAGGTACGTAGGGACGTAGGTACGTATGGACGTAGGTACGTAGGGACGCACGTACGTAGGGACGCACGTACGTAGGGACGCACGTACGTAGGGACGCACGTACGTAGGACGCACGTACGTAGGGACGCACGTACGTAGGGACGCACGTACGTAGGGACGCACGTACGTAGGGACGCACGTACGTAGGGACGCACGTACGTAGGGACGCACGTACGTAGGGACGCACGTACGTAGGGACGCACGTACGTAGGGACGCACGTACGTAGGTACGCACGTACGTAGGTACGCACGTACGTAGGTACGCACGTACGTAGGTACGCACGTACGTAGGTACGTAGGTACGTAGGTACGTATGTACGTAGGTACGTATTTACGTAGGTACGTATGTACGTAGGTACGTATGTACGTGTACGTATGTACGTATGTACGTATGTACGTATGTATGTATGTATGTATGTATGTATGTATGTATGTAGTATGTATGTATGTAGTAGTATGTATGTATGTATGTATGTATGTATGTATGTATGTATGTATGTATGTATGTATGTATGTATGTATGTATGTATGTATGTATGTACCTGAGGTACGTCATGACCGACGTGGTCGTCCAAATAATAATAATAATAATATAATAATAATAATAATAATAATATAATAATAATAATATAGTAAATAACAATAATATAATAATAATATTAATACTAATAGTAATAATAAAAACACTAAATCAAATAGGAGGATAAACTGTCACGGTTTGACCAAACCGTGACATTTAGGGTTTGTCAACGGTCACGGTTAGGGCTAACCGTGACCGCTTATCGGGCGCATGTCCACTGTTCGGGCGCATGGCCCTTGTTTGGGCGCATGGCCTTGTTGGGCGCATGGCACTTGTTCGGGTGCATGGCCACTGTTTGGCCGCATGGTAGGTATTTTTTGTAAAAAATATTTACTCAGAAAATTTTTAAAAAATCAGGCAAAAGGTCACCGTTAGGGCAAACCGTGACCTTTGCTTAATTTTTTAAAATTTTCTAAGTAAAAAATTTTATAAAAAACACCTCATTGAACCGGTGGTAGGGGTTTCGAGCCCACACCACTCCCCTATTGCCCTACCGTCTTAACCGGTTGGGACGGGAGTGGTTCGCTGAAAGGTTTAGAAAACAATTTCTTTTAAACTAAATTAGCCCAAAAGGTCACGGTTTGGGCAAACCGTGACCCCTTTTTTCACATGTGGCATTGTGGAATGAAGCTGTCACAGTTTGATGACACAAAGTGTCACGTGGTGGCCTAGCTGTGACACCTTGTTTGTGTAAGAGGTCACGGTTTGGTCTAACCGTGACCTTTGGGGGTTCCCTAAACCCACACATTAACCGTTTTGATCATTTACGTACATCGAATCCGATATTTTTTTCATGAACATGCACACACATCAATATATATACAATAAGAACAAATACACTTCGTAAACGTACATACTAACATGCGTATGCGAACAAACCGTGACGTTTTAATGATAACCCAAACAATCTTATCGGGAACATATCAACATATATACACCTTATATTTTGTAGGTACGTCGGTACGTCGGTACGTCGGTACGTAGGTACGTCGGTACGTAGGTACGTCGGTACGTAGGTACCTAGGTACGTAGGTACGTACGTACGTAGGTACGTACGTACGTAGGTACGTACGTACGTAGGTACGTACGTACGTACGTAGGTACGTACGTACGTAGTTACGTACGTACGTAGGTACGTACGTACGTAGGTACGTACGCACGTACGAGGTACGCACGTACGAGGTACGCACGTACGTAGGTACGCACGTACGTAGGTACGCACGTACGTAGGTACGCACGTACGTAGGTACGCACGTACGTAGGTACGCACGTACGTAGGTACGCACGTACGTAGGTACGCACGTACGTAGGTACGCACGTACGTAGGTACGCACGTACGTAGGTAGGCACGCACGTACGTAGGTACGCACGTACGTAGGTAGGCACGTACGTACATAGGCACGTGCGTACGTACGTACGTAGGTACGTACGTACGTAGGTACGTACGTAGGTACGTACGTACGTAGGTACGTACGTACGTAGGTACGTACGTACGTACGTAGGTACGTACGTACGTAGGTACGTACGTACGTAGGTACGTACGTTCGTAGGTACGTACGTACGTAGGTACGTACGTACGTATGTACGTAGGTATGTATGTATGTATGTATGTATGTATGTATGTATGTATGTATGTAATATTAATAATATTAGTATTATAATAATAATAATAATAATAATAATAATAATAATAATAATAATAATATATATAATATAATAATAATAATAATAATATAGTAATAATAATACTAATAATAATAATAATAATATAATAATATTAGTAATAATTAATAAAAAAAACCAAGAGGTTACGTGGAGGCCAACCGTGACCTCTTGAGATATTTTTTGAATTTGATTTCTTCTCGATTAGTGCACCTGCCACTCGTGTATCGTGTGTGTAAGAGGTCACGTGGAGGCCAAACCGTGACCCCGTCTGCCTAAGAGGTCACCTGGAGGCCAAAGCGTGACCTCGAGGTTACTGGTGTCGTCTTCAACCGTTCGAGACCCCATTTCACCACACATTCATCACAACCACAACCACAACCATTTCACCACAACCACAATACTATTACTTCTATTACTATTATTATAGTAATAGTAGTAATAGTAATAATAGTAATAATATTAATAATAGTAATAATAGTAATAATAGTAATAATAGTATAATAGTAATAATAGTAATAATAGTAATAATATAATAATAATATAATAATAACAACAATAATAATAATAATAATAATAATAATAATAATAATAATAATAATAATATAATAATAATAATAATAACAAGAACAATAATAATAATAATAGTAATAATAGTAATACTACAAATAGTAATAGTAATAATAATAATACTAATAGTAGTAATAATAATAATAATAGTAATAATAATAATAGTAATAATAATATAGTAATAGTAATAATAATACCAATAATAATAATAGTATACATATAATAATAGGGTCCCTTTATTTAGACACCCCTGTCCCCTATACGCCGCGTATGGGTCCATACGCGGCGTATAGGGTATGTTGTTGATTTGACGTTTTATACCCTATCCTCGGCGTATGGGACCATACGTGGCGTATAGGGTTTGACATTTTATACTCATACGTGACTTATGACCCATACGTGGAAGAGCTATACCGCGTATGGAACCATACGCGGCGTATAGCTTATATATTTATTTTTTTTTTAATTTTTTGAGTTTTTATTTTAATATATACAATATGAATACAATAATAAAATTAAAATTCAAATATAATTCACATATTACAAATTATAAATTAAAATAAATTTATATAAGCCGGGGGTTCTCGGTTATTCTCTATTATTGCGTTGTATTCCGAGATACGAATCCTATACATAATCTCCCATTCTGCAGCACGTACGCTTCGGTTAAGAATCCAAAGATTACTTAATGTTGGCATCGGATAATCTCCTTCTAACTTAACGTGGACGAAATGATTGTTGTTGACATGAACAATCGAAACGATATGATGAGGCATGACAGTTTTCGGATCAGCCCATAATGGGAAAAATGTTTGACAACCATTATTGCTTAGTAAATGAAGAATAACCCCAAACTTTTGAGCAACCACTAATCCCGTATACGGCATTATCATCCAATGTTCTTCTGGTGCAGGTTCCACACTTTGCCAATCGATGGTGTGACGTAATTCGTTATACTGTCCGGGGTACAAAGTATCGAAAACTTCTCTGTACTCCAATTCATGTCTGTCCAACTCTTCTAAAAGCTGTGTCCGCACATACATCCACTTATTTTCGTCAAACCCTAAGCCTAAAGCTATTGATCGAAAACCACAATTCCCATCGGGTCGGACATCTCGTATACGTGAAATATACTGATGAAAGATTGACGGAATCCAATTTTTTAACCTGTTTATATTGTTTAATTGGTTATCTCCGACAATCGAAGAAAACTCATTAGTACCCCGTGATACTTTAGATGAGGTTGAACGACTACGTTGCATGGCAGGCTTCTGGGGCTTTACAGCTGAACTTGTTCTTCCGGAAATGTGAGACGCAATAAACGAGCTATGTCTCGGCATGTCGCACGTACTTTGTTGAGTGTCGTACTTTTGTTGTTGAACCTTTAACGTTGGACGACCGCGAATATCTGTTTGAACAACAGGCGCTTTTTTGTTACTTTTCCATGGATACACAATTTTTTATTTTTTTCCACCAAACTAAATTTTACAGCTGCGGGTTGTGTCATTATTTGTTGTTTCACCCGTTCCATTTCTTCTTCAACATCAACTTTTTCATCCACCGTATATGATGGCTTAATGTTATCAAGCTTCGTCCAAAATACGTCAATTGCATCTAATGGAATTTTAGTGCCTGCATTATAAAGTATAAATTAATACATAATTTGTCACTTTAATAGAAAAATGATAATGATGGAGCGACTATTACCAGAATGTTCATATTTTTCCAGCCGACAAGCACAAGGCAAGCCACAACTAGTGAAAAGATGACAACCACATGTTGCATTTGCAGAGCGCATCACATGCAATTTAGTGTTTTCGGCAACTAATAAATCAAGAGCTATGTGTGAAACCTTGCCTCTTAAGTAATCAAATAGCGGAAGTTTATGATGATTCATGGTTTTAATTTTGCTTGTCTCAAAGCTTTCTTTTAAATTTACCTCTTGTGCGTTCACCAATTGATCTACAAACTCCACAAGTCTATCCAGTGAGCTATTTGTTGATTTAAGATATCTTTTTAAATTTGCATGTTGACTCTCCACCCTATTTGTTGTGCGTTGGCCAAAATTGCGGTTCAAGTTAGTCCAGGCTGATACAAACATTTCTTTGTAACTCTCTAACCAGTTTCTGTTTATATATGACAATACCTCTGAAAATATAATAAATCACGCTTAAATTATATATTGAAAATATAATAAAACATAATTAAAATTTAATAAAAACTTACTTTCTCGATTCGCTTCAACTAATCGTTCGTAAAGAAGGTTATAGTTATACTCGTAAATCTCCGCCGTGGGAGACTCACACAAACGTGCCCATGCATATTTAAACTTTCTCCAGTCATCTTTCGTAAAACTTGCTTTACAGTGTTTCGCGATATTTTCATCAATATGCCACCTGCATAAACACTTTGAAGCATTCGGAAATACTTTAACACATGCGTTCATTAAAGCGAGATCTCTGTCTGTTATTATGACGCGCGGCTCCATACACTTGCTTAACGTATCTTTCAATCTATTAAGCACCATTCAAAATTATCTTCCCGTTCTTGCTAATAACGCATGAGCAACACAAAATGTCTTGTGTGTGGAGGTCACACCAACAATCTGAACAAACGGAAGCTTGTACATGTTTGTTTTATATGTAGCGTCTATCATCAGCACGTGCGGAAATGCACGCCAAGTGTCGTATGATTTAGGATGACAAAAAATATATCTTCTACGACATTAGTATCGGGATCTTCTCGGGTGTAATAAACATACCTTTTAATTGAAAAAGGAAGGAAAATTGATGTTGTTAAGTGAGGATACAAATACAAGTTAGGCTTCATTTTAATTAAGTCTATTGAAAAAAAAAACCTCGGGTGTAATAAACGTACCTTTTAATAGATAAAAGGTTTTCTAAGACTTGCATTGGTGTTTCACCGACTTTTCTTTCACTTCTTATCTTATATTGAGCGTTGTATACGTCTCTGGTTATTGATGCGTTATTAGGATTTTGCTTTTTAATAGCTGATAAGATGCTACGAGGCTCCATGTTCTGATCAGTAAGCTGCTCCACCAAATTGTATTCGTTTTGAGAAAACCTTCTTACAAAAGGATGCCCCTCCATATGTTGAGCAGGATCATGGTTATGTTCGTCACTTCGCACCTCTAATTTCCACGAACGACGTTTGTTGTCGTATATCCCTACCAATTTAAAAGGACATCCGATTTTTTTGCTACCAGATCGTCTAACTGTCGCTTTACTTTTGTGTTCGCCCGCACGATCACAGATAAGCCATACCTTTACGACCTGACCTTCTTTTTTCTTTGATCTTCGTGTAATAATAACGTAACCATTATCACGTCCTCTATTAACAGCCCAACAGACTAGCTCATCGAGAGATAAAAATTTTGAGATGTTTCAAACGATACTTTTGTCGTTTGTTTTTCATCACTCGAGAGTATATTATTTTTTTGCGTGTCGTAAGTTGACTCTCGGCAAAACTCAACTTCATCATCGGGAACATACGATTGGTTTAAATCTGGCAGTCCTGTCTCGTAAGCAGATTGAACGTACGCATCATCTTGATTACTATCCACCACGAACGAATATTCATTTGAATATTCATTTGAATATTCACCAAACAAATAGTTACCGTCCCAAAACGACATACCGAACGAATAAAAAGTGTGATATTTTGAGAGAGAAATACGTTTGGGATTTACAGGAATCGAAAGAATATCGAAAGTGTTATCGAAATCGTTGTTATATAGGTGAAAACGAATCTTGGGTCATGTCATATCGAAATAATTTATACGTGGCGTATGGGTCCATACGCCACGTATAGGACGCTATACGCAGCGTATGGTCCTATACGCTACGTATAGGCTTGCCACGTCTCCACGTATAGAATCCTATACGCAGCGTATGTACCATGTAATCGTACATCGTACAAAAAGTACATCTGACACCACCAATTATTTTGTACTATACGTGGCGTATGGATCCATACGCCACGTATAGTGCAAAATAATTGGTCGCAAGAGGACTGTAGTGGTCGCATGAGCACCAATTATTTTGTACTATACGTGGCGTATGGGGCCATACGCCACGTATAGTATAAAATAATTGGTCGCAAGAGCACTGTACGTGGTCGCAAGAGGACTGAGCTATACGCCGCGTATGGGTCTATACGCGGCGTATAGTTTATATATGTATATGTTTTTTTTAATTTTTTGAGTTTTAATATATATATAATTTGAATTAAAATTATTTATGTATGTCTGTATGTATGTATGTATGTCTGTCTGTATGTATGTATGTATGTATGTATGTATGTATGTATGTATGTATGTATGTATGTCTGTATGTATGTATGTCTGTATGTGTATGTATGTATGTATGTATGTATGTATTTGTGTATGTATGTATGTATGTCTGTATGTATGTATGTCTGTATGTATGTATGTATGTATGTATGTCTGTATGTATGTTTGTATGTATGTATGTATGTCTGTATGTATGTATGTATGTATGTATGTATGTATGTATGTATGTATGTATGTATGTATGTATGTATGTATGTATGTATGTATGTATGTATGTATGTCTGTATGTATGTATGTCTGTATGTATGTATGTATGTATGTATGTATGTATGTATGTATGTATGTATTTGTGTATGTATGTATGTATGTCTGTATGTATGTATGTCTGTATGTATGTATGTATGTATGTATGTCTGTATGTATGTTTGTATGTATGTATGTATGTCTGTATGTATGTATGTATGTATGTATGTATGTATGTATGTATGTATGTATGTATGTATGTCTGTATGTATGTATGTATGTATGTATGTATGTCTGTATGTATGTATGTCTGTATGTATGTATGTATGTATGTCTGTATGTCTGTATATATTTACAAAGATAAACATAAACTGATAATAAACATAAAAGATAAACATAAACTGATAATATATTTACAAAGTTTTTAAATTACATAACAAAATAAAAATTACAATACAAAACTACGGGGAGTCAGGGTAATCTCGAGGCGGTGGCAACGGTGGAGGATCAGTACCAGAACGCCGCGCCATCTCTGACTGAACCTGCCACTCCATCAGATCCTCAACGCGATCGAGCCGTCGACTCTGCTGCCGTAAGCTCCTAGACATATCCTGCAACAATGTCTCCACACGTGCAGGCAGCCTCACCTCTCTATAAATATGTCGTGGGATCTGAGGCTGAGGAGGCGGCTGATGTGGCTGAGGAGGTGGCTGATCATGTGGCTGCTCGTCGGGTGGTGGCTGATCATGCGGCTGCCCGTGCTGCTGCAGTGGATCGACGGGGCCGAGCTGCTGAACTGGTGCCGGCTGCCAGATCTCCCCAGGTCGAAGAGAGAATCGTATGCCAACCGGAAACTGGCGTATAATACGCATGCCGAATAGCGTACGACGATCTAATCTCACCGGCTCGATCGGCGGAGACACGTCACCAAGATGCCGAGGAAGATAACCTAAAGATCGGGCAATCAACGTGATGTACGCGCCGCCGTACACCGCTCCTCGCTCCTGCCGATGATAATACGAAGCAAAATACTCCGCCAAACACCTCGCCAGGTTACACCTGGTCCCCGTAATCAAACAGTATAAGTAAAATAAGTCGGGAATGGTACACCACTCCCGACTCTTGCCACGTCCCGTGATGGACGTGGCGATCATCCGATGCAGATAACGGATGAGAGGATCTCGAATGCCGGTGACCCTGCCCTTAGTCCTCTGAAACGGACCTCCGGCAATCTCAGGCCACCACTCTCTCAATGTGCCCTCCTCCATCTCAGTAATACCCTCAGTGAACAGAGGGGTAACAGTCTCCGGCTCATAATAAAGCCCAGAGACAACTGCAAACTGCTCAATGGACATCTGATGTGCATGTCCACAAAGCGTAAAAGATATCTCCGATCGCTCATCGTCCTCCACCATCTCATCTGGACGAATATATGTAAATGTGGATAAAAACTCCACTACCAGCTCACGGTGGGACGGTAAGAATGCGATCTCAAAAAGACGTCTCCACGGCGTATCGTCTCCGATAATAGCTGCAAGACGATCGCGCTCTCCCAACTCAGCCATCACCTCCCAATCTACGGCCTTTTAATGACCGATCTTCATCCGAATAAATTTGAGCACTTAGCGTGCTCAACGGAACCGGCATCAAACTGCAACCAAGGATGCTCGGCAATATGGTCAACAACGTCAGCCTCAATCTCAGAATCGGAAGACATATCTGCACAGGTGAACAAATAGGTCAAAAACAACGTATACATACATATATATGTATATACACATATACATATACATATATGTATATGTACATATATACGTATACGTATACGTATACGTATACGTATATATGTACATATACATATATGTATATGTATATGTGTATATACATATATATGTATATGTATATGTATATGTATAGGTATATGTATATGTATATGTATATGTATATGTATATGTATATGTATATGTATATGTATATGTATATGTATATGTATATGTATATGTATATGTATATGTATATGTATATGTATATGTATATGTATATGTATATGTATATGTATATGTATATGCGTATATACATATATATGTATTTGTATATATATATTTACCCTATACGCCGCGTATAGGGCTATACGCCGCGTATAGGGTAGCAGCGTATGGGTCACAGGGCAACGTATAGGTCGAATCCGACCCTATACGCCGCGTATAGGACTATACGCAGCGTATAGGGGACCCACGTATGGCCCCCAAGTTGCGTATTGCAATACCCTATACGCCGCGTATATATCTATACGCCGCGTATAGGGTACACACCAATGTGTCTTCGTCCCCAACCAAAGAACTATACGCTGCGTATAGCCCTATACGCGGGGCTGTACCAGCGTATAGTTCTTTAATCCAGTTTTTAAATCACGCATTTTGGGGCATAAAACACTACTTTAACGTTTAAATCAATGAACGATTAACATAATAATGATGTATGAACAATAATACGTACCTGGATGTTGAAAAATCGAAGATCAATACGTGGAGTATAGTGCTATACGAGAGTGTTTTTTTGAATTGTGTGTAAAAAATAGAAAATTTGAAAGATATAGTTGCCCGAGGACCTATACGCCGCGTATGGCACCATACGCGGCGTATAGCTTATATTCCTTTTTAAATCGACACCGACCTATACGTGGCGTATGGACCTATACGCCCCGTATAGGTGTAGTGATGTGACTTCGGTTGTCAGTCATTAATGTCGCATTAATGGCGTACCCTATACGCGGGGTATGGGCCACGTATGGACCCATACGCGGCGTATAGGGGGGTGTCGATTTAAAAAAGTGGGTGTCTATTTATTAGGACCCTAATAATAATAGTAATAGTAATAATACCAATAATATAATAACAATAATTAACCGTCAACCATTAATTTTATAAACATTGTAAATAATAATAAATACATTTTTTGTCGCAGATATGGATGCCGACGATGCTTTTATCCCCGGCATTGATGACTGCCCGACGCTGCAGTTCGAGCAGCGGACTACACCGTACGAGCGGTTCAGGACCCTGAGAGCACGTGTGCCAGCACCGGGACCGTCCTGTCGGAGGACTTCTTACAGCTCGTTGGAGAGCGCGACTGGTTTTTTGAGATCATCGGCGAGGACGGCCCGTGGGAGCAGCAGTTCCGGATGTCCGACGATGCCCATCGAGAGCTCACCGTGGAGTTCTACTGCACATTCACGTTCCGTCCACGTGAGCAGGGACTTGCGGAGCTGGACGAGGACGACATAGCGGACGGTCGTGCGCCCGCGGAGGTTGCTTTCCGGTTGTCCGGGGCCCTCCACAGCATGTCACTTAGGCGGTTCGCTGTCGTCAGCGGCCTCTACACGGAGGTGGAGGTCTGACAGCCGATGTACACCACCGCCGTGATCCGCGGGGCCGACGACTCCGATCAGGTCTGGTGGCCTGTGATCGGCGACGGACCATACGGCGGTGATACGAGGTCCTCTCATATACGAGACCCTCTATATAGATACATTCACCGACTCATCGCCACGTCCGTCGTTGGTCGTGGGGCGGGGACCGACAGGGTCAACGCCGCCGACCTTTTTTTTTCTTCGGTGTGTACTCACACACCGACACTACCACCTCGCGCATGCCTTGTTGATTATTTTGCTAGTTATTATCACAGGCAGTCGCGAGGGGCGTTGGTGGGCAGGAACCTCGTTTCCCGGATCGCTCGGGGCCTGGGCTACGCGCATGCCATGTCCCAGCTCCCGCTACCTCCGACTCCTGTGCGCGTGGTCGGCCGGACCACCGCCACTGGGATGAGGATAGTTCGGAGATTCCCCGACGACACGTGGCACCTGCTCACCAGATACCATGAGGTCGTGCCATGGGTGCCCGAGCCGTTGGTGGACCCACCCAGCTGGCGGGAGCTGATTTCCACCTTCAGGATGCCCACGAGCCCTTGGTGGCAGGGAGGATCAGCCCATTCCCCCGCCGCACGACCAAGACCCTCCCCAGCATCCTCAGCGCGTGTACCACGCCGTGCGATTACCTGCTCATGTTCTTGATATGATGCGGGACACACGAGACAGGGTTGCGAGGTTGGAGGATATGATGGACTGGGTCATCCAGCACATGGTCGCGGACTATGCCACCTCGGGTACGCCGTTGTTGTCACAGCCACCGAGGCGGTTATACCATGACGGTGCTGGCCCATCTGGCGTGGGCGGGTCTGGTCAGGGCAGCGATCCGGGAATGATGGATTAGATAGGTATTTTGTTTGTATTTTATTTCTTTTTGTATGTAAAAACTCGTTGTATATATATATATATATATATGTGCAGTTTCAGTTATGATGACTTGTATATTTGGTTGTGTTTGTTTGGTTGTGTTTCTTTGTTTGTTTGTTTTATTTGTAATGTTGATAATGTTAATTGTATATGTTTGGTAACAACTGATTTTTACGATTAGGTTAACCATGTGATAAAATAACAACCAACTTGTTTAAAAAATAATTAAACACAAAAATTACTTGTAATATGATAAATTAATAATAAACATAAAACACAAACACGTATGTTATAATTAGGTTAACCGTGTGATAAAATAAAAATAAAAATAAACTAGTATGATTACTCAAATTTAGAAAATATATACAATATGTCTGTATAATGACAACCAATTTTTACAAACTCGTAAACAAATTAAACACAAAACCGTCACATTAATAATAAATAAATATTTGTAATAAGATAAATTATTAATATACATAAAACACAAACTTGTGAGTTACGATTAGGTTAAACGAGTGATAAAATTAAAATAAAAACAAAGTGACATAATTAAAAAAATATAAAAAATAAAGGAAATATGTCACGGTTTGGCCAAACCGTGACATATAGACCCCCTGCACTCAATTAATTCCCCATTAATTACATACCCAATCATTGAGCTACGGATCCCCAGACCTAACTGTCACGGATAGGCCTCACCGTGACAGTTAGGTCTCACACCTGACCAAACGGTCACGGGAAGCCCTAACCTTAACCGTTTGAGTCGGTTTTCACCTGAAAATACGGTGCGCCTAAAATTCCCCATACCACTTTGTCCACATCATCTGTGTAATTAATTCAAGATATTTAATCATTAATTATTAATCAAATCTTAAAAGCTAAAGAAAAATAAATCTTGGTGGATAAATCATCTTTGCATGTTATAATTAATTATAAATCCTAATTATCCTAAAGAAAGAAATCTTAGCCTCAAAATATTAAATAATCAAGAAATTCAACATCTCCGGACAAAAGATACATAAACTTTTTCTCAAATACAACTTATAGTGAGCTTATTCTAAAAAGTGTATTTTTATTATAAAGTGTGAGAAGACACAATTAGACTAAAAAATTCACAAAAAAGTTGTATCTCACAATCTAAATCGAATTTCAAAAAAATACTTTGGAGTCTCTCTTTCTTTCGTCGTCCTCTTTCAGAAAAAAACTAAAAAAAATTCATTATATATTTATATGACACAATGATATCATTGTGTCTTTCATAATGACACAATGATGTCATTATATCTTTTATAATGACACAATAACATCATTGTGTTTTTAATAAATAACACAATAAAAAACGTTATTTTTATATTTTGTTTATTTTTTCCTTAGTGAGGACGACTAGGGGAACAAAAGCTCAGAATTACTTTTTTGAAATTCGATTAATATTGTGACATATAATTTTTTTTGTGATTTTTCTTGACTCATTGTGTCTTCTCACACTTTGAAGCAAAAATATATTTTGTATTTAAATCTCTTTCTACAACTTAAACCTTAAAACCTAAAATCCTAAAAAAAGTAAAAAACTTATGTACAAAAACAAACAATATAATCAAATTCATATAATTAGCAATCGATTGTATGAAGAAACAACAAATCATTCATTGAAATGAATCCACAAAAGTACAAAAATCTATCAACAAAATCAAATTATGCAAGATTTTCGCCATTACAGCCTTCATTCTATACATATTCATCGTGTATCATCATTCAGAATCTTCCATCTACAATTTACAACTCAAGAAACCATTGAATATAGCCTATGTTGATTCATCATCATCGCTATCGCTATCGTCACCGCTGCCACCATCTCCACCAACGACCGTCAGCCACCTGGCATTCGGAATCTCAGGATCCGTGAAGGCGTGGCACGACCATCGGTCGTATTTCCGAGAATGGTGGCGGGCAAATGCCACTCGTGGGTACATATTTTTCGATAAGGCCCCGACCATAGATATTCTCCCATGGCCAGAAAATAATAATCTCCCTCTCTATCGCGCGTCTGAAAACACCAGAAAGTTTTCGGTGTACTCCAGACACGTGAAGCCTCACGTTATCATGATCATGAGGACGATACTGGAAACGTTCAGGGAGAGGGATAAGGATGTCACATGGTACGTCATGGGAGATGACGATACCATCTTCTTTTTGAATAATTTGGTGGACTTTTAAAAGGTATGATCATACAAAGTATTTTTATATTGGTGGAGTGTCTGAATGCGTTAAGTCAAATTTCGGCTTCTCGTTCGAGGTGGCGCTTGGTGGTGCAGGGTTTGCGTTGAGTTACTCGCTAGCAGAGGCTTTGGTCACGAATATCGACCTATGCTTAGAGATGTACCCATTTTATTTTGTTAGCGACCAGATTTTGAGTGCTTGTATTGCTGATCTTGGGGTTCCTCTTACATCTGAAAAGTGGTTTCATCAGGTAAATTTATATTATACTAATTACTAACTTTTTATGCATAATGGTGTTGTACATTATGAAATAGGGGTTTTTTTTAAAAAAATAACTTTTTATTTTTAACCTAAAGGTTTTCATATTTTGCAAAGTAACATTCTAAAATTTGATTATTTTTATTTCAAACACAAAACTTTTCATATTTTGTAATTTTAATCACACGATATTTTGTACATTCAACTTTGGTCCACTATATTTTTCATATCTTTCAAATGATATGCTAATACATATTCTGTGAGAAGGTTGTATTAGTGACGGTTTTAATGTTATTAGAAGACTTCACGTTTAAACATGGTCGTTTAGCGTTTATGATTTTTCAATTAGAGGACTTCTGTAAAACCGTGAAAACTCCCCAGAAACAATAAACACACGATCTCAATCTTGTGAACGCGGAATATAAAAAGATTGGATTGAAAAGAATATTGAATTGATCACAAAATGAGATCATATTGAATACAATCAACCTAGAACAGGTCTTGTGCGATTTCGCACAGTACAGGAGTGATAAATGAACAAAAGCTTCATTATAAAACGAAAATGAAACTATTTATACTAAAACTACAGTTCTCGCGCGAGATGCTTGTCGCGCGGTTCAAGAATGTCGCGTGGAGACCTTTGTCGCGTGGAGTACTTCTCGCGTGACATCTGCTTTTCGCGTGTATCAGGATTTCGCACAAGTTGTTTTGCCAAGCCTTGATTAGTCTTCTACAATCTCCCCCTATGCTCGGTGAAACATAATCAATCAAAATCAACATTTGCCTTCTTGTACGAGCCTGCATATGCATACCATTTATTCCTAAGGATCCGGTCAATCATCCACACATACTGGCAAGATAGAAAATAACGGACTCATCAGCTGAAATAGGGCAGTGTAAGAGCTTGAGTAAGTCGTCTTTGCCAAATGTAAAGTCCTTAAAAGCGATCGATCTCACTTCGTTAGATTGTTGCACTTGATAATACGCGAAGACGAGTGCGCGGTTTGAATTGTATCAACCGAGAGAACACAACATTCAGCACAAAATCATTGTAAATCAAGCGTATATTGTCGAAAGATTACAATGAAAATCGATACTAGATCGATCTCACCCGAAGGTGGAAATCACACACATGTGATCTGCTCAACATGAGCGAAAACTACACAAAATATAAAGTGCACTCTCGGTTAATTGGAATAAATGGCACACACACACTTTCTGCGCATACAAACAAATATATATATGTATGGGTTTTCGCATTGCATGAAATAAACATGCATTGTTGCATGCTTTAATATTCCATGCAAGTTGTCGCGCACGTGGAATCCAATTTTCATAGCATGCATTAATAAACTTGCATATACTTGTCGCATGCATGTTCATTCCTCTTTTCGCATGCATGTGCTTTCAGCCTTTTTATTTTTCGCATACATGATACATATGCAATTCTTTCCTTCAATTGTCGCGCGAGTGCAGCTTGTCGCGTAAAAGTCTCGCATCAATAAATCGCACGCATGTGATTTGTTCGTCTTTCGCATGCATGCATGCAGCCTCTCGCGACTTTGTTTCACGTGACCAACAACGATATTGTAATCCAAATATTTTGTCCCTTACAATCTCCCCCTTGGATTATGATATCGTTTTGTATATAAACACAACTTGAATCTTCAACAAAACCTTTCGGATGGAAGGTTCTCGCAGACGCGGATTTCGAATTGGATGCAACTTGTACGCTTCAAATCTTCATAAAATCATCCAACTCGAATTGAATTCTAGTGTGTTCTCGGTTTCGGATGGAACTTTGATGAAACCGGATAACTTGCAACTTGTTTAACGTCCTCGAACGGAAGATCGCGGAATACTGATCCGTTGTATCAAGAGCAACACCTTGCTCTGATACCAATTGTAAAACCGTGAAAACTCCCCAGAAACAATAAACACACGATCTCAATCTTGTGAACGCGGAATATAAACAAGATTGGATTGAAAAGAAGATTGAATTGATCACAAAATGAGATTATATTGAATACAATCAACCTAGAACAGGTCTTGTGCGATTTCGCACAGTACAGGAATGATAAATGAACAAAAGCTTCATTACAAAACGAAAATGAAACTATTTATACTAAAACTACAGTTCTCGCGCGAGATGCTTTTCGCGCGGTTCAAGAATGTCGCGTGGAGACCTTTGTCGCGTGGAGTACTTCTCGCGTGACATCTGCTTTTCGCGTGTATCAGGATTTCGCACAAGTTGTTTTGCCGAGCCTTGATTAGTCTTCTACAACTTCACGTTTCCGTTAGATTCATTTTGTGGTTTTGTTATGTCTTTAGTAATTGAAATTTTACCAAAAGTTGGAATTTACTAAATAAAATTAACTTTAATTTGTAACATAATTACGAGATAAAACAAGGGAAATCAATTTATCAAAATGGACAAAGTTGACTAGCTTTTACTAAAATGATAAGCCTACAAGTCTCATTGTCCTGCATGATCCGGTCAATATCAAATGTCCATTTTGACTATTTTCAACCTACAAGCTACAGACTAAGCCAATGTCGTAGGCACTAAATAAAGTAAATTTCACCATGTGGCGGGCTAGTGGGTGTTCTAATTTCAATTTATTTTTAAACCTAATATAATTAAAAAATGAAATTTAGATTTCAACACCAATAAATTTTACGAGCAAACATATTTAAAAATTAAAATTAAGATTTCTTTCATTGAATTTCATGAATCAGTTGTACACGAAAAATGTATATACATACCGTGAAGGCCTAATATTTTCTTAATAATTTTGTAGATTGATCTAGTGCATGACATATCCGGGTTCTTATCGGCTCATCCACAAACACCATTGATCTCCCTCCACCACCTCGACATTGCCACTCCAATTTTTTCCACCATGGACCGCCATAAGTCCGTCAGGCATCTCATGACCGTGGCTAAAGTAGACCAGTCACGCCTTCTCCAACAAACTGTTTGCTATCACAAGCAAAAACCGGGCATTTTCAATAGCTTGGGGCTACTCAGCCTACATTTATGAGCACTTGATCCCTCAAAACATTCTAAGAAGACCTTTAGAGACGTTTACTCCATGAAGCTTGAAACGACATCCACCAGATTATATGTTCAACACGCGATTAGTCATCAATAACTCATGTGAAACTCCCCATGTTTTCTTCTTTCGTTCGATAACCGGAGCCAGTAATAATGATAATAATAGTAATACCACAACAAATGAAATCAAGACGACTTATGTTCATTACAAGCCCCGTCACCTACCACCTTGTTCACCAAATCATTCTGCGGTTTATATTTAAAAGATTAGAGTTTACTCTCCAACAACAAAATTAGACTTTGTAAGCCCACTGTCCATGAATATATATTGTGTAATTTTTAGTTATAATTTCATATGTATAATGAACTAATATTTATTTGTTTTTCATCAATTAGGTTGAAAATAGAGGGGAATGTTGTGATGTATTAATGTTGATGACAAGAACACCGCAGAAGTAAGGATTAGGGCTTGCAAGAAGAAGGAGATCATCATTGTTTAGACGAATATACGAACATTATACATATATACATGTATATTTTGTTAATTAATTTTAGTTATTTTTTGTTATTTTGTATGTACTTCATGTTTGTTTACTTTTATGTATTGCATTATAGAGATGTTTACGTCGGTTTCTTGTTGCCTAATTAATTAAACCAACCACATATGGTCAATTTTCGAATGCATATCGCATCCTTTAAGATATAATTTAAATATTTAGATGCGTTTTTCAATACAACTATCTGAACAATCATAAATAAATTATTTTAGATCAGCTATTTATTTTTATTGTTTTAATTAATTTATTTATTTGTAATTATAAAACTAGCTCACATGATAGAAGTACAAACCTCTTAATAAGTTTAATTTCCGACACATGTGTAACTAAAAATATGTAACTAGAAGACAGAGATGAGAGTAGATAGTGCCGTTTAAATAAACAAACTTAATTATTTTAAAACTATTTAAATTAGTTTGTAGAACCAATAAGCAAACAAAAAACCTCATTTACAATTCGGATACAGTTGAATTCAGTTAGATACGATTGAATTCACATAACCAATCAGAAAACCTAACTCATCTTTTCCAAATTTCTTGCTCTCAGGATCCATCCTTTCCAATTAGAGATTGGAAATAGCATTCTGTACAAACAACTACTATATGCATGATATTATCAGTATTTTCCACTACATAAAAAACATCAATTAAAGAAAGTTTATGGTATGCAAAAAAGATTCAACAAAAAATCAGAAAGCCTCCTAAACACCTTCCTCAGATTTAGCCATATGCTGATTAGCTCCTGAATCTACAACCCAACCATGAATAAAACTCACAGGTGACATACTTGAACAAGTAAAGAAACCAACATGTGAAAAAAAAGCTTTTATTAAACTGATCAGCCTTGAAATCTGGTCTGAAGCTAGATGAGGTTGAACTAGATTTACAACCAACAAAATTATTACTAGAATTAGTAGTTTCTGTATTTACCGATTGATTTGCGTTTCATTTCTTAAAATTGGTGGATAGCTAACTAACAGTATCACCTTTCCACAAAATGTCATAGCATATTCCAATGTGTACATTTTAGATTTGGGTTAGGACCTCTTCCAAAAACTTCTTTTCTTCAAAGGATTAATTAGGCTTGAAACAATAGAAAAGATAGTTTTAACACATGAAAGAAGTTCCCTAGTAAGTAAATTTGCTCTAACAAATTGATACACAACATAAGCTTTATTAATTGAACAAAATTCAGAAAACTCCTTTGAAGCTTGACAAGTTACAAGAAGGAAGTTTCACAATAGCATCAAACAAATTCAGCATTGAACTTAACTTATGATAATACTCTGACACAAAACTACCACTTTGACTAACTAAATTAATCTTTTGAAGCAGATTGAAAATAATAGATCCGTCTACTTAATCATAAGCCTTAATAAATATTTTCAAAATGCTAAACTTAGAGAACACTTGTCATAAGTACAATTCTATTGATACATAATTTATAATTCAAGAAAGCACTATAGAATTACACATATCAAATTGTTTTGCAAACACATCATTGTTATCATGCTTAACACATGTTCTAATTTAAATTGTGTTTTATTCATTACCTCTAAAGCTAGTTCCATTGCATCAGCTCAAACAGAATATTTCGGTGCCTTTTAATTTATTTTTTACAAAGATCATATTACTAGACTCAGTAGCATGCAAATAAATTGGATCACCAGAATCTAATTTGCTTATAGGTTTCAGGAAAAGCTACAACACCACCAGAAAGACTTTTTAAATCACACAGATTACAAAACACAAATGTACACAAAAGTTACTAAAGAACAACAAAGATAACTCAAGTAGGGACAGGATTCCAAGCACTTCAAGTGTGTTAATCAAGTCTTAAGAATCTAAACCAACAGTTTACAAGCAGAATTGTAAACACAAGTAACACGTATCAAGAATAATTAACATATTTACCACACATACAAGCAAGCACCAACATCAAGTTTCTTACACTAAACCTCAACAAGAAATAACTAGAAATTGAAAAAACAAGTAGAGTCAAGAGAACATACCAGATTGGATGTCTTCATCTTTGCAGAGCAGCCACACGCCTTAGAACTAACAATAAGATCTACAATAAAACCATAGAAATGACCCAAAGAATTCTTGAACGATGAAGACTTACAAAAACACTATGTAATCAAATACATAGCCTTAAGCTCGGATACCATGAAAAGAACTATGAAATCTCATCAACACTCACTGATTAATAGAGTTTAAGATTTAAAGATGTTCAGAACAGGCCAATACACGATACAGTTCACTGGGATAGTGACTCAATACAGAACCTCATACAAGACAATAATCTAAGAAAACATCTCTAGGTAGTCTGCAGATCAAAACCATAGAACCGATCTCAAACAAAGAAGACGAATAGTACACACAGTAAAGGTGAAGGGGAGCGACTCTATGTGAAGATTATGAACTCTAGGAAATATCACTTTGATCCCTGGAGTCCTCAGCTACAAGCAACCTACAACTTATCTTCAAAACCAATTATGCACCTCAACTCCTTGTCACTCCTAATATGCAATCATTCACTGAAACACAAAAAAGATTAAGTTAATCTCTATAATCTTACGCGTTTACTTTCTGAATTGCTATTGATAATAAGTAGGTTTGAATATTTCTTAGAATACTGTGATTTACTTGATAGAAAGTCTATTTGTAGTTTTGGCAGTCTTAGGAATATCTTTGGCTGCCATTCCTTGGTTTATGATCTAATTTAGGTTTGGATGATTTGATGTCATTAAGTCACTTTTAGTTCCACAAGTTTAAACAATGTTCTGTGTTACCCTTGACAAAAGCTAACACGCAAATGATTAATCTACTTGCTAACTAATAACTATGTATACTGTTGTCTTGAACATGCATCTATTTCTTGTAGTTTCATCAATTCTGAAATCTGAATTAATTTATATACCTTCCTTTTGACCTCATCAATCAGGGCCATATACGAACTTTTAAGACCAATAGCACCATTCAAACAAAAAGCCGTCTTTCTGGGCATCTGGGAACCCGATTGGCTCTCGGTGAGGACCTGAAAATCACAGTCTGCACTCAGCATTAGCTTGCGTTGGTGTGAGTAAAGCTCCACAAGTCGCGGCTTAACACCACCTGCCAGAAGTTGGTACCTGTAAAAAAGAAATGCACGTGTTATTAGCTAAAGAAACAAGTTTTTGACACTCACAACTCACAAGTCCAGATCGACTGTTTATCCTTTTATATACGAAGTCAACTGTCTCCAACAGAAAGAAAATAACTGACTCGAAATCATTTTAATCTGTCCCGTTTTTTAAAAGGAACCGCAAACCATTATTGTGTTACTTAGGGCTATAAAAAAACCATTATTGCTATAAGAATAGTCTGAGTTTCCCTTTTATTTTATTTTTTTGACATAAAACACATAGGAATGGTTAGTTCTGATCAATAAAAAAACGGAGGTAAGTGAATCTTACCCGAGATTGGTAACAAGCGCCATACAAAGACCGTATTTGACTCTGGTGGATAAAGGAATATCCTCAGGCTCACTGCGAACGGCTTTTTTAGCATTTATCAGATTATCAGCCACAATTGTACCAACCTGGGGACGGTTTCTAAATCAGTTAGAAAGCTCCATAAGTTAAGGAAACCAATCTCAAATACTAAAAGGTTTAGCAAAAGGCAGATATTTAGATTACTACGGGTAATGGAATCAATCATGTTCATTGTTTTCTTACAATCATAAGCAATATATATCACATCTTTTCTCAACAGCAGACAAAACAAGTGTTAAGTACTTGTCCACCTGATAGACGTGGCCCATTTTGCCACGTGTGACAACGAAAACATGTATGCAGGACCGGAATAATAATAACAATACGTACGTACCAGTGCTGATCCCGCAACAACAAGCATTGTCCTGCTGCGCTGAAAAAATTGATCGAAAACCCAAGAAACAAATTACCGTGAATACCTATATATCAACCTGGCTTGATTTTTGTTAAAAAAGAACCATATATATATATATACACATACCGATGTAGCAGCCAATCTGTGAAGTAATGAATACGATGTTCCACCCAAAGCAGCCTGGAAAAGGTAAGGTTATTCAATGCAGTGACATAACTTCCATTATTTGGAACTCTAAAAGCAGTGACATACATAATTGGAAAGAAAGCAAATAATAATTAACCTGTAAGGGTATAGGAGGTGGAAGAGACACAGTAGGACGGCCAAGAAGCATGAAATCTGCATTTGCAGCCATCGTCTACGCGCCAAGATACAAAACGGAATTATATATATAACCCACAAGCTAGCAAATTGGTTGATATAACCGACCGCAATTAAGCAAATTTTCAGCTTTGAAAACTGTTTGCTCATAAATTATAAGAATAAGAATAAAAAAAAGTTTAAAATATATACCAGGTCTGCATAAACAACTCCCTGCAGGTGGTTGGAGAAACGTTCTTTGCGCTTTTCATATTCAGCCTGGATAGAAGGCATATATATATCAAATACAACCCATTTTCATATTCATATTGTAATTATTAATCGTAAACAATATATATATATACCTTTAAGAGCACACGAGCACCGCATTCCATCATGATAGCCTCAGGGATTTTAGCAATGAAATCAAGCCCAGCTGGAGACTGAAGCAACGGTCTTAAAAAGGCTGGTATTTTACCACGCCTAATCGCCTCCGCCAAAATGGCCCTGATGATATCCGACTCAAACAACGATGGCTGATCATCCCGATCCTGCAGCCATCCAAACAACGGTTCCTCTTCCTCATCGCCTCCTCCACCGCCTCCGCCGTAGCTCCTTCCATGTCCGATACCGTCTCCACCTCCGTATCCGCTATGCGAGTACGCAGTTATAATTAACTTATGGCCCTTGTAGTCTTCTAGCTTTATCGGGGAGTAGGCTCCGGTGGTGGAAAGGGAGAGCGGCGGTGTGGAACGCAATGATGAAGCAGTCGGAAATCGGAAGTTGAGTTTGGTGCGATGTATTGGAGATGGAGACGGAGAGGCTAATCGGATAGTACATGTACTTGTCGCCGCGAGTGCCATCTGATAGATCGAGTTGATGGATTGAATGGAGGTACGTATGTACGTAGTTTTCTCACTTTCTCTCTCTAAACTTTCTCTCTCTAAACTTCCTCTCTCTAAACTTTCTCTCTCTAGGTTGATGAAGATGAAGGTTGTGTTGGTGGTGGTGTTGGTGTTTATGTGTTTGGTGGCGGTTTAAGTAGGTAACCATGGCCGTCGCACGCATATATATAGTCATCTTACGTGCCAAATTAATTCTTGATTTTTGTTATCTTCATTTTCAACGGCTACGATCCTTACGAACACGCCTTCCAACTTTAATGCTTCTAAGAATGTTCTGAAATTGGAAACACCTGAAAATAATAATACGCATATCCAATTGGTCGGTAAGCTGTTAAAATATCTAAAAATATCAAACTACCCTTGATATTCAAAATAACAGACTACCCTTGATATTCAAAATAACAGACGAATTGAATTTTAGTAATTCAAACTCTTACTCATTGATCGATACTAATCTATACTTTTGATTTACCCGGTAATAATCTTAACTTTCATTTATATTACCAACAACAGTCCTAGTAGTATAATTATCATACATTCGCACTCGATTTGTACTTATTGTAGGCTCGATTTAACTTATATGTTTTTTATTTCGTAAATATTTATTATTGTGAACGAGTCGAAATCAAGCGTAAATTTTTAATAATTATGTTACTAGGATTGTTTTTTATAATAAAAATAAAAGTAGTGATTGTTACCGTCCAGATCAATAGTATAGATTATAATCAGCCAATGAATAATAATTAGGTTTATTAAAATCCAATTTGCTTAAATAAAATTGCTTGACTAACTTCTTCTTCATCTTGTTGGTGTGAAATCAAATGAACTCGACAAGGCAAAACGAAAGAACAATTTACGCCTAGAAATTAATTTGTATTCATCAAACCTCAAAACGAAGTTTATTATTATTGGCTTTCTTGTGATCTAGCTTTCGATCCTTCAGTTTGATGTAAATGAAGAGCTTACAAAGTAGCGTTACCTGAGCTTCGAATTAAAGGATGAATTGAATGAACAATCCCCATGCTGATGCTTTTGCGGCCACAACCGATCGAAGGTCGTACGTTTTGACTCTTGAAAATCGTTCATCTCACAATAACAAAACTCAAAATCGGCCATTTGCGTCATGATCACAAGGTTCTTCCGGTCCTTCAGATTTTATCTCCGTAAAATTAAATTTTCCATTGAAATTGTGTGTGATTTGATGAACTCCTGTGGGAATTTTGATCATAAGAGAGGGGTAGGTGGTGGAGTAGGTGGTGGGTTAGGTGGGGATTTTTTTTAATATTCTTTTTCTTTTTATTATTTTTTTTTATTTCTTTATCTGTGTTTTAATAATAGAGGTAAACTAAATTTGAATAGAGAATCTACGATCATCGTATACGCATCACTTTCTTCTTCTAATGCAAAAGCATTGGTTTTTATATCCTGTAATCATATTCGTTTAATCTCTTTATACATAACTAGTGTTAATCCCCCGTGTTGCGCGGTGCGTAAAACCGTATCAAGGGGTATCAATATCATACTGCCATTAATGACCACCAACACCGGAAAGATCAACGGAATTTCAACCGACAACACCAAAATTATCACCGACAACAATGAGCATAAAAAACTACAAAAACACAATGTACAACACCTAAATGCACAACCAAAGTTAATAATTAGAATATATAATATATAAACTCATTATTAATGATTTTATACATATTAAACTTTTAATTAGTAATTTTATTAGTTGTCTTCATTTTTAATTAAATAGTTTATGGCTCGAATGTCTTGAGCCCAAGTTAACAAACCCTTCACTTTTGGGCTGAATGACTTCATTTATAAATTATTATTATTATTATTATTATTATTATTATTATTATTATTATTATTATTATTATTATTATTATTATTATTATTATTATTATTATAATTATTAAGTTTCGAATATTTTTAAGTTTAAATAATTTATAAATTATTATTATTATTATTGTTATTATTAATTTTATTATTATTATTATTATTATTATTATTATTATTAATAGTAGTAATATTATTATTATGTTTAATTTTAATAATTAAATTATTTACTTCCAAATTAAAGAATAAAAGACCAACTACTAAATAAGCATAAACAAGGCCTCAAAGTTTCATAAATGACATAAATGATCCTTACAAGAATATAACAGGGTTAACTTTTATTTAACAAAAAAATTCAAAAGGTTACAGTCTCCCCAACTTTTAAAAGTTTTGTCCCGAAATTAGGAATGAAACTTAAACGAAAAGGTACGGGTATTTTTTTTCATATGCTCCTCACGCTCCTAAGTAAACTCAGCTTCACGCTTATTCTCCTAGCGAACCTTGACGATTGGGGTAGTTGTGGTTCTAGTCTTCTTCATAATGCAATCCATGATTTCAATGGGTTTCTCGATAAAGTGTAATGACTCGTCGATCTGGATGTCATCCAACGGGACATGCAGACTTTCGTCAGCCAAACACTTCCTCAAATTTGAGACATGGAAAACAGGATGAACTCCACTAAGGTCGGAAGGTAGTTCCAGTTTGTAAGCCACTTTCTCGATCCTTTTCAGAGTCTTAAAAGGTCCTACAAATCTTGGATTCAGTTTACCCTTCTTCCCAAAGCGAACAACGCCCTTCCATGGTGAGACCTTAAGAAGAACCATATCCCCAACTTGGAATTCTAATGGCTTACATCGCTTATCGGCATAGCTCTTTTGTCGACTTCTCGCCACTTCAAGGTTCTTGCGAATTATGGAGACTTTATCGGTCGTTTCTTGTATAAGTTTAGGACCAGTGATGAAGTTTTCACCAATATCGGTCCAGCAGATCGGAGAACGACATTTACGACCATAAAGCGCTTCGAAAAGTGCCATCTTGATACTCGAGTGATAACTATTATTATACGAAAATTCCGCGAGTGGTAAATGTGTATCCCAGTCACCACTAAAGTCAATGACACAAAGACGTTACAAATCCTCCAAGGTTTGGATGGTTCGCTCGGTTTGACCGTCCGTTTGTGTATGGTAAGCCGTGCTTAGATCCAGTCGAGTACCCAAGAATTCTTGCATAGACGACCAAAAATGTGAAATGAAGCGAGCGTCTTGGTCGGATATGATATGCAAAGTTAGCCCATGACGACTCATAATTTCATCAACGTATATACGAGCCAACCTTGATGTTTTGTAAGTGTCACGTATGTGTATAAAATATGCCGATTTGGTTAACCGGTCAACGATCACCATATGCTATCATGACCACGAGAGGTGCGAGGTAGTTTAGTTATGAAGTCCATGGATATGTGTTCCCATTTCCATATAGGAATCTCGGGTTGTTCAAGTAATCCACTTGGACGTTGATGTCCGGCTTTAACCTTCGTACACGCAAGACACTTAGCTACATAAGTCGCTATATCTTTCTTCATTCCAGGCCACCAATATTGACCACGTAGGTCCATATACATCTTATCGGAGCCAGAATGAATAGAATAACAAGTTTGATGAGCTTCGTTCATGATAAAGGTACGAAGATTATCACGATTCGGAACCCAAATTCGATTCGCGAAATACATCAACCCATTGGGTTTCGTTTCTAGTTGAGCTAGAAGATTATGCTCTAATTCCTCTCCTATTCTTCCTTCTTGTTGAACCGCTTATTGAGTCTCTAAAGTACTAGTCTTGATGTCGCTTTCAATCCTCAAATTTTATAGCAGCACAGTAGTCTCGTTGACATCTAGACGGATCTTGGTATCAAATTCTCCCAAAGTGTCAAACCATTGTCGTCGATCGTGAACTTCTTGAAATGAGACCATCTTGTTAGGGACCTTACGACTTAGTACATCAGCTACGACATTTGCCTTCCCAGGGTGGTAACAAATGTCACAGTCATAATCACTAATCAACTCAACCCAACGACGTTGTCTCATATTGAGATATTTTTGATTAAAAACGTGTTGAAGGCTTTTGTAATCGGTGTAGACTATACATTGTGTACCATAAAGGTAATGCCTCCAAATCTTTAAGGCAAAAACCAAACACCAAGTTCAAGATCGCGTGTCGTGTAATTCACCTCATGGATCTTTAATTGTCTTGATGCATATGCTATGACCTTTTCTCGTTGCATGAGAAAACAACCAAAGCCTTGTTTAGATGCATCACAATACACGGTGAAATTGTCGTTTCCATCGGGTAGAGTCAAGATAGGAGCATTACACAACTTGTGCTTTAATGCTTCAAAGGCTTCCTCTTGCTCGGACTCCCACTACAATGGTTTATTCTTTTGAGTCAAAGAAGTAAGCGGCTTTGTGATTCTAGAAAAGTTGGTAATGAATTGCCGGTAATAACCAACAAGACCAAGGAAGGAACGAACTTCAGTTGGAGTTGTAAGAACACACCAATTTTTCACAGCTTCCACCTTTGCAGGGTCAACATGAATTCCTTGGCTATTCACCACGTGTTCAAGAAACTGAACTTCCTCAAGCCAAACTTTGCACTTCGAGAACTTTGTGTACAACTGTTCTTTCTTCAATAGTTCAAGAACTTGTCGCAAGTGAAGTTCATGGTCAGTTTTGGACTTGGAATAGATACGTATGTCGTCAATAAAGACAATCACAAACTTGTCTAGATAAGGCTTGCATACTCGATTCATGAGATCCATAAAGACAGCAGGAGTATTGGTTAAACCAAAAGGCATAACCATGAGCTCATAGTGTCCATATCAAGTACGAAATACAGTCTTTGAGATATCATCGTCATGGAATGATTCCATTTGGTAACGCATTACCATTTGGAAACGTTGACATGTCAAGGTAAGTTGACCCATTTGCCTTAGAAACTTATGTATGTTGACCATAATTTATAACTCTTCCAGAAATCCCTAGGTAAGCATAACTTGTCCCGTAGGATTTATGCGAAATGCTTATCTTAGCCCGAAGGCTTTTTGTCAGGAAATCCAGAATACAGGTGTTTATGTGTCACACAATATTTCTTAGGTTCATGGAATCAAAACGTTGATGAGATTTTTATAGATTAGACATAAAATCTAAAGATTTAAATCCTTGATTTAAAGCGTACGATTACACGTGTCATCGAGAATAAGTTTAAGAAGTTTCATTCGTCGGGGAGAACTAAAGAATCAAGAATAAGTTTAGGGAAGACAAGCAACCAAGTTTAATAAATTATAAGGCACACCTAGCTAAAGGCATCAAGTTGCACATTAAAAGGTATCTCTAAACAGATAGCATCATGTAGCATGCAGCAATATGTATTCATAAGGATATAAAGACTTTTCTACGAGGTTCATGCATAAACTATAGTCTAGGTCACCATTTCTAATAACCTAAATCCCTGTAGTTATGAGCTCTGATACCAATCTGTCACACCCCAACCTTAACGGCGAAAACATCGATGTGTGAGGGTTAAGATTGTTCACAGTCACATAATGCTATATTTAAATGTAAATATGATTAACCATAAGTTTAATAAAGTCATACAACCAAAAGTCTCAACAAAGGAAAGTAACATAAGTTCAACATTCAAGATATATCATTTATTTTTAGGTCCAAATCCTAAATGCAAGCATGCTTCAAAAGTTAATCATCAACCTTGTGCATTTCCTGAAACATGTTAAAAATAAAGGGTCAACTATGAAAGTTGGTAAGTTCCCATGGGTTAAGCATACATATATATATAAAGTTTTACAAGTAGCAATTCATGTCAATGGTTACCAATTATGCAAGTATATAGAATACATATAGCTACGATCAAACCATGAAAGATTACAAGATTACAAGATTATAAGATTAAACGATTAGCTAAGTGTACTTGGTTCCCATAGTGCTGAAAAATACAATACTAGGGCCACCAAATAGGCTTGTCAGGCCCATAAATCTATGACGTCGTCAGACTAGCAATAGTTAATGATTGTCAACGTATTATGTATATCATATAAAACTCACAATAATACAAGTAACCATGACAAAAAGTAATGCATATACGTTTACGAGTATCAAAAGGTTTACAAGTGTAAGTTGATAAGTAAAATGTTTCACCCTAAAAGGTGTGAAATAATAAGAGAGGGGCATGAAAAACTCACATGACGTATAAGTATATATAAGATGATTAAAGGGAATAATAATTGATGTTCCAACGAAATCCTTCACAAGGTACCTAAACATATATATTTACAAGATCTAAGTTTAATAATAAGTTTAATGTTTTAACGGGAACTAGGGTTTCAATTGATATTTGGGGCTTTGTTAAATAATTATATTTAACAAATGGGAACCAATTACATTTTTCTTGTAATAAATGAAAAGAAGTATATTATATAAAGATGTGAAAAAGAAAACATTTATAATAATTTGTAAGATATCTATATATTTATAAAGTTTAAATAAAGCATTATAACTAAATGAAATAAGCACGATCTAAACAATAATTTAAAGACAATGTTTGAATCAATAATCATTTTTGTGGATTAAACTATTATTTAAAGTCTAATTTTATAAAAATAAACTAATTATAATATTAGTTAGAATATTTAATAAAATATAAAAATATTTTTTAAGAAATGATTTACAAAAAATAATTAAGTAACTTCTAAAATAAAGAATGTTTATAAAACTTTTTTTTAATTTTTAGAAATTTTTGTATATATTTTTTAAAGTCCAAAAAGGCCCCAAAAAATAGTTGAGGTTGCCCGGGTTTGAACCCGGGACCTTAAGGTTGAAGGGGGAGTGTCTAACCAGTGAACCAGGGTCGTGGCCATGATAGATGGTGGGTTTTAATTCTCAAATACGCAGTTTCAAAACAACCCCCAAATCCATATTAACCCTAGTATGATTTTGATCCAAATCGAACCACCAACAACGATGATTACTGAAATAAATATGGGGCTTTTGATCCCCATGTAACATCGAGCAGATAGGTGGTTTTAATTACCCGGATTGAAGTGTAGATCAACAGGAACTGATGAAGAACAGATCGCAACCAACGTGTGTTCGTTTGATAAGCAAATGTTGACGATAATCAAATTAACTTCGTGTAAGGCTTCAAAGAATGCTCACGACTCAAAGCCCTCTACCAATTTCAGTTTAGGTTACTTGGAAAGTGAATTTCGATTAGGGTGCAGGTTTGCGTAGAAAAAGGAATCGAATGAGATGTTTAAGTGTGTTTCAGGTAGAATTGAGTTCGACAATAACTTAGGATTAACGCTCGATTAGGATCCAGTTAATTTGATTATTATTGAGTTTAAATGATTGAACGACTCAATTGATAATGGCGACGGTTACTTGGATTATTTTATTGAGTTTAAATGATTGAACGGCTCGGCCGGAGCTCCGCCGGACTTGTTTACCGGAAAAACGGGTTTAAAAGGGGCGGGGGATTGGGTTGTAACTTTTAAAATTACACCAATGGTCCCTGCAGTTTGGAACTTTTATTATTTTATGAAACAAACTTTCTTTTAATATTTGAAAAAATGATAAACAAGCCCCCTTAACTTATTTACTTCAAGTTTTGAATATTTTTGAGTTTAAATAAATTATAAATTATTATTATTATTATTATTATTATTATTATTATTATTACTATTAATTATTTTATTATTATTATTATTATTATTAATAGTAGTAATATTATTATTATGTTCAATTTAAATAATTAAATTATTTACTTCCAAATTAAAGAATTAAAGACCAACTACTAAATAAGCATAAACAAGCCCTCAAAGTTTTATGAATGACATAAATGGTTCTTATAAGAATATAACATGGTTAACTTTTATTTAACAAAAAAATCCAAAAGGTTACAGTAAGGATTATTCTCATACCCGCCCTTTACTTTTTTAGTTGAAACCCACTTGACCAATCTAGGATGGAGTCATCTTTAGTAAATAACACCGAATTAATATTCTTTCTCATTGCTTTTATTGTAAACTTTCCATCCTGATCATTTTCATCTCTAATTATTGCGGTAATTGGATATGTCATAAGCGTTGTAAGGCCCCATTCCCAGGAAACCTCACAGTTGGCAATTCATAGCATAAATTCAGTTTAATAACAAAACATTGCAGCGGAAAATAATTAAACATTCGTTAAAGACGTAGAAACCCCATTGTACTCATACATTTGTCCTTTAAAGGTAAACAAAACATATTCCTTGTTCATTAGTTACAATAAAAACTTCATTAATAGGAATGCCATCCATATTTCCCCAAGTAGCTTCGTGGTGCCATCCTCAGCATCAGCGCCTACCTGCCCACTATTATGCATAAAAAGTCAGCCACGCTGAGTGAGTTCTAGTTTTATATAAGTAAGAAAGTATAATCTTTTATCCTTTCATATAATGAACATGCATACATCATACTACAAACATTACTTGCATCACATCAGGCACGTTCATTATCTTTTATTCATTCATTTCGTTTTACTTCATCATCGGCGAGGTTTGCACAAAACAAGCTCTCCATGTTGATTGACAACAAATGTCAATCCCCGTCGGTACACGTTATCCATGGTCGCTACCCCCGACGGTCGATCGATCCCCGTCGGTACACATCTTCATGATAGTTTCCCCCGACAGTTGATCCACACTAGCAGGCACATAGCCCGCTCATGAATACGGATCCATCATCATACATCAGACTCACACATAAGTGAAGTCTATCATAGTGCTTGCAAGACTTTTCATCATCAAACGGGCCCGGGGGTAACATTCGTTAAGTTCCACTTCTCATTAGTATTATTTTTCACTTAATATATATATATAATACTTAGCTTATTAAGTACACAACATACCAAGTACTAGTCATCATAACATGTAACCGACCCACCGCGGGACAGCGGGGGTTCGGGGGCGGCAGCCCCTGACAGCGGGGTCCTAGGGGCAGCAGCCCCTAGTGGGGTCCAAGGGGCAACGCCCCTGGCTGGGGCCGGGCTGCCAGGTCAGCGCGCCCGAAAATTATTCTGAGCTATTTAAATGTCACATTTTACTTTAGAAAAATGTATTTTCTTGTTAAAACACCTTGAAATCCTTATCTTGAAAACCTTATGTATACTATGCATAATAGCCCTAAAAACATGGAAAAACGTTTAAATAAGGGGATCTAGAACTCACCTGAACTTAGCAAATAGCTTAATTCCTAAGTTACTTAAGCTATGGTCCGAATGCTCTAGCTGCACGAAAGTTAATACACAAAAACATCATTTTCTTCATAATTTCACCCACAGTTTCGCTAGCAGTTTCGCTGCCAGTTTCGCTGGCAATTTCGCTGCCAGTTTCGCTGGGCAGCACTTCTGCCAGTTTCGCTGGACAGATTCGCTGCCTAGAGCGCCCAACTTTCGTTGGAATTTCCTAGTTTCGCGATGTCTATGGGTCCACAGTTTCGCCCGAACGAAACTGTAGTTTCGCCCAAGCGAAACTGTAATTTCGCTGGAAATGTTCTTAGTTTCGCTGGATGATTATGCAAATTCGCTGGATGCATATACAGTTTCGCAGATCGCATAAAAATCACGAACCAGTCCGTTTTTAACCCAAAATCACAACTTTTTACGTCCAACCTCTTAGTTTATCATCCATGAGGCTAAATCTAAGCTTTATACATGTTTTCATACGTAAAAATGTGACCTTTATGCGATTCTTTGCAACTTTTCAAAACCCAAAACCCTAGAATCCGGGTTTGATCTACAGAAGGGTTTAGGGGTTGATTCTTACCTTGTTTTGCTGCTCCTTTCTTGAGATTGGTTGCCCAAACACCTAGATCTTCAATCCCTTGACCTTAGAAGCTCCAAAACTTGAGTTTCTTGCACTTTCTCTCTCTACTTTCTCTCTCTACGGATTTTTTGGACTTAGGGTGGGAATAAAGAAGATGGTGGCTGCTTTGGGAAGGTTAAGGGATGATTATGGGCCTCAATCCACTTAGGCTCTTGTCCATTAGCCTAATTAGCCCATAATCCATTTTTCTTTCTTTATTAAATACCCATAATTAAGCCCATTATCCCCAGCGACTCGTTTTGACTTTTCGGGATGTTACAAGTCTCCCCCACTTATTTAGGTTTCGTCCTCGAAACCTGTCAGTCATCAAACAATTGGGGATAAAATCTCCTCATCTCTTCCTCGGTCTCCCACGTAGATTCTGATCCTCTTCTGTGTTTCCATTGTACTCGTACTAGCGAAACTACTTTATTACGTAAGCACTTCTCTTTCCGATCCAGGATGACCACCGGCTGCTCTACATAATTCAGTCGCTCGTCGACTTCGATGTCCTCTAACGGCACAAATGCATCATCGTCTGCTAGACATTTCCTAAGATGAGATACATGGAATGTGGGATGAATTCCACTCAACTCATCAGGTAATTCTAGTCTGTAGGCCACTTCCCCTACCCTTGCGATAATACGGAATGGCCCTATAAATCTTGGGCTTAACTTTCCCCTTTTTCGAAACCTGATGATCCCTTTCCAAGGCGATACCTTGAGCATAACCTTGTCACCAACCTCAAACTCTATCGGTCTACGCCTCTTATCCGCATAAGACTTCTGGCGATCTTTTGCAGCCTTCATGGATGCCTTAATCTTATCTAACTTCTCAGTTGTGACCTCAATCACTTCAAGGCTCCCCAATTCCTTTTGCCCGATGTCACCCCAACACACGGGCGTTCTGCACTTATTACCATACAACATCTCGTAAGGTGGCATACCAATGCTGGCATGGTAACTATTATTATACGAGAATTCCGCCAACGGTAAGTGCTCATCCCAACTTCCACCGAAATCGATCACACATGCTCGCAGCATGTCTTCTAATGTCTGAATTGTTCTTTCCGACTGACCATCCGTCTGGGGGTGGTAAGCCGTACTAATATGCAGTCTAGTCCCCATTGAGTCGTGGAACCTCTTCCAGAATTTAGACGTAAACCGTGTGTCCCTATCCGAAACGATAGACACTGGCACGCCGTGACGAGCCACGATCTCCTTGATGAACAGATCTGCCAACTTCTCAGAGGAAAACGTCTCACGAATTGGTAGGAAATGGGCGCTCTTTGTCAAGCGGTCAACAATCACCCAGATCGTGTCGCTTCCTTTCGTCGTGCGAGGTAGCTTCGTGATGAAGTCCATCGTGATGTGTTCCCATTTCCATTCAGGAATATCCAACGGCTGGATTTTCCCATATGGCTTTTGGTGTTCTGCCTTCACCTGTAAACAAGTCAGGCACTTGCTTACATACTTAACCACGTCACGCTTCATTCATGGCCACCGGTAATCTTTCTTCAGATCTTGGTACATTTTTGTGGCACCAGGATGAATAGAATATCTAGTTTTGTGAGCCTCATCCATGATCTTTCCCCTCAAATCCCCATAGAGAGGGATCCACATTCTCCCAGATCGAGTTCTAACACCCAGGGTGTTTTCCCCCAAATCTGAAGTTTGCCCTTTCATTCTTTCAGAGTTGACTCTGTCCTCTCTTAATGCCTCATCCTGAAACTCCCTTACTTGCTTCATAACATCAGGCGTCATAATTATTTGGTAAGCCCTCACCCGAATTGGTTCGGGTCGTCCCTTTCGGCTAAGGGCGTCAGCAACCACATTAGCTTTGCCTGGATGATAATGAATTTCGCAGTCATAGTCCTTGATCAGTTCCAGCCACCTCCTCTGCCTCATATTGAGTTCTTTTTGTTCAAAGAAATACTTCAGACTCTTATGATCGGTGAAGATGGTGCACTTCACCCCATACAGGTAGTGCCTCCAAATCTTCAATGCAAACACCACCGCGGCCAATTCCAAATCATGGGTAGGGTAATTGGCCTCGTGGACTTTTAATTGTCTAGAAGCATAGGCTATCACCTTCCCTCGTTGCATCAACACGCAACCCAATCCTGCATATGAGGCATCCGAGTAGACTACCAGGTCCTCGTTCCCCTTAGGTAGCGTCAGGACAGGGGCTTGCGTTAACCTCATCTTTAGTTCTAGGAATTCATTCTCCTGATCAGGACCCCATTCATACTTCACGTCCTTCCGGGTCAGCTTAGTCAATGGAGAAGCTATCTTGGAGAAATCCTGGATAAACCTCCTATAGTAACCTGCCAGACCTAAGAAACTGCGAATCTCGGATGGCGTCTTTGGAGGTTCTCACTGCATCACCGCTTCAACCTTCGCAGGATCCACCCTGACCCCCTCGGGATTAACCACATGACCCAGAAATTGAACTTCTCGAAGCCAAAATGCATATTTGGAGAACTTAGCATATAACTTCTCGCTTCTGAGTGTCTCCAATACTTCTCGAATATGATCAGCATGTTCTTCCTCACTTTTCGAATAGATCAAAATGTCATCGATGAACACTATTACCGATTTATCCAACATTGGCCGACATACCCGATTCATAAGGTCCATAAAAGCAGCTGGCGCGTTAGTTAAACCAAAGGACATGACGAGGAATTCGTAATGTCCATAACGCGTCCGGAACGCTGTTTTAGGGATATCTTGTTCTTTCACCTTCAGTTGGTGGTAACCAGACCGCAGATCTATCCTTGAAAACCAGCTGGCACCCTGAAGTTGATCGAACAAGTCGTCGATCCTTGGTAGCGGGTATCGATTCTTTACGGTCAGCTTATTAAGCTCGCGATAGTCAATGCACATCCGCATGCTACCATCTTTCTTCTTGACGAATAAAACTGGAGCACCTCATGGAGAGATACTCGGTCGGATGAAGCCCTTATCCAATAAGTCTTGTAATTGGTCCCTCAATTCTACCATTTCTGAAGGAGCCAATCGGTATGGTGCTTTAGCGACGGGCTGCGCTCCCGGTAATAAATCGATCTGAAATTCGATTTCGCGGTCAGGCGGCACACCAGTCAGGTCTTCAGGAAAGACGTCAGGAAAATCGCGCACTACCGGCACGTCTGATAATTGTGGCTCTAGCACGTCCACATCTTTTACATAGGCCAAGTAAGCGCTACACCCACGTCTCATGTACTTTTCCGCTGTGATCATCGACACGACCTTCGGCACACAACGCACCTTATCCCCACGTACAGTAACAGAACTACCATCGGGCGCTTTTAGACGAATTATTTTCTTGTTACATACAATATTGGCTTCATAGCTAGCTAACCAATCCATGCCTAACACCACATCGAAACCTCCTAAGGCCATAACATACAACCTAGCAGGGAACTTACAATCTTCTAACTCAATCAGGCAATCCTCAATCACTTCAGTTACCTTAGTGGACTCTCCAATGGCTGTTTCTACATAAAAGGGCTCGTCTATCTTCCTACTCTTATCATGCAATAAACGACAAAAGGCAGTAGACACAAAACTCTTACTAGCACCAGAATCAAAGAGCACAGAAGCATATTCGTCATCCACCAGAAACATACCTGAAACTACTTCATGATCTGCCCTGGCCTCCTCACGAGTTATGTTAAACGCCCTCGCCTTTGCCTTTAAACCGTCACCCTTCCCTTTGTCTCCAGCTTTAACTGTTCCTGGTCCTCCCGATTTTCCTTTCTTGCAGTCTTTCTCCGCATGCCCTATCTCGCCACATTGGTAGCACTTCACTGCCTTGCACTTTCTAGCATAGTGACCCTCGCCCCCACATTTAAAACACCTTCCAGTCCCAACCCTACACTCCCCAAAATGGCGTTTTCCACATTTTCTACAAGCACCCCCTTCACCTGTATTTTCCTGTCTCCCTGATTGACCCTCAGCTCTCATCTTCTTTTCTCCACCCCTGAAGTTATCACCTCCGAACCTCTTCCCATTTCCATTCTTGTTCCCACTCCACTTCTCCACCTTCTTTTGCACAGGTATTGGGTCTCTCTCATCGTACAACCTTCCAGCTAAATCCACCACAGACCTAAACGTGCCTGGTCTAGCCGCAATCATGTGCCTCCTGATGTCCACTGGCAAACCCTGCATGTATCTCTTGATCTTCTTGGATGCAGGTGTTACCATGTCTGGCACAAGTCTTGCAAGTTCATTGAACTTGGAGGTATACTCTTGATGAGTCATGTTTCCAGCCTCCAAATACAAGAACTCCTTCTCAATCTTGTCTAATTCCCGATGGGGACAATACTCCTCCAGCACCAACTCCTTCAACTCGGACCACCTCAGTTTGGCTATCGACCGCTTTCCTTCAGCCTGGACAATATTGTCCCACCAGCACAGCGCTGAGTCGACGAAGGAATGAGTGGCAAACTTAACTTTCTGATCTTCGCGGCATTCACTAATTTCCAGTACCGCCTCCATTTCTCTGATCCATCGATGAGCGGCAGTAGCATTGCCATTACCGTCAAAGGTCGGGGGCTTACACCTTTGAAATGCCCCATAGTTGCACCCCCTAATCTTCTCCCTCTCAGCCTCCTCATCACTGTCGTCATCGTGGATTACCACCTTAGGGTTTGATGGCTCCTCTTCAGATTCCTCCGTCCTCCTAGTGGACCTTCCAGAATTCTTCTCATTTTCCTTCTCCTTCCTATCAGCTTTATCTCCATCCTTGACTGCTTTAAGCACCTCATTCACCACCGAGGGTAAGACATCTTGCATGACATTGTAGACTTCATCGGCGATGGCCTCCTTCACAGTGGACTTGAGGGTGGCTGATCCCTCGCCCTCTGGTTGACTATGGAGGTCTGACTCCTCGTGAACAGTCTCGGGAGCCTTAGCTTTGCTCCGGGTGACACGTGGTGTAGTGGTACGACCACCTCGAGGACGTCCACGTGTAGCCTTCCCAGCTTTCCTACCCGCCATATCTAATTCCTATAAGATTTAAACACCGAAATGGTTATTCAAGTTAATTGCTCAGATCATTACAAGTATGGTAAGTCCTTAATTACAGTGGCCAAGTGTGATTAACTACTTACCTTACCCTCCTGTCCCAAGCAATCACTATCCTAACACATGCCAGCATTCAAATCTACACGTATATAAAACAAATAGCACACGCACATATTGCCAGTGTACTTGAAATATTTTACCTGATGGCACGTAGCTACTTGGGTTGGCATCCCTCATTGGGTCCCATGCTCAGTTTAAGTTTAGGTTTGAAAAATGTTTTACCCATTTCTCTTAAACTTTGGCTCTGATACCAACTTGTAAGGCCCCATTCCCAGGAAACCTCACAGTTGGCAATTCATAGCATAAATTCAGTTTAATAACAAAACATTGCAGCGGAAAATAATTAAACATTCGTTAAAGACGTAGAAACCCCATTGTACTCATACATTTGTCCTTTAAAGGTAAACAAAACATATTCCTTGTTCATTAGTTACAATAAAAACTTCATTAATAGGAATGCCATCCATATTTCCCCAAGTAGCTTCGTGGTGCCATCCTCAGCATCAGCGCCTACCTGCCCACTATTATGCATAAAAAGTCAGCCACGCTGAGTGAGTTCTAGTTTTATATAAGTAAGAAAGTATAATCTTTTATCCTTTCATATAATGAACACGCATACATCATACTACAAACATTACTTGCATCACATCAGGCACGTTCATTATCTTTTATTCATTCATTTCGTTTTACTTCATCATCGGCGAGGTTTGCACAAAACAAGCTCTCCATGTTGATTGACAACGAATGTCAATCCCCGTCGGTACACGTTATCCATGGTCGCTACCCCCGACGGTCGATCGATCCTCGTCGGTACACATCTTCATGGTAGTTTCCCTCGACAGTTGATCCACACTAGCAGGCACATAGCCCGCTCATGAATACGGATCCATCATCATACATCAGACTCACATATAAGTGAAGTCTATCATAGTGCTTGCAAGACTTTTCATCATCAAACGGGCCCGGGGGTAACATTCGTTAAGTTCCACTTCTCATTAGTATTATTTTTCACTTAATATATATATATAATACTTAGCTTATTAAGTACACAACATACCAAGTACTAGTCATCATAACATGTAACCGACCCACCGCGGGACAGCGGGGGTTCGGGGGCGGCAGCCCCTGACAGCGGGGTCCTAGGGGCAGCAGCCCCTAGTGGGGTCCAAGGGGCAACGCCCCTGGTTGGGGCCGGGCTGCCAGGTCAGCGCGCCCGAAAATTATTCTGAGCTATTTAAATGTCACATTTTACTTTAGAAAAATGTATTTTCTTGTTAAAACACCTTGAAATCCTTATCTTGAAAACCTTATGTATACTATGCATAATAGCCCCAAAAACATGGAAAAACGTTTAAATAAGGGGATCTAGAACTCACCTGAACTTAGCAAATAGCTTAATTCCTAAGTTACTTAAGCTATGGTCCGAATGCTCTAGCTGCACGAAAGTTAATACACAAAAACATCATTTTCTTCATAATTTCGCCAACAGTTTCGCTAGCAGTTTCGCTGCCAGTTTCGCTGGCAATTTCGCTGCCAGTTTCGCTGGGCAGCACTTCTGCCAGTTTCGCTGGACAGATTCGCTGCCTAGAGCGCCCAACTTTCGTTGGAATTTCCTAGTTTCGCGATGTCTATGGGTCCACAGTTTCGCCCGAACGAAACTGTAGTTTCGCCCAAGCGAAACTGTAATTTCGCTGGAAATGTTCTTAGTTTCGCTGGATGATTATGCAAATTCGCTGGATGCATATACAGTTTCGCAGATCGCATAAAAATCACGAACCAGTCCGTTTTTAACCCAAAATCACAACTTTTTACGTCCAACCTCTTAGTTTATCATCCATGAGGCTAAATCTAAGCTTTATACATGTTTTCATACGTAAAAATGTGACCTTTATGCGATTCTTTGCAACTTTTCAAAACCCAAAACCCTAGAATCCGGGTTTGATCTACAGAAGGGTTTAGGGGTTGATTCTTACCTTGTTTTGCTGCTCCTTTCTTGAGATTTGTTGCCCAAACACCCAGATCTTCAATCCCTTGACCTTAGAAGCTCCAAAACTTGAGTTTCTTGCACTTTCTCTCTCTACTTTCTCTCTCTACGGATTTTTTGGACTTAGGGTGGGAATGAAGAAGATGGTGGCTGCTTTGGGAAGGTTAAGGGATGATTATGGGTCTCAATCCACTTAGGCTCTTGTCCATTAGCCTAATTAGCCCACAATCCATTTTTCTTTCTTTATTAAATACCCATAATTAAGCCCATTATCCCCGGCGACTCGTTTTGACTTTTCGGGGTGTTACAAGCGTAAAGTTCTCTTTCAAAAATTGTTAGCTTTATTATTTCTTGGATCCATGAATAACTGCCTTTCTAATTTATAAAGGTTTGGGGAGACCTCCTTGATCACGTATCAATCTTTTAGTGTTTGTTTGATTCATATACGTGAATTTACATTGTGCTTATTGTAGAACAAGTTCGCTTTGGTTATGTTTGGTTTTGTAGGTGTTCGGAGCTTTAAGAAGCTTAATTTGAGGCAAACGAAGCAAAATACGAGACTATATGGACTGAATGAATAAATATGAAAAGACGAAGAAGAAAGAAGACAATAACTGGGGTCGGCATATCATACACTGGTGGTGTAGGGTGGGCGTACAGATTGGCGTATTTGAAGAAAGAAACAGAAAGTTGGACGTATGAGATTTTAAGGTGGCGTAGGGTACGCAGGGGGCGTACCATATGCCGGTACAACGACCTCTGAATTTTAGGGATATTCAAGTTTATTTAAGCCTATCCAAGTGCAATTCGAATTACTTACCTGTTGAATGTAACTAAATGTTTTGATGAAGTTAAAAAGTTTGTTTATAAATAAACTTACCTGTTGAATTATTAGTTTTTGCTTTACTTGCATCGTGAACTCATTAAGATTGATAGGTAACATGATATAAACGAATTAATAACATTATAAATAAATGAGTCTTAAAATTTTGATCCTTTGTTATTACGGTAATCAAAAGTTGAAATCTTGGGAATTGTGTTTAGCAAACCCTAGTTTAAATTATCAATTGATGACATTGTGTGATTGAAAATCAAAGAGTGATTGTTTTCTTATTATTTAGTAATTTCGTTTCAATGTTTGTAGCCTTTTGCACTTGTGTTATTGAATTCATCTAAAGTTCCAGTCTTTAAATTTAAAGTTTGTGTTTTTAAGTTAATCGAGTTTTGTTTGTTAAACACTTCCTATTAATTCCCTTTGGAGACGACCTTACTTACCCTAATACTATAAAGGTAGCTAAGACCGGCTACATAACTTGTTTTTGATCGAATATCAACAACCAAATAACTCCTTTAGCATTCTAAATTGGTACCTTTTATTACACCATAACATCGTGTTTTCTCCATCACCAATTGGTACCTTTTATTACGCCATAGCATCGTGTTTTCACCATCACCTGATGTCAAGAGGCGTAAATGTTTTAACAAAGAAACTATATCAATTGAAGAACTTCAAATATAATCAAATAACACATCAAAATGATAAAGAAGAAGAAACAGATGATTCACATAAATCAAAATACATCTAGAACCCAAGAACATAATACAATCAGGTAATACATGACAATCATGTGAAGAGTATAAAGCCTATTCTTGATAAAGATGATGACTTCAGGATACCAACGTTGAATGATAATAAACCCTAGAAGGAGAAAACGGACATGATGATGAAAATAACATCCATGTGACGATCAGATGACGAACACATGAGCAGAGCAAATAGACCCGTGGGATAAACCCTAGACGAACACTCTGGAGATCATAACAAGATTAGAATGTGCAATACCTACCTCCCAAGACATACCTGGGGAGTGTTACTTGATACAACCATGACAAATACATAGAAACAAAGTAAGCACCGCATGTTCACATAACCAGACTATGCATACGCAATCCACTGACTAAAGTAGAATCATACAATCAGCCCTCAAGCATCTTATCAAGCATTATCATATATCACAGATGCTATACATAGTCAATATACAATTATTACCGGTTATCTGAACATTACATCCCATTTCAAAATCGGTTCAGAGGAACTCACTTCAATCAAACAAGTCATTGATATCGTCTATTCAGGTTCAAAACTATAAGGTATTATCCTACATATAAATGGGTTTTTGGGCAACTTTTATGTTTTTTTTAGTTTTCAGGTTTTGTTTGGCCTAGGGTTGTTTGTTTTAGGCCCATCCAAATGTTTGTTTGCTTATTTAAGTTGAGTTCATGTAATGTGAGAAGTCACTTGACATTATTGAGAATTAAAATTCTGTCTTTTCAAATTCGTGACTCTTGGGTCGAATTTAGGGGTTTGGGTGAAGAACTTCACGGGTATTCGCATAATCAACGTGATAGTATTTCGATTTCGTTACGTGGGCTACATCAATTATCCTACAGATAAAATAATATTATTTAAGTTGTATTCTAGTTAGCAATTATCTCAATAATAATTTGCTATCTATTTATATTTGTCGGCTTTATTCGGGCACTTTCTCATACCCATACCGGCGCCAAGCCTATATGCAACAAGCAACAACACAATAGTCATTATGCAAGGGCAATAAACAACAACAAATTTAATAAATAAGATCAAATATATGTCTAATATTGAATTGGTATTGAAATTTATATTTCAATGCTTTCATTACACCAGAGCATTTTATATTTATTTAATGGTTTATCAAAAAAGCGAGTCAAGAAGTATTAAAACGGGTAGCTAAATTATTGAAGTTATCTAAATATAAATTTACCAATGATCCTTAGATCAAGTGGTTAAGGTATGTAACCAAGATAATTAAAAATAAGAAGGATGGATCCAAGTATAAATAAGAGCAAAAATGCTTTAGGTTGAGTCAGGAGTTTTCTTAATTATGATTTTCTTCTGAGTAAGTTGGAGTGTGATCCCGACTGAAAAACAGATAGGTGGACTTGATCAAAATAAAACTTATCTTCGACACATGGTCATACATCCAACCTTCAAAAAAATCTAAATCCAAATTCTTACATTTTTTACTATGAAAATGGAATCATTCGTGGCATTCAACATTGAACTATCTCTTCTCACACCCACTTTGTTTCTCGAACCATAAATCATAATGAAATCAAGTTGCAAAATTAATCGAATAAATTATAGCTGGGTTACTATGATTTTTAGGAAATTACGTTACAGTTACTCTGTTGAAAACTACAAGACTAAGGTATGGATTTCTAGCAACTTTACTTTATATGTATTTAGATTTTCTCAACCATGTAGTTGAAGATCTAGCTTTATAATTGCATGGTATTAAACATGATACTGAAATTGTTTATTGTTTATATTGTTTGTGTTATTATTGTTGTTACCGATATTATTACTGAACCATTACTAAATTGGTTAATGAAAATGTTATTGAAACTGGCATTAAATTAAACAGTTACCATATATGAAAATGTTAATGAAAATGTGATACTGAAACTGTTATATATGTGTGCGCGCGCAGGTGTTATAGTTGTTATTTACACGCCAAATAATACTAATTTTGTAAAGTCCATAATCCGATCGATCGAACTTCGTTTGATAGTTGCACTTGATAACACGCGAAGAAGGGTGCGCACTCTAATCGAATCAACCGAGATAACAAGGTACTTCTAATATTCAGCACAAACTCATTGTAATTGAAATGTATATATGATGTCGAATGATTACAATGATAATCGATAAAATATCGATCTCACCCGAGGGTGGAAAAATCACAAACGTGATCTGCTCGATTTGAGCGAAATACACAACAAAACACACACAAACTATTTACACTTGTTCTCGGTAAAATGTGGCACACCCCTAACTGTGCTCGCATGCACATATATATACATGCATTGAACTTTTCGCATGCATGTGGTTCCAACCACGTTTTCGCATGCATGCGAAATGTACCCCTTTCGCATCACGATTTCGCATGCATGCACCTTGTCTTCCTTTCGCATGATGTATTTGCATGCATATGCGACTTGTCTGCCTTTCGCATGCATTCATTTTCGCATGCATGCGAGTTGTCTTCATTTCGCATGATGCATGCAGCTACTTTTTGCATATGTTGTTTCCAACATGCATTTTATCACATGAACTTCAAGTTGTTCATCTAATATGAGTTAAAACTATATTGTAATCCAAATGTTTAATCCTTACAATCTGTCACAACTCTCACGAAACCTTAAGAACCTTACGTTCCTTTATTTTGGATTTATTTCCTAATCTCTCGGAAACCTTAGCACGTCTACGTGCTGGATAACTAAATAGTTGTTCACAATGCTTCGTTTACTCACTATGTACGTTGACCCAGTGTTCCAATTTTCGGGACGAAAATTCTTTCAACATGGGGATAATGTGACACTCGGTAATTTTACGTTACCAAACTCCATTAGTCTCGTTAAGTCTTGCATACACGTGTCTTGAGCACATACTGGTTGTCGTTTAACGTTGGTGACCTAATGACAATTAATAATGATTAATTAAAGGTAATTTAACTGATTATGTGATTATTGCGTTACGTTTATGTGCTTGTGTGTTTTACATGTAAATTGAGAATTAATCGTGTAACGTGAAAACGTGTGCATAGATTCGTATGTTTCGTGTTTTATAAAGATTAAATGTGTAATTGTTACCATGAGTTTACATGCTTATTAATCTAGTTAAAAACACTTTTAAAAGAGTTTAAAGCTTACCTTTCATAAGAATACAAAGTGCAAGGGGTAAAAGGGTAACATGGGTAACTAAATGAATTTAAAAGCCATATACATACCTCTAGAACATCCTTCGACCGCCTCTCTTCTTCTACACCTCTCTCCATTCGAAAATCAGCCAAGAACAAGCATTTGGCTGCGATTTTGGTTCGGATTCAAGCAATACAACAAGATACAAGCATCAATTTGTGTTCTATTGCAAGAATCAAAGGTTAGTTTGATGTTTTGTGTGGTTTCTTTAAGTTGGCCGAAACCCTAGAGATGAATTGATGTTCTTGGTGTTGAGTTTTGATTAATTACATGAAATTGATGATGCTAGTAGTTTAGTTTGATGGTATACATCTCGTTTGATATCGATTATGCAAGAATTATACGTTTTTGTTGATTAATTCGTGGATTTTGATACATGATGAAACTCTAATTGTTAGAGTAACTAATTGTTTATGAAAACAAGGAATTGACATTAGTGTATGCTCTCTAATGTTATTACATCAATATATGCATGAATTGGAATGTTCAATTTGATAATTTGATGATTTGGACATGGGTGGTTGTATGTGTCTACTAAAAGGCAGATTCTGATAAAACCTGAAACTTTGTATTGTAAGGCTCATATCTCGGTCATAACAGATCGAATTAGGCCCTTTATTGAGTCTAGGTTGTAGTGCTTCGAGTCTACTTTCCAACCCAACTGAACTTGCTTTTGTTTGAGGTCGTTTGGCCAGTCAAATGTGGAAAATCATATTGAAGGTCGAATCTGTCTTCAAGTGGCAGATTCTTGACCGTATTCCCGAGAGTGTAACTCCCTCAATTTTGAAGATATTGACCTAATTACTTTTGTTACTGCATATTTTATGTGTCTAGGTGATCCTCTAATTGGACTTGCATGCATATCGTAAATAATTAATTTTTGGTGATTTATTACTTTTTGCAACTCTGTACAGCTAAATTCTGCTGCAGTTGATACAAATGATTTTAATTGACAACCTTAGACTCACAACAAAATTGAAGGGAAAAATATCTCAACACCAGAAGATGTTGAGGATACTGTACATAGTTTTCCAGAATTTAACTCATTGATTTGAATGTCAAACAAAATTCATTCTCACAACTACAATTCGGACGGAAAAGCTGAAACTGCAGTAACTTTACAAATCATTAATCTATATTGCATACTCTGTTTTCATCATGACATAACCAAATGAATACGAATCCAAAAACTGGTTTTCTTGAGTCTAACATGTTCCTCATGGAGTCTAGATTTCAAAATATCGAACCTTGTCCAATTTGGACGTGTAAAATGTGAGTTATGATCATTTTAGTGAAGTGTGGCCAGAAACAAACTTTCTGACAGATTCTGAGTCTTATTTTGTATGTGACACAAACAGGTCATAACAGGTCCAAATGATGTGTTTCTAGTGCCCAAATTGTTTGTTATTGAGTCTAGTTTCCAGAAAAGGTAACCACACTCCAATTGGAGGTGGTTAAGTTGGTGTTTCACTTGTTTTGGCTAGAAGGGTCAATTCTGTCCTCTTGGACAGAATGTATGTGTTGACTTGTTTGATGTGCCATTTTCATTTCATAAAACTTGAGACCAAACCCTATGGTCAAACATTTTTTCTAGATATCCTCTGAACTTCAGAAAAAGAATTAACCCAATAACTATTTTCAAAAGGTATTTATGCACAATTTGGCAAGCTAACTCTAGCAGCCCTCCGGTTGAGAGCTGCTGTAACATTTTGAGTTTTTATAGTAACTCCAGGCCCTTAAAACCTAAAACAACTTTTCACATACTTAATTGACTCATAGGAGAGCCTACTGTAGTTTGGCCTTAGCCTAAATACTTGGTTGGTTATGTGTTTGACCGTATCTTCCGAACACCTAGAATCTACCAGAAAACGCAGATTCTGGAAAACGAATGCCTACAACCTGTAACGTATTTACTTGGCTTTTGCGTGTAATTTTAGTACTACTAGAACTTATTTTGATGGTATAAGTTTTGAATTGGACATGTTCTTGATGTTAGGATCATGCTAGAGTATTTATTAAGGAAGCTTATTGTGATGAAATGTGTGTCAATTAGTTTGTATGAAACTTGATGATCATGTATGATGTTGAATGATGATTACTAATTAGGACATCATGTTTAGGACTGGGAATTAACTGTTATGATGTATGTTAACCATGCATGAGGAATGATTATGTTACTTAAAGGAATTACAACTCATAATGTCACCAACGGGTCAAACGGGTCAACCGGGTCAAACATGTCTATTTTTCTGAAACCTTGAGTCTTTGGTTGTGTGTGCTTAGGGTTCCACATGTTCTCTGTTTGCACGTACTTATTTACTTACATGATTTAGGTAACCTCTGAAGGTTGCCAGTTCACTTATTCTCCAAGTAAACTTTAAATAGTTGTTACGCATACCAGGTGAGTTTACAGCCCCACTTTTACTTTATACTCTTTTTGGGGGAGAGAAACATGCTACTTTCATAAACGTTACATTACATTGGGTTTTTGTAATATTGCATATAACTGATACTATGGTGTTATACTTTGCCCTTCAGACCGTTAATTTGCAAATAGCGAGGTGATTGTTAGTAGATCTACTGGGATTGACATACCCCGCCCGGGCTAGTCGCGCTAGCTTGACTGGAGGTCAAATGGGTGAACGGTCAGCCTGTTTTACAGTGTTGTGGTGGGGAATCCACAGCCGGGCATACTTTATTACTATTGATTACATGTCAGCTCGGTCACGACTTCATACACATAGTGATTGCTATGAGCTAGCTACCCATTATATGCTTTGATTACTAAATCCAGGAATTACATTAATGATACTTACTGTTTTCTAATAAACATGTGAACTCACCAGTCTTGTACTGACTTTTGCATGTTTTCTCTCAGGACATTGAAATGTCACGTTTAGGAGCACAGCATCCACTGCATGTCATTCCGCATTCATCCCAAACTGTTTTCAAGATTTAATTTCATTTACTTTACATAAATTGGACTGGGCGCGTCTTTGCGTGTTTCAAAACTATTGTTAAATGTTTTCATGTTTTCGCTTCCGCAATACTTAAATACAAGTTAGTTTATTTCATTATTACTAAGCAACTTATATGATTTGTAATTGTCTAGTCGTTTGGTGTAACTGATGCTTATCTGAGATCCTGGTTATGTCACGCGCCTAGCGGTAAAATCCCGTTTGTGGAAATTGAGGGTGTGACACAATCTCCCCCTTGGATTATGATATAGTTTTGAGTTCTTCAATCTTCAACAAAACCTTTCTCACGAAGGTTCTCGCACGAGTGGAAATTGAATTTGATGTAACTTTTAAGCTTCAACTCTTCATTGTATCATTCAATTCAATTCCATTTTGTGTGTGTTCTCGGTCTCGAATAGAGCATTGATGAAACCGGATAAACTTTAAACAAAATTAACTAACCTTTTGACTTGTTTAATGTTCTCGAACAGAAGATCGCGGAATGAAATTCTATGTATCAAGAGCAACACCTTGCTCTGATACCAAATGTAAAGTCCATAATCCGATCGATCGAACTTCGTTTGATAGTTGCACTTGATAACATGCGAAGACGGGTGCGCACTCTAATCGAATCAACCGAGATAACAAGGTACTTCTAATATTCAGCACAAACTCATTGTAATTGAAATGTATATATGATGTCGAATGATTACAATGATAATCGATAAAATATCGATCTCACCCGAGGGTGGAAAAATCACAAACGTGATCTGCTCGATTTGAGCGAAATACACAACAAAACACACACAAACTATTTACACTTGTTCTCGGTAAAATGTGGCACACCCCTAACTGTACTCGCATGCACATATATATACATGCATTGAACTTTCCGCATGCATGTGGTTCCCACCACGTTTTCGCATGCATGCGAAATGTACCCCTTTCGCATCACGATTTCGCATGCATGCACCTTGTCTTCCTTTCGCATGATGTATTCACATGCATATGCGACTTGTCTGCCTTTCGCATGCATTCATTTTCGCATGCATGCGAGTTGTCTTCATTTCGCATGCATGCATGCAGCTACTTTTTGCATGTGTTGTTTCCAACATGCATTTTATCACATAAACTTCAAGTTGATCATCTAATATGAGTTAAAACTATATTGTAATCCAAATGTTTAATCCTTACAAATTTACTAAGGCATTCATTTCCTTTCTTGTACGCTAGAGTACATAGCTATTCATGAAGACACAAAAAATCGAGAGATTAGAAAATTTTTATTTTTTTTAAATGTAACTGACTATGTTTTGTATTTTAATTCAAATAGTTTAACATTTTAAAATTTTATAAACTTCTTAATAATATATAATAACAAGTCAACCATAACTGGGTTAGGGTGTTACATAAAATTGTTGTTTGGGTTTTACATTTTGATACCGTTTTTTTTCCTAAGCACCCAAGAAATATTTTTCTTGTTTTCCTTCTAGTAATTAAAATAATGCAAGTGTATATTTGATTATAAGTTTTAAATAAATACCTCAGTTTAGTTGTTGAATAAAACACGTGGGACCGCTTACTATTGTTTAATAGCTATGAAAACAAAAAAAATCAAACATTGTTTTCCTTAATCAAGAGACTAGCAACCATTTGATTAATGAATTAATGGATTTAAATACTTTCAACTATTGAAAATTGGCCGTTGCCACCCCCAAGTATCATTTTAGCGAATACAACTCCCAAGTAAACACTTCGGTGTCAGTATAACTCGCAAGTAAACACCTCGGTGTCTGTGTCACCCGCTATTTTGGTGATACAGACACCGAAGTGTTTACTTGGGAGTTATATTCGCCAAAATGATACTTGGGGGTGACAACGGCCAATTCTCAATAGTTGGGAGTATTTAAATCCATTAAGCCTTGATTAATCAACACCCAAGTTAAAAGGAACATAATCTAATGGACGATACTACTGCGTCAGGTTAAAGCCTACATTAAAATATTATTTTTGATAGTACTGTCAACAGCCGTGAGTATTATATGCATATAACATCTTATTTTATCAAAACCATAATTAGTGGTATCATCAAACTAATTTGTATATTATTTTCTTAAAAGTTTTACCGTCTATTTATACAAGCATAACTTATGAATTATATTTATGTAATATAATCTATACATAGTTCACACAAGTGTTCATTACACATTTAGGGTTAAGAGAAATACATGGGTCCTAATGGGGACACTGCATGGTTTTTTTGGGGTATACCGGACCTAAATGTCACGGTTAGGGCAAAAGGTCACGTTGTGCAACCTAACCGTGACCGCAAGGGCTTGCGGTCACGGTTTCTGTGTCAGTCATCCGACACCATGTGACAACAAAACAACAAAAGGACATGGATCAAGTAAAAACCAGTCAGCAAACCGTCACGGTTTGCCCTAACCGTGACCTTTAGGGTACGAGGTACACCTTTACGGTACGAGGTACTCTGTTGATGTTGACAAAAGGTCCCGGATTTGCGCGTCACCTACTTGGAACCGTTACGGTTTGGCCAAACAGTGACGGTTTGTCGCCCAGAATTTCACAATAAATACCTTCCAATTTCATTCAACAACCATATTTCATTCAACAACCATACGTCGCCCATATTTTTGTCGGAGATGGACACAAACATAGTATTGGCGGAGCAATTTGAACCGCGAGATGCCTGACTATTATGATTCTGTTCGTAATAGCTTAAATTGGTTTGGCACGACTCAACCCGCATCCGATACCCATTGGCTAACTTTTCCGCCCCATGGACTCGTAATTGCAGAAACATTTACTTGTATTGTGCATCTTATTTTCTTCATTTGGCAGCCAGACATGGTTCCCGCTGAGAACAGCCCCAGAACCATTATTTACCTATCGAGTTGTCGCACTTGCTAATATTAACCAAGATCACTTTATTTGCATACAATTGGAAGGGGATTACCCAATGCCCAATGTGGGCTATCATTGGACGAGATTTGCATATCAACAAGCAATAAAATGGCAAAATATGTATCAGGATCGTATAAACAATTACGTTAGAATAATTGATCGTCAAAGAGGCACCAATACCAAATGTAAGCTATCAATACCAAATGTAAGCTATTATTCTCGGAGACTTTATAATATTAATCAAGATCACTTTATTTGATGATGATGATAATGATGATAAAAATAATAGTAGAAATAATAGAAATAATAATAATAAAAATAATAGTAATAATAATAATATTAATAATAATACTAGAAATGATAGTAATAATAATAATAATAATACAAATAATATTAGTAGTAATAATAATAATAATAGTAATAGTAATAATAATAGTAATAATAATAATACTAGAAATAATAATGATAATAATAATAATAATAATAATAATAATAATAATAATAATAATAATACTAGAAATAATACTAATAATACTAATACTAATACTAATAATAATAATAGAAATAATAATAATAATAATAATAATAATAATAATAATAATAATAATAATAATAATAATAATAATAGTAATAAAACACTAAATCAAATAGGAGGATAAACTGTCATGGTTAGGATTAGCTGTCACGGTTAGGAAGATGAACTGTGACGATTAGACCTAACCGTCACGGTTAGGGTTTCTGACAACTAGGGTTTCTGACAAAAGAGCAACTGTCACGGTTTGCCCAAACCGTCACCTTTTGCACAAAGTATGTTTAAAAGCTTTTGTTTTCCATACATCTCAGCAAACCACTCTCGTCCCGACTAGTTAAGATGGTAGGACGACAAGGGAGTGGTGTGTGCTCGAAACCCGCTACCACAGGTTCATGGTAGGTATTTTTTGTAAAAAATATTTACTTAGGAAAATTTTTAAAAAATAAGTCAAAAGGTCACGGTTAGGTCTAACCGTGATATTTTGTCTTATTTTTTAAAATTTTTAAAAAATAAGGCAAAATGTCACGTTATAGTTATGCTTCAGGACACGCGAGCCAGGGTCACGAGGTTGGAGGATATGATGGACTGGGTCATCCAGCACATGGTCGCGAACTATGCTGCCTCGGGTACGTCGTTGTTGTCATAGCCACCCAGGCGGTTAGGCCATGACGGTGCTGACCCCTTTGGCGCGGGCGGGTCAGGTCAGGGCAGTGACGTTGCAGATATGACATATTAGATATATATTTTGTTTGTATTTTATTTATTTTTGTATGTACAAACTCGTTGTATATATATATATATATGCAGTTTCAGTTATGATGGCTTGTATATTTGATTGTGTTTGTTTGGTTGTGTTTCTTTATTTGTTTGTTTTATATTTGTAATGTTGATAATGTTAATTGTATATGTATGAACCAACTTGTAATGTAACTGTATAATAACAACCGATTTTTACGTTTAGGTTAACCGTGTGATAAAATAACAACCTACTTGTAACAACCGTCACATGTTTAATAAAAAAATTACTTGTAATATGATAAATTATTAATAAACACAAAACATAAACTCGTATATTACGATTAGGTTAACCGTGTGATAAAATAAAAATAAAAACAAACTAGTATGATTAAAAAAATATAGAAAATATATACAATATGTCACGGTTTGGCCAAACCGTGACATATCTAACCTGCGCACAATCAATTGTCACATTAATTACACACCCAATAATTGCAACTGATCCCGAGGGATGTCTGGACCCTAATGGTCACGGTTAGACCTCACCTTGACAGTTAGGTCTTACACTAGACTGAAAGGTCACGGTTAGCCCTAACCGTGACCGTTTCAATTGGTAACCCTAAAAAAATCAACGGTGTGCGCAGAATTTCCAAAATAAATATGTCTGTCACACATTTAAGTTTGTATATAAAACTTTATATAACCATGTCATTTTGTTTAAAATAACATCAAACCACATAGGTTTGGTGAATTGGATTTAAACTACAAATCCTACATTCACCTTTTTTAAAAAAAATTATTTAATTCTTTTATATCAATAAGTACTTATGAAAATTTGCCAACTTAACTCTACTCGGCAATGATCTCGTTAGCAATATTTCTTCAATCTAGTAGGATTCGATTGCAATGTATCCTTATACTAATAAATAATAATAGGGCATTTACATATTTCCCTTATTAATTATATATTTAACCAAAAAAATCAATTACATTTATTTTTTTTTCAAAACATATATTTAAAATTTATCCATCTATGCAGTGGCGAAGCTTGAAATGCATATTAGAAACAAATGTTGTTTAATCATTCTGTTATGAGATAATCTAATTTAGGGGATGTTTGACAGTATCTGAATGATTAAGTGCTGAACCAATAAAAGGTCTGAACCATTAAGTGTTGAACCATTAAGAGGTCTGAACCATTAAGAGCTAGTGTATTGCTTAACTATTCAAAGGTAAATGTCTGACCAATTCAGATAAGAGGTCTTAACCATTCAGCATTAGACCTCTTAACCATTCAGCATTAGTATAATGCTTAACTATTCAGAGGCAAATGTCTTAATCATTCAGACATTTGCTCACGAAACAAACAGTCTGAACCATTAAGTGCTGAACCATTCAGCATCTGAACCATTAAGAGGCTGATTAAGAAGCTACCAAACAGCCCCTTATACAATTCAGTGAATCCAGTGTGAATATCTTGATGGTGACATCAAATTTTGTGTTTAAAAGTTAGGTTAAGGATGAAGCTTTTAAAAATTGGCATCTCAATTTTGATTTCAATTTTAGCTCAGAGGGTAATTGTGGTCTACTGCTTACTGATGTTATGAGTCCATGAACATGACACTTCAATTATAATAATTGATGGTTTTATCCTCGTATGAATTGATGATAAATTAACTATGCAAAATCATTTATCTTCTCATATATCATCATTTCTGGAATTTCCACAGGTGCAGATCGTGGTAAGGTGTAAAAAGGAAGTGCAGAGAGGATGAGGAACCAAGGCTCAACGTGTCTGTATAGATACCTTTTAAAATGTACAATGCTTGCTTTTATGTGTTAAATAGATTTTTCTGTCACATGAGACGTCTAGACAGTTCTTAGCATTTAATTGTTTTCAAAATGTTGTTTATGTGTTTTGTGTTTTCCTTTTTGCATGCTTAATTTCTCACTACTTGTTTCTACTATTTTCTCTGCCTTATCGTAATCTGTTTCTTGAAACTACGAACCACCAGATGACACCTCATTGGTACCCATTTACTTGTTCTTTATTTTCTAGTTTGATAAATGCGATGCCCCATCATGAAAACACCCTTTAGACTTCATTGTTGCACCTGCTAGGTAGTCATGAGTCAAAGGCACAGGACGCCTTCAAGGAGCAAAGTGTGAGCCCTGAGCTTAGGCACAATGCGCTTAAAAAGCGAGGGCCTTAGACAAGCAAGATGCAAAAAGTGAACGACTCATTTTAGTAGTTTTTGACATGTTTTGGGTTGATTTAGCTGGTTTAGACTGTTTTTTTTTGTTTAGAAAGTTTTAGACTAGTTTAGACTAGTTCAGGTTTATTGCAGATTCAAGCTTGTTTTCTTTTACTTTTTTTTCACCACATCTGCTCCTCTCTGCAAGAAAGGTGGTATCCTGGGTGCATGCCTTTGGGGCCTTAGACTACATCGTGTCTGCAGGTTAATGTTAGACTTATTAAGTGATTGCTCCATTTGAACATTTTTATTACTTTTTCTCCTCATAACATGCTTTAAGCCTGAATAACTTATTGATTATCCGAATGTTATGACTGCTGATTATATCATGTAACCTAATATGTTATTACACAATGTGGATGGTGTCAACTACTTTCATGTAAAGGTGGTTGGATTTGTTATGATAGAATGTGGATGGTACCGTTTGTTGCAACCACTAGAGCAACTGTGTCACCTCCTCTTGTCATCATATACTGTTTGTTGGATTACTGTATGTGCCTGCTAATCATTGGGATTAGGTAAATCGCAACTTACATTCGAGGTTTAATTGTGTGGTCTTCTTCACATGGTTATTGTTACCAACACAATTGGTAATCAAGAATAATCAAGAGCTAAAGATAGAAGAGAAAAAGAAAACACAGAGAATAAGGAGATTACTCTCAAAGTCAATAGTTGTCCTCTTCATTCATCAAATTCATTTAAGTACAAACATCATAGCTAATTGTTATACAATAGCCCTTTGACAATACAACAATTACAAAAAGAACCCTACACTATTTGCCACGTAACAATACTTCCCCCATAAAAGATTCTTGACCTCAAGAATTATGACTATTCGATCATATGCTTCTATGCTTATATGTCAGCAGCCTATACACAATTCAACACCATCCAATCACAAATAGGTAATGCAACATGTCTCTTTCATTTTCACTTATCTAACCACTTTCTTTATTACACCATTTGATAAATGCCCAAATACCCACCAAACATGGAACAAAAGATTATCTGTTTTGGGCTTTGCTAACTGCAGTAGCAACCAAATCTTTACACTTCTTCCAAAGATGTTTAATAATGATTTCTCCAGCTCAGTTAAAGATGTTTGCGGTTTGCTCAAAACGTAGAACCCCAACATGATGTGCTAATAGATTTAAACCATTCCAAATTGCTAGCATCTTTTAGAAAAATTCACCCCTTCTATCAACATTTATTCCAACTTTCCAAACCCTATTTTTGTCTAGAATTTTTAAAGCAAATATGGACTCCCTAATCTCACAAGCATTACCCATCAGATTACAACACCGACCCGTATTTGGTTGAATCAATCGTTTCTTCCATTTTCATGAATAGAAATCTTTTGCTGAACATAAGACTCTATATTCATCCAATCTCGTATGATGATTTAACCAAAAATGCAACTGTAACCATTTGATTTTCTTGTTATCTAACATATTCTTCCCACTGCATGAGATTGATGTCTTGGATGGTTTTAATTCTTTGATTTCTAAAATGCCTTTTTGAACATCATCAATCTTAACAATTACATTAGGTAGAATTATGTCAAATGTTTCTTCTTGGGTTCCTAATGTATTGGTTTCAATCAAGTCTTGAATCTCTTCACCCAAAAGTTCTTTTACCTCATTACCACCGTCTTTGGACATTCCATCAGATATTCGAAAACTCAAACCTTGATTTAAAGAACTACTTTCAGTTCTAAACATGCTAGACATTTCATTGAACACCTTGGATGCAGTTTTATTATCATTTCCATTTTCTCTAACAACATCATTATCAATTGCCCTTCCATTCTTCAATGGATCATTTCATCATTAACATAAAGTATCTTGAAGACGTCGTGTAAAGACGAATTTGGATCATAAGGAGAAAATGAATCTTGCAACTTATTTGCATCCAATTTCAAAGCCCAAGAAATGACGTCTTCCAATGTATGAAAACTATATTGATGCCATGTTACAAAAATATCTCTAATTTTTGGTTCAAGACCATTCATAAAGAGATATATGGCATAATATTCACTAATTTCTTCAGAATTTTTAACCAAATTGAACAAAATTTGAAATGCATCGCAATAGTCATGATTGGTACATTCTTGGCTTATTGACATAATCGATTCCATTGCTAATTCCATGGTAGTTGCTGAATTGAATTTGATTTTGTAGTCACCTGATCTTAATCGGTTGTTGCTACTAACTCAACAATTTCTTGATCGCTATCTTGATTTGTTACTGATCTCAAATTTGTTGTTGTTACTCTAATTTTTCAGTTATGATTCTTGATCGTATATTGAGATCACCATGTTGAATCACCAAGAATTGCTATTGATATGAATCACTGATGTATTTAAATTTTGATCATTGTTGTAAATTGTTGCTGTAGAAATCGAAACCCTAACCCACGGTCGAGAGAAAAGGAAGCTCTGATACTATTGTTACGAACACAATTGGTAATAAAAAACAATCGAGTGCTAAAGATAGACGAGAAGACGAAAACACAGAGAAGAAGGAAATTACTCTCAAAATCAATAGTTGTCCTCTTCATTCATCAAATTCGTTTAGGTATAAATGATGTGTGTGGCTATATATATATTTTTTGATGATTTTCACAACACTTGGTTTTAAATTTATAGAAATTAATTTTACCTTAAAATTAAACCGCAAAACAAATAGGCAAATGTATCTATCGTATATGTAGCATAGTTTAGGCAAGAACCAAGTATCGATCCAAGCAAATAGTAGCTACTAATAGTAAACCTTTGTTATTATTTAGCCGGAAAAAATAGATGATTTGGTAATTTTTTATATTTCAAACTAAAACAAACATAAATAGATAAATATGGATAAAAATCAAGATAGATAATCAAGCAAATGAAATATTCACTTATACTTTGAATCCACCTAGCCAAACAATGGTAACATACACAAATTCATGATGAGATCATTCTATACACGAGTAACACGAAAATAGACTAGACCCCCGTCAAGGCTACCTAATCATATGACTCTTTGGAAAGTTAAAACGATGTTAACATAGTAACCACCTAAAGTCATTCCATGAAGAACCAATGATACAATTATGTTGAATATAAATGTGGACTAAATTCCTGTCAAGGTTATTTAGTCCCGTAATTTTTTGGAAAGCTAATACGATAAACACATACTAACCAACTCGAATCACGTAATGTAAACAAAGTCATGAAGTCCTCCAATTTATGAATATCATACCAAGAATATATGAACTACAAATTTACGCTAATAAACCATAATCACACATATACAATGATATGAGGAATTCACAACAAATATAATGGCCTTTCTAAGCATTTACACAAGAATGCACATTTGAATAATAATCATACATGTTCCAATCCCTATACACCATTCTTAGTCAAATGTCATAAATACATATACATATTCATGAATAAGTACCCTAACACATATGATTTTCCAACATGATATGGTCATGATACCCATGAGATTTAACATGTAATCAAGTCAAACAAACACACATAATCATTGAAGCAGATTCAAGACCATGTTAATCATCATTAAAAATCACATGTACATCATCAAAGTTAGCTAGAATTCATCTAATCTAAGTGAATCAAGAGATTTAGCTCATGCTAACTACAAAAACACCCAAGAAACTTGAATAATCAAAAAGATACATGGTTAGATGAAGAAATTATCAAACCAATTTGAGCTAGATGGGTTGTATGTTGTTAATTTCTTCTTTTGGCGTGCTTGATCTTCAATCTTGACTTCTTTTCCTTCAATAGATGCTTAAAATAGTATTGGGGCTGGAGAGAACTAGGGTTTTTAACCCCCAAAGTTGTACGTTTGAAATGAGGCTCAATTTAGGTTTTAAAAGTGAGATTTGCGCCGAACATGGCCATGTCGTAAAGTGTCGTGGCCATGTCGTAAAGTGATATGGCCATGTTGCGCATCAGACATGTAAGCTTGAATTGATCCTGATATGACCATGTTAGAATGCGACATGGCCACATTAGTAGCCAAATTTCACTTATTTCTTAAGTTTTTCATCAAATTCATCAAGTCACCATCCAAACCTACAAAATTCATATCAAACACGATTAAATATCATTTCAAATGAATTTTAACAAAGACATGGTACGAATGGGATTTAGAAGGAGCTCTTCCCTTTTTGGGGTGCGTTATAGCATAGTCCGTGACTACGTTTTTCCGTTGGTTAATGCTGCGTATTGCACAAACATTCAAAATGAGGGACAATATGCATTATTAATATGTATAATTTTAAGCATATCAACAAACACCATAGCTAATTGTTACACAATAACCCTTTGAAAATACAACAATTACAAAGGAACCCTACACTATTTGTCACGTAACAGTTATGGTAGAAAGCAATCGAAGGTTACACCACCCAATAAAGGTTAAATTATTTTTATAGCGGATGACGCAAGAGAGTATAAGAATGGTTATAATTGGAAAACTAAATCTTACATTCAGCTCCTGTGTGAGTAATTTTCTTGAATATTATTGTACCTTTAAGTTTGTTATTATTTAAACCAAAAAACTTGCTTCTAGAACTGTTGGATGTGACCACTCAACTATTATCATGTTTACTTTGTATAAAGCAATTCTTAGTCTTATTATTTATGATGAGCCTATCTAACCATTCTGCCGAAGAGGTCTGAGTGACTTAAGTGATTTTCATACCAAAGTACAAGAAAGAGTCGAAAAGGGCTCAATAATCACTCAATTTTGATTAGAGGCGTGAATTAAGTCTCATTTAGTCTTGGTTTAATGAGGCACACTCATGCGAGAGGGGGCATGAATTAAGTATATAATTGCAGCTTTACTTTTATACTGTATATACCTTGATTTTTTTGTCCAACAAAAAGAATATGCTAGCTAGTAATATCAGTTGGAGTGGTATAATTTACGGGTCGGGTAAATTGGGTAACATGTTGAAATGGGTAGTTTTTATGGCACAAGTCACGTTGACCTGAAACATTTTTCTTGGCATACGTAACAGCGTGTCAAATATGGTCACAAAATTTATACTATTCAATGATAATCCAACTGTTTAATAGTACATTTAGGAGGTTTTATGTATCAAAAAATCAGCAGCTTTCGACAGGTTAATAAAAGAGGTGTTGTGCCACTTGGTTGAAATGAGTCATTTGTAGTGACAGTTGAAACATGTCTTTTTAGGTTGGGTTGACCCAAAATCACACTTTTTGTATTTTTCTAAAGTAAGTTATAAACCATTTAAGTGTAAGTTACTACTACCAAAAAACATTATTGCAATAAGAATAATCAAAATTTTCGAATAAAAAAGTTCTTGGAAATTGCATGTCATGAAACTAGACTTCTCAAGAATTTCAACCCGTTCAACTAACTTGACTTGTTTTCATTTTAGCTAAATCTTTTTCTATTTGAACCATTTTAGCTAAACCCCCATTCTGGCACGTCTAATATCAAATGGTGTATGTAGTACTAGAATAATGCTAGTGATGATGCTGGCCCAAAATAAAAAGCTTTGTGCTGTTACACTGAAATAAGAAGTGAAACGAGTTTTGATAATGTGTTCTTGAAATCATATTTGATATGGTGTTTCTGAAATCAGATTTGATGTTGTATAGGTTATAGAAATAAGATTTGATAATGTATTCTTGAAATTAGATTTGATATGGTGTTCTAAAAATCAGATTTGCTATTGGTTATTTTTAAAAATCTGGCTATTGAATTTTAAGAACCACGAGACAATATGGATATTTTTATCTTTCAGCAGAGTCAGTCAGATACTAAATCAAACAGTCAAGTTTTAGTCAGATGCAGACTCAGTCAGAACTTCTAACTGGATCAGCTTCTGACTCAGTCAGATCCTATTGAGTCAGCGATAATCAAACACTCGCTAAGCAATTCACATTTGCATTTGGATTTTAAGAGGTTGGATTGGAATTTTTTATAATGTTCTTAATACTCTGCTTTTACTTGTAATAATTCAAACATATTCAACATAGTTTACAATATCAGTCACTAATAATCAACTCACGAGTCATGATACACTTTTAGCAACGAAATTAGTGAACGTTTGTGATATGAACCAGGAAATAACGAAAGTAATTGCTGAAAGGATTACAATGGCTGGCCCAATTCGAGAAGGGCAACTCTCCTAATACTCGAAATAGATGATAAACATAGAACTTTAATCTAAACATCAAACATATATTAATAAAACAAAAATGCTAACTAATTGTCCCACTAGCTAACATCTGCACCACTACTTTGGTCTCTCCACATCTATAACTGCTACTTGATCGGGTTAGATGGGTCATGTGGAAGTGGAAGACATCAAATACCCAATTTAGGTTATGGGCTCACTTGAGTTGGCCCAAACTGATGTAGTCCCAAGTCCCAACTGGATTCTTATAAATACTTCCCATGTGTAGAAACGATTTGTCCTCAAGTCGAACAGAAGGGAACAACCTATGGCAGGTTCTTGTGAATTTTTCTGAATGCCTCGAGTAGGAGGTGGTGAAAAGTGGCAGAATTTTGGTTATCCGATTTATGATCTTGACCATCAATGGTGAACACAACGGACATCTTGTTCTAATTAGCTTGATCAGAGCATGGCTAACTATTGAGTGCCTAGTACAAAGCTATGAGTTGATCCGCTATCAATCCAAATCAAGAATAGGGAAGAATTAATGGACACGTTGTTGGGTTAATCGGTTCGTTAACAGGTTACGGGTCATATGGGTCGGTAGGTAAATGGATCACCAAATAGTTAATAGGTCTTGGGAAGGACTTGGTAGTATGTTTGACTGATTCTTGAGGGTAAATTGGGTAGAAGAGTGGGTCACGATTTGTTCCAGATCTTTAGGTAAATTTGAGTAGTTAGTATTTTATTGTTATATTTGATTCACCCACGTTGTGTTTCTGTAAGGCTATTTATAGCCATCTACTTTATTGAATAAAGCACAGTCTTTCATGCTTTCTCTTCTGCAAATTTACTTTCATATATACATAGTGAGTTTGGGTGTATTTTGAGTGAGTGTTTGTAAGGGGCCTGAACCAACATTTGGTATCAGAGCGGAGCAATCTCGAGGAAAGTAGCAGCGATCGAAAGTTACCGATCTGCAGTGATCTGAGATGTTTAGATCAGCAGTGATCGGAGAGGCTTAGGTGGTCGCAGGTTAGCAGTTTGAAGGTTTCAGTTCTAGCGGGTCAAAAGGGTAGCGGAGACGAGTCGTGATTCAGGCCAAATCAGCGGGCTTGTTAACCCAGTTTGTTGATCGAAGAACGAAGAAGGGATTAGGCAACCGGAAGGTAATAATCAAGGGGTGTAAAACAGCAGAAGAAAGGTAGCAAAAGGCGTTTGCAGGTAACACTTTCAGCAGAGTTTTAGTTTGATTATTAATCTTTGGTAGAGCAGTTCACAACAATGGTTGATCCGGAGAATCAAGCCTTGGTTACGGTTAAGGAGAACAACACAGTGTCCCTTCAATGCCCGGTGTTGTCATCCACGAATTACACGGTATGGGCAATGAGGATGAGGGCTATCTTCAATGTTCACGGGGTGTGGGAGCAAATTGAACCAGGAACCACATTGGATCGTAAGAAGAATAATGTCGCCATCGCACTTTTGTTTCAGTCTATACCCGAGAAACAAGTCTTGCAAATCGGGAATCTTACAACCGCATGTTCTTAAAACCCGTCATTTGGGTGCGGACCGAATCTGGGAGGCGAGACTCCAAACTCTCACGGGAGAGTTTGAGAATTTGAAGATGAAGGATCAAGAAGTTATAGATGACTTCGCTAACAAGTTGTCGGAATATGCTTCGAAAGCTGCCTCACTTGGTTCGGAAATAGAAGAAACAAAGTTGGTAAAGAAATTTCTTAACGGGCTACCCAAGCGTTTCATTCATATGGTGGCTTCTATTGAACAAGTTGTCGACTTGAAAACGATTGGTTATGATGATGTTGTGGGTCGGTTGAAAGCTTATGAAGAAAGGATCAAAGTTGAGGAGACCCAAGATGATCATCAAAACCAACTCTTGCTTGCAGGTTCGGATGAGAAGGCAAAAGAGAAGGAGAAGAAGTGTGAGTCTTGTAGTTGTAGAAACTCGAGTCGGGATGACTATGGACGTGGCCGTGGTGGAGGTCGGGGGTCCGGGAGAGGTCGAGTACAACATGACAAGAGCCACGTGAAGTGTTACAATTGCAACGAGTTCGGGCACTATATATCGGAGTGTCCGAAATGGAAAAAGAAAGAAGAGGCGAATTTGACCGATGGTGAAGAGCCGATGCTAGGGTGAAGTAAGCGGTCCGAACAAACCGATTAAGGGGGTGAATGTTGGGTTAATCGGTTCGTTAACAGGTTACGGGTCATATGGGTCGGTAGGTAAATGGATCACCAAATAGTTAATAGGTCTTGGGAAGGACTTGGTAGTATGTTTGACTGATTCTTAAGGGTAAATTGGGTAGAAGAGTGGGTCACGATTTGTTCCAGATCTTTAGGTAAATTTGAGTAGTTAGTATTTTATTGTTATATTTGATTCACCCACGTTGTGTTTCTGTAAGGCTATTTATAGCCATCTACTTTATTGAATAAAGCACAGTCTTTCATGCTTTCTCTTCTGCAAATTTACTTTCATATATACATAGTGAGTTTGGGTGTATTTTGAGTGAGTGTTTGTAAGGGGCCTGAACCAACACACGTGAAGTTTCATCGGTGGGTTATTGCCGTATTGGACTTACCTAGGATAACATAGGGGCTAATCTAAGCCGTGTCATAGTTTTGCTCCATTGGACTGTTCATGTTCCTATGGCTACCAAGTTGTTCTTCCCGTTCATCCTCCATTTTATGTATCTTGAGAGTGCGGTTCTACACATGTGTCTAGGCCCATACTTATCCTCACAGCGGAAGCACTCACCCTTTTGAAAACGTGCTTGTCTCTCTACATCTGTTAGTCGGGAAAGCAATTTCGGTTGGCTTGTAGTAGAGGGTGCAGTAGTGACACTCTCTTTGCTTTCCTCATCTTTCTTTTCTAATAATTCATTGTCTTTGATACTAACTTCCTTAATGAATTTGTTATTACTACTTGCTTATTTTACTAGAAGTTTTGATGTTAATATATTTAACGGTATTGTTTTTTATACAACATTTTGAATTTTTTGGAGTTTCTCGCTTGTCCTAAAGATATATTTATAAATAAAGTTTTATGGACATTTATTTTGTTTGTCAAGGCTTGATGCGTCATTGCGTTTACTTTACATTTAAACTCTTTAATAAATTGGCCGCATCCATTGCATTTACTTTGATTTTAATTAGTTCACTAATTTGCTGATTGTGGACATTATATCAATTCTACTAAAAACCTAGTCATGCTTCTGCCGTAACGCGTTGGGATCCCCATTTTAAACAAACTAAACTACTAAAAATTTAATATATCACTCATAGCATATACCCTATGACGTGTGTATGTATTCATATATGTATTATATCACTATGTTTATTTGGTTGCTTTACATAAATTTATGACTACCATATGCTATCTCTTGAGCAATTCATATTATATATTTTACAAGTAGGGACAACTCCATCAAACTTATGTAATTAATATTACACGTATTGCTAGTGTAGAATATCTATATATTTTACAAGTAGGGACAACTCCATCAAATTTATGTTGAATACCAAAGCATTATCTATATATATATGGACAAAATCGCGCGTGTGTATTTGATCAACACTTAGGTGTTGGATGCAATAAACTCTTACACCTTTGGGAAGCATACGTGACTTCGAAGAAAATGAAAGAAACATATTCGAATAAAAAGTTAATGTACCTCTTAATATAAGTTTTTAAATGTTTGGATGTTAGAAAACCCTAAAGCTGATAGATTGCCACTTCGTTTCCCATTCAGAAATGAAACTAACCTTTAGTTTCTATATCATATCCTTTTTTAGTTATGGTATTTAAAGTTTTAAGCGCTATACATCGAAAAACAAATTTATAAAATTTGAGAATGATTTTATCTCATGTTACACCTTCTGAAACAACAAGTTAGAAAGTGATGATCAGTGAATTCGAAACCAATTATCGAACTTGGATTAGCAATTCGATAGTTCACCGATGCTCACTAGTTGGACAGATTTCAGACGCTTCAAAAGTTATCTAGTAGTTACACAAGTTGACATATGTGTAGCTAGCTCAGATGACAAAAGGACACATATATTAGGGTACGGTTGTAGGGTTGTAGCGATGATATTTGAAGTTTGTAACTTCTAAATGTTTTTATTTAAGTTTCAACTTTGAGTTGAAATCGGTCCAACAAAAAAATGGTTGGCCGGTTTGGCTAGGAAAACCAAAAAAAAATCTTAAACTATTAAACCTTTGATAGTCCATAACATAAGATCAAGACCATATTATTGTTGGATTCTTTATGGCCAAGACACATAGAACATTGATGTGGTTAGTACGTTATGATCTAAGTCGGGTCATACCCAATAACAAGCTTAGAAAACACCAATATATATATATTTAATTGATGATATGATCATGCAATTAAATAGTTACACCAATTTTAAAAAGTGGGTTTTCTAAATAAGTTGCATTTGAGATGGAACAACTTATAGGGATATTTTGTTCATGGGTATTATTTGTAATGTTATTTAAATTGGTTAAATAACATCAAATAATGTAAGTGTGTGTGTATGAGTTATAAAATTAAAAGTTTATTTCATAACTCAACAAGTAACTAGTTAAAATAAAATGGTTAGTAAAAATTTGGGGGGAAACCCCTTTTGAAAGGAGTTTCGGCCACCCCTTTTAGGGGTTTGGTTCATTTAGAGTTACTCTTCAAAACACATACACTCAACCTCTCACTCTCTCATACATGCAAAAGACCACCAAGAACAAGTTTTCTCTCTATTTTTCTAGAAGAAACTCAAGGCTGAAATGTAGAAGATAAATCAAGGCTCGGCAAAACATACTGTGCGATAACCAGATCCACGCGACAACAAGAAGTCACGCGAGAAGCTACTAGTGCGAAAGACCAGATCCATGCGAGTCGCAGACCACGCGAAAGACTGCAGCCGCGCGAAAGCTTGATCCACGCGAAAGGGATCTCGCGCGAGAACTCTATGTTTAGTATAAATAGCTAGTTTTCGTTTTGTAATAAAGTTTTTCATTCATTATCAATCTGTACTGTGCGAAATCGCACAAGACCTTTTATAGGTTTCTGTTTATTAATCGAATATCATCTTTTGTGATTCAATTCAATCTTCTTCTACTCCAATCTTGTTTATATTCCGCGTTCACAAGATTGAGATCGTGTGTTATTGATTTCTGGGAGATTTTCAAGGTTTTACAATTGGTATCAGAGCAATAGGCTCTTGAACCACGATTTGGAGAAGAATTGGATTGTGTTATACTCGATTTTTGAAGAATTCATCATCGATTACCTTAGATTCTGAGATGGAAAAGTTATGCTGCTCGATTGTGGAAGATTTGGACTGATCTGGACCTAATTGAACTTAATTAGTGAACTTTAAGCTTAATTTTGATTAAAATTGACTTAAAATTCATTAAAATTGGATTAAAATGGGTTTAATCAAACTTAATCAGTGAGCTGGAGGTGACATTCACGTGAACAAACAGTTGGTAATCTGTTTCTGCACAAAATTGACTTTTCGCTTGATCTGCAAGTTCTCGCACACGAAAACAGGGTGTTTTCGCTCAGTTAGGTATTTCACCTTTTTGTGCGATTCGCGTGAAAAGGTAAGTTTGGAAATTCGCTCGAAAAGATCCATCGCGCGCGAAAACTCTGTACGCGCGAAATCACTTTTCGCACGAATTCTCTTCTCGCACGAAAAACCAGATTTTTGACTTTCTGATCATTATGGCTTCATCTACACCGAATTTGAAGCATCTTACTGCTTCACTTCATCTAGACACTGAGATTGGTACTGGTAACAAGCCACCGAGGCTTCTCTGCGAAGATGATTATTCTGATTAGGCTTTTCGATTCGAGAGATATGTTATCTACACTGAACCAAAGATGTGGAGATCGATCCAGTATGGTCCTTACATTCCATTGTACAAAAATGATAAAGGTGAAATGGTTCAGAAACCTGAACATTTGTGGGATGAAGACGACATCAAGAGATTGGAACTTGATGATAAAGCGTATGCTGCCATCACAATGGCTCTTACTACTGAGATCTCACAAAAGTTTCAAGAGTTCAGGGGTGCTAAAGTGCTTTGGGATGCTCTGGAATCTCAGATTATGGGCAATAAAGACATGAGAGAGAGCAAAAAGGATATGTTGAATCAAGAGTTCAACATGTTCAACCATATTGTTGGTGAAGAGCTGGAAATTCAGATGGCCAGGTTTGTTAGACTGGTCACGAAAATGAAGAGTGCGGGTATTACTCTGGAACCCATAACAGTGAACAAGAAGTTGCTCAACTCACTTCCATACAGTTGGAATAACAACTGTACTTTGATAAAGAGAACCAAAGACTTGTATACTCTACAGTTGACTGATCTCATCTCAACAATCAAGTCTTATGCTATGGATGATAAGCAGCGAGCTGCTAATCATCTCAGTTCTCTGGGTGCTGAAGGAACTGCTCTATATGCAAAGATGGCTAGTAATCCGAATTACTATGTCAGTTATACGCAGATGTGTCAGCAACAACAATCAGGAAGTGCAGCGTCTTCTTTTATTCAACCAGCAGTAAACCACCAAGTTCATGTTCCAGCTGCTCAACATTATTCCCCCATCATCCATCAACAAGTTTCTCAATCTCAAGATTCTCAGAGTGGTCAACATGCTTATGTTGCTACCACTAGTCCATCAAAACAAACTGTCCAGATCGCTGAGGAGCATCTTGCTCTTTTCACTACTTTCATGACAAGTTATGAGGCTTTTATGGCCGGAAGACTTTCTGCTCCTAATATTCTTGTTGATGATCTTCAACAAGTTAATCCGGATGATGTTGAAGAAAACGACATCAAATATCAGATGGCCATGGTAGTTTACAGGGCGAAGAATTTTGCTAGAAGAACTGGAAGGAAAATGTTTGGTGTTAATAATTCTAGCAAAATCGGTTTCGACAAATCCAACCTGAGGTGTTACAACTGTAACAAACCAGGTCATTTCGCCAGAGAGTGTACTGAACCAAAAACAGTTCAAAATGAAGCCCCAAAGAAGATGGTGACTGTGGAGATAGAGCAGAAGAAAGACAAAGCTAGTACTTCTGGTGGCAATAAAGCATTAGTTTCTCAAACAAATGCTGAATACGATTGGTCTGATCAAATGGAGGCCCTTGATCTAACTTTGTCTCATGCACTCATTGCAAAGATTGTGCCAGAACCAGAAGAGGAAGAAAACTTGTTTGCTGAATTCGTGTCTGATGACTTGTTGGAGGGCTTGTTTGCTACAGAAGAAGAAGAGGAGGAGAGAATTGAAGTGGAGAAAGTGAAAGTTGATCAAAAGATTGAGAAAGTTGAAGAGGAGAAAGAGAAAGCTGAGAAGAAAGAACAGGTTGAGAAGGTTGATGAAGAAAAGATTGTGTTTGAAGATGACACTGTTGAGCTCACAGTCAAAAGCACATGTATTGATCAAAAGACTGTTGTTAGTGCTCCAGTGGAAGAACCAACTGATAACATGAAAGCATTCATGGTCAAGAAGACAGAGGAAACAGAAGGGGAAACTTCAGAACCCAAGGTATATGATGACTTATGTCAAAATGCATGTGTTGAGAAAGTTCAAAGATACAGAGTTCACAATGAAAGCCTGATAATGGAAGTTGAAAAACTTCAGTATCAAGCTAGTAAACACAAGTCAAATGAAAGGATTTTTAAAGAAAAACTTGAAGGTTTAAACAAAACAATTTATAATTTGAAATTAAATCTTCATGATAAAGAATGTACTAATAATAACTTGACAAATAGAAATAATGAACTCGCTCTAGAAATTAACAGACTCAACAGTGAATTAGCCACGGTTAAATTGACTGTTGAGAAATTTGAACTTTCATCAACGATGGTTGAAGGCATAATCAAGTCACAAATGACTCAGAAAATCAAAGGAGGAAAATGTGGTGTTGGGTTTTCTAACATTGCACCTCCAATTAATCATGATTATTCATGTTTACCTTCATCTGAGAACATTTGTGATTCTGATATGGTCTATGGGATTGGATTTTCTCCATCTCAAAACTTAAAACCTTCTGTTAAGATAAACTTATCAGTTGATCCTATCATAGCACCCAAAACTAAACAATCATCTGAAAATCTTTTTGCAGATAAAATGAAGGTGGATGGGTTGGTTGAAGATTGGGAAAGTGAGAGTGAGGATGAGAATGAGAATGAATTTTAAATAATAAGAATGTAAAAGTTTCACAATTTGCTTGTAATCAAAATTTGTCTGGAAATGAAAAGAAGGTTGATTTGAATGAGTTGAAATCTAATAGTAAAAATAACTTGAATGCAAATCAAAGGGCAAATCAAAAGGAAAGAATTGAAAAGGACTTTAAAAGTAGATTCATTTCTAAGGGTTTAATTGAAAAGGAGGAACATATTTTTAAAGAAACGAATTCTCGATTCTTTAAAAATAAGCTTCATTATAATGCTAACCTTGTGAATCAAGATATTTGTAGCCCAGATTTGCAAGTGAATAATTCTTCTGCATGCAATCTCACAATTCAAAAGCCTGGTCCTTCTCCAGCACCAATCCGTATATCTAAGCCTGGTCCTTCTCCAGCATATTCAAAGTCTGGTCCTACTCCAGCAACGTCAAAGACTGTTCCTATTTCAACACCAAAAATTCAACAAGTCAAAATTGCCAAATCTCCGCATCAAAGTGGTCATAATTTTTCGATTTCCTCGAATCTGCAAAAGATGAATTTGCAATTGTCAAACGAGACAAAGATTCGAGAGACTGTGGAGAAAGTTAAACCTAGTCAATCTGACTTTGGTTTTTATGACAATTTTCATAACTGTCATCCACAGTTTGTTTTCCACACACAACAGAAGAGATGCTTTCAGTGTGGAAACACAAATCACTTGGCAAATAATTGTCCTTTTAGACAAAAATCATTAAGTAAACAAAGATTTCATAATTCTATTTCTCATAATAGAAAATTATTTTTCACTCGTGGAAAATTATCAAATAATATGAAATCAAAGGTTGCTAATGAGTTTAATGTCAAACGGGATAAGAATTTGACCAATGATATAAAAGAAAATGTCAAGCCTAAAAGCATAAATGAAAAGAATGATGTGCAAACAAAATATAATAATCTCAAATCATTTTGTCTTACTGCAACTCAGAATGTGCTCAAGTCATGTTTGACTTGGGTACCAAAATCTAAGTAATTTTGTTACTAATGCAGGGACAACCGCGAAAGGCTACTGACAGTCTATGGCATGTTGATAGCGGTTGTTCAAGACATATGACTGGTAACTTATCATTACTACAAGATGTGCAATCATACAACGGAGGAAGAGTGATATTTGCAGGAGATAGAGGAGGACGAATTACAAAACGGGGTACAGTTACAAATGGCGTCCTGAGTTTTGAGAATGTTAATTTTGTTGAGGAATTAAAACATAACCTGCTAAGTGTGTCTCAAATCTGTGACAAACAATATTCAACACACTTTACTAATAACGAATGCTTAATATTAAAACCAGGTTTTGTTGTTCCAGAAGAATGGGTTTTGATGAGGACTCCGAGAGACAATGACACATATCTTCTTGATATGCATTGTTCTAATTCTTTGGTAACAGCCTCTTGCTTATTATCCAAAGCCTCGGAGAATGATTCCATGTTATGGCATCGTCGATTAGGACATGTCAATCTTAAAAACATGAATAAACTTGTACGTGGAAATCATGTAATTGGTTTACCTGAAAAAGAATATCATTTAACTGAACATTATTTGTCATGTTCAAAAGGTAAACAACATAAACTTCCTCACAAACCAGTTGCACACAACTCAGTCGAATCAATCTTACAACTCTTACACATGGATCTTTTTGGTCCAGTGAGTGTTCTAAGTTTGGGTCGAAGATCTTATTGTTTGGTTGTTACTGATGATTTTTCAAGATTTACTTGGGTGTTTTTCTTAGCATCTAAGGATGAGACTCCACATCTATTGATCAAATTCATTACTTTGGTGGAGAATCAGACAGAGAAAAAGGTAAAATGCATCAGAAGTGACAATGGGACAGAGTTTTGCAATCAAACTCTGAATGAGTTTTGTGAATCCAAGGGAATTGCCAGACAATTCAGTGCTGCCGGCACTCCACAACAGAATGGGGTTGCAGAAAGAAGAAATAGGACATTAATTGAAGCTGCTAGAACAATGATCTCTGCCGCCAAATTACCTTTGTTCTTCTGGGCAGAAGCAGTAAATACTGCATGTTATGTTCAGAATCGTGTGTTAATCAACAAAAGATTAAATAAGACTCCTTATGAAATCTTTTATAATCACAAACCCAAAGTTGAATATTTTAAAGCCTTTGGTTGTTGTTGCACTTTGTTACATACAACCGAATTATCTTCAAAATTTTTTGAAAAGGCTGATGAATGTTACTTTGTGGGATATGCTGCCAATAAGGTTGCATATCGTGTTTATAATAAAAGAACTAGACAAATAATCGAGTCATTTAACATTGATTGGCACGAACTTAACATAACTGATGCAGGTTCAGCTCCTTCATGGGTTTATGATTATGAATCTTTGTTCATAAATTTTAATATTTCTAAATCTTCATCTGCAGATTCTAATACTCAATCAATCACCTTGGATAACCAAATAATTGAGGAACTTCCTTCTTTGATATCTGATGATTCTGCTACTGCTTCATCATCCAAAGATATTCCGACAGATTCTGTGCCAGTATCTGCCTGTTCTGAGTCTTTAAATATTTCTTCAGAACAAATTCCTACTCAGGAGCTGGAAGAATCGTTGAGTTCTCCGTTATCTTCATCTTCTTCAGACACTATACACACACCGATAGAGATCATTCAGGTTCCATTTGATGAGTCTCCAAATGTGTCAACTGCTTCTGAAACTCCTATTTCAGATGACACAATTGATGAAACTTATGTGCCTCTATCTCAACATACTGAAGAAGTTCTTGATAATGTTGAACATATTACAAATTTGGAAGATGGAATGGTTGCAGATGAGATTCCTCAATTGAGAATACATAAAACTCATCCAACTGAAGCAATCATTGGCCCGTTGCACGAAGGTGTAGTTACCAGAAGTCGATCAGGAGCAATCAACACATGTATGTATGCTTGTTTTCTATCATAAATAGTGCCCAAGAATGTGGAAATGGCGCTCAAGGAAAATAGCTGGATAGAAGCAATGCAAGATGAGTTGATGCAATTCAAGAAACTCAATGTTTGGCATCTTGTTGAACTTCCAAAGGATAAGCTTCCGATTGGAACAAAGTGGATTTTTCGAAACAAGACGGATGAAAAGGGTGTTATAGTTAGGAATAAAGCACGACTTGTGGTACAGGGATTCTATCAAGTTGAAGGCTTAGATTATGAAGAAGTGTATGCTCCAGTTGCAAGACTAGAAGCAATACGCATATTCCTAGCCTTTGCCTCATACATGAACATCAAGGTGTACCAGATGGATGTTAAGACTGCGTTTTTATACGGAGAAATGAAGGAAGAAACTTATGTTTGTCAGCCTCCTGGATTTGAAGACCCAGATCATCCTGATTATGTTTACAAGTTGGATAAGGCTTTATATGGTTTACATCAAGCACCTCGTGCTTGGTATGCAACTCTGACTGAACATTTGCTTGCAAATGGTTATTCAAGAGGTGCAATTGATCAAACCTTATTCATCCGAAAATCAGGCGATGATATCATTTTGGTTCAAATCTACGTCGATGATATTATTTTTGGTTCCACAAATGATAGTATGTGCACGGAGTTCGAAGAGGTGATGAAGAAGAAGTTTGAGATGAGTTCACTTGGAGAAATTTCATTTTTCTTGGGTATTCAGGTTACTCAATCTGAAACGGGTATTCTCATTCATCAAGAAAAGTATGTTCAGACAATTCTTGAGAAATACAAGTTTCAAGACTCCAAAGTAGCTCCAACTCCAATGGCTTCTCGTCCTACTCTTACTCCGGATCCATTAGGCGAATCAGTTGATCAACATCTTTACAGATCGATGATTGGTTCCCTTATGTATCTCACTGCAAGCAGGCCGGATGTTATGTTCCCTGTTTGTCAGTGTGCCCGCTATCAAAGTGATCCAAAGGAATCACACATGAAAGCTGTCAAGAGGATTTTCAAGTATCTCAAGGGTCAACCCAAACTTGGTCTTTGGTATCCTCGAAATTCCGATTTCAATTTATTTGCTTATACTGACAGTGATTATGGTGGTTGTAACTTAGACAGGAAATCGACCACAGGAGGATGTCAATTCTTGGGTAACCGACTCATTTCTTGGCAGTGTAAAAAGCAGAACACTGTCTCTACATCCACTGCCGAAGCTGAATATGTGGCTGCTTCGAGTTGTTGTTCCCAGCTTGTCTGGATTCAGCAACAACTTCTCGATTATGGCCTCAACATTTATGACACACCGATTTGGTGTGATAATACGGCAGTTCTAAACATTGTGAAAAATCCCATCCAACACTCAAAAACTAAACACATAGACATCCGCATACATTTTATCCGCGACTGTTTTGAACGTAAACTTATTCATCTTAAACAAGTGCCGTCAACTGAAAATATAGCTGATTTATTTACCAAGGCGTTTGATCATTCTCGATTTGATTTCCTAGTGCAATCATTGGAAATGATTAACTTTGGATAAATTGGTTTAATGGATCTTCACAAAAAGATTTTTCAGTTTTTAATAATGAATAAAATTGCAATTGTTTCTTTTTCTTAAAAGGACAATCACAATTTTAGGGGGAGAAAATTAGAAAAGCAAGTTCTGAAAAATATTTGTGGTCTTAGGGGGAGTTAAGATCAAAGGATTGCCTAAATAAAAGAAGAAATTTTCATGATTAAATGAGAAATGATATTACAAAGTTCAAAACGAGTATAAGTACTTTCAAAGGCTTAAATACGAATACACTTGGATTATGTTTGATATGTTGATAGGCTTTGCTTTCAGAAATGAAAAGATCATAATTGAGTGATTACACTTGAATTAAAGAAATATGATTTAGTGGGGAACATATCAGGATTATGTGCCAAAAATGTTCTAACACAGACTGAGAGATATAATCTTGTCATACTCAAGCCTGTATATGATTGATTCAGTGATTATCATAACTATATATATATATACAAAAGATAAAAATACAAAAAGAAACAAAAAAAAAAGAAAAATACAAAAAAGAAAATAATTGAGCAAAAAGATGCCAAAAGGAAAAGGCCATATAGGATATAAGATGCCAAGATGCACAACAAATCAAAAGATATGTCTAAAAGACATACATACTATATGGTATCTATTTTATATTTTGAGAATAGTTTTTAACTTTGGAAGGCAAAATCGAAAGATGGGGCATGTAAGTCCGGATGGCTTGTAAGTCCTAAACATCTTGAGAGGGCAGACGTAAGTCCGGATGGCTGTTAGTAAGTCCTTAAACTTGTTAATATTCCGGGTTAAGAAATATTTCTCAGGCTAGTTATGCTCAAATAGTTATATTTAGGAATACAATAATTGGTATCACTGATCATCAATGCATGGTTTAAGTCAAAATTGGGGTGACTTGAAAAATCTCAATAGTGTCTTGAAGGATAATAATAATTCTACAGAAGTTCTGATTGTGGGATCCACTGACTTATATCAAATTAACACAAAACATGATATATATATCACTCATTATGTGTCTGAGTAAAACCTGAAGTATAAGTTTAAAAGGACAAAATATATTGACAATCAACTTAACCAGTTATTTTAAATAAAGCCGGACAGAGTCTTAACTTGACAAAAGAACTATATGATCTCATTATGAAAATTTATACAAAACAAGCAAATCCGATCTTGATTCTTTAATTGTTTTTATTCCGTTGTTATTTTGTTTGTAAGTGTTTGTTTTTATTTCACTTTGATAGTGTTTTATTTTTAGAACAAATAAATAACAAGAAAATTTTTGAAAATTGAAGATTCATTAAATTAATTGGTCACTTGGTAGATAACATTTTATGTTGACTTAATTCATTAAAATAAAAGGGATAAAATGTTGTGAAAAGGTTTGAAAAAGTTTAAAAAATTGAAAAATTTGAAAACTTTAAAAATTCTTCATTTCGCATGCGAAAAGAGAATGTCATGCGAAAAAAAAACCATGACTTGAGAAAGTGATTGTCGCGTGACTCATCGGGTGTATAACAGTCACAGTGAACGAGGCGAAATCACATCTCGCTCAAACTCTTACCCGAAACCCCTTCTCGCATATTCTCCGAAATCTCCTCTCGCATACACCATTTTGCTCCTACTCTGTCATTTTGATTCACATTTCATTCTAGTACTTGCATAGTGTGATCTTGAGGTATACATGGTTCGATTTGGTTACTGTAGAAATGCACTGCTAAGGGGAACTTAACAACTTTGAAACTAAAATCTTGAAATGGACTCTAAAATTGAAACTGAATGATAAAAACCACCTAATAGACTTAGGCGACTGCTATGATCTGGATTTCATGGATTAAAAACAAGTTTTGAAGTGTTAATTTGAACCTTGAGTTGTGCGAATCGCACAGGGAACTGAACAGTTGCGAAAAGCGAATTCGCTTGAGAAAGCCTATCGCGTGAAATCTACTTTCGCGTGATAAGTGTTTTTCGCGTGAAACCATTTTTCGCAAGAATTGTTGAATTTCGCATGAGTTTGTCATTTCGCATACTGATTAGTTTCGCATGAGTTGTTTTCGCATGACAGAAAAATTTTAAAATGTTTCAAGTGTTGATTCTGTTGTTGTCATAAATGGATTTATCACTTATAACTGTTGATAAAATCATAAGTGAAGTACATGTTTTTCACATGTGACTAAGCCTTGAAATGATAAATTGTTTCTAAGTGATAAAATTTTCTAAGTGTAAGACCTTAAAAGCTAAAATGTTCTAAGTGTTAAAATTCTATATGCATAATTAAGTTATTTTCAAGAATGTTCTAATTTTGATCTTATTTGACAATGCAGATGGCACAAATGATCTTTAACAAGAATCATAATTGTGTTGCATATTTGGATGAAGTTCCGGAAGGGAAGGAATTATTTTCTTCTATGATTGAGGGGCTGAAGAACTCAAGGATTGTTTATTCTATTTCTGCTGATCCAGCCATCTATTCCGAACTGATAGATTCTTTCTGGAGCACTGCTGCTCTAGAAAAGGACGAAACTGGAAATCAGATTATCACAGCTACTGTAAAGGAGAAAAGGGTGATTGTTTCTCAAGCCATACTAAACAGAGTTCTTCTGTTTAATGACCAAGAGGGAGCACCAACAAGACTAGATGATGATGTGGTTATGGATTGTCTATCTCGGATGGGTTATGAGTATAGATATCCAAGTTTGGAGAAGAAGTGGTTACCACCATACTGGAAATATTTATTTCATGTGGTAATTCACTGTTTGAGTAATTTGAAGGCCGGCATGGATAGCCTTAGTGCTGTGTTTGGATCTCTATTAGTTTCTTTGGTGGATGATATTCCATTCAGCATTTCTGGCGTGATATTTCAAGAGATGGTGAAAAATGCTACAGCTAATCCAGGGAGAAAGTTTATCATGTATCCCAGGTTCATTCAGCTGATCATTAATGATGCATTTCCTGAGCTTGCCACTCAGAGATCTCCTAAATACGTTGTTCAGACAATCAAGAAGGAGATTTTTACTCATCTTACTGGAGCCAGAGGAAACAAATGCTTTGGTGAAAGTTTTGCGAAGATAGGCAAATTTTCTGAGATTGATGAGCGTGTTGATGAAGTTGATGAAGGTGTTCATGCTGATGATGCACAGACTGGTGCTTCTACTTCTACTACTAGAGATAATATTGATGAAGAGATTGAGAAGCTTTTTGAAGATGAGCCTACACGTGAAGGAGGAATGGAAGAAGTTGTTCATTCTGCTTCTAGTTCGAGACTGCTAGTGATCAAATAGGGAATGTTCCCTATGTGATCCAAACTGATCCAACCCCTTCTACTCCAACATCTTCTCGACCTAATGAGGAAGACAGGGATACTGATTATGTCCCTGAAGAGTCACCAAATACCTCCTCACGAAGAAAACGGATGGCTAGAAGGAGAGATTTTCCGGCAAGAAAGAGAGGCCGAGGTATTGTACCAAGGAGACCCAGAACGCATGTGGTTGTCACCGAAACCGAGCAAGATCAAGCAGCAAATGTTACTTCTTCTGCTCCTAAACAGAAACAGTTCCTGTTTCTGGAGCAGCTAATATTTTTGGCTCTGGTTATTCTACACCACCTCATCAAGAGAATTTGGAGTTTGATGTCGACACACTCTTGAATACTCCTCCTGAGTTTCAGAGAAGAGAGGAATCAACAAGTACTCCAGGTGCTATTACTTTAGAAGAACGAATAAAGAACCTGGAGAAAGAGAATTTTGAGAATATGAAGTTGATTGCAGAGTTGAAGAAAAGTAATGAAGAAAAGACTAATCAGATAAACATGATTCATCTCGACTCAGCAATCAAAGACACTCGATTGGCATCTCTTGAGCAACAAATGAAGAGCATATTTGACTACTCTTCTGGATTGGAGAGACAACTAAACAAGCTGAGAGAATTCATTTCACAAACTTATTTTCATCAGCCTCCTATCATAAGGTCTACTACAGTAATTGGTGAATCAAGTAGACGCTCTCCTAGTCCACCTCCTACTGATACTGTTCCTGAGAAGGAAACGGTCAACGAAGCACAAGCATCCACTGTACAGCAAAGTGGTAGCACTACTGAAGATGTTCCAGTTTCATCTGAAGTACCTATCACCGAAGCTTACACATCTACTGCTTTCGTTGAGCCGGAACACATGATGTCTATTCCTATTATTCATGAACAGGAGGATGAAGAGTTAGTTGATTATGCTGATTCTGATGATGATGAGGATGAAGATGATGAGAATGACGATGAAGATGATAATGGTGATGATAATGATGGTGGAGATGATGATGGAAATGATGGTGGAGATGATGGTGGAGATGATGGTGGAGATGGTGGTAATGTTACAGGTTCTTCTTCAAGTCCTACTGGAGAGACTAACACTGACAATGTCGATAGACCAAGTGTTAGTAATCCAGAAGGATATGATCCATTGGACCCTGCCACAGAAAGTGTGTATGAAAAGGAATTATATTCTTTTCAACAAACTTCATCTGAAACTGTTGAAGAAGAACTTGATATTTTTGAAGATCTGGAAGAGCAGAATGAGTACACAGATATTTTTGGCAACAATCTTCAGGAATTATTCAAGGACATTAATCTTGAAGAAGGAGAAATTCCTACAGAGACTGTGAGTGGTGAAACTCCTACTGATACTACAAAGACAGATATTACTGGTCAGATTGCCCTATACACTAGAGGAGGTTTACAGTTCAAAGCACCACCACCACCTACTGAAGCTCACTTTCTGTTTATATCAAAGCCAAAACAAAAGTATGGTGAAATGTCTCACGTTATTAGCTGGGCTTATGATGGTGAGAAAAGGATGTATGTTATAAAGAGAAAAAATGGAGAGATTGATTATCTAAAGAGCACTCAAGATTTTCATACTTTACGTGCTGCTGATTTATACTCCATGGGCAAAGCTCCATTCTTCAATGAGAGTAATTACAGTGAAGCTGAGCTCATGAGATCCATGATAAGAAGGGAGATGCGCACAAATTTCAAAGACTTTAAGACTGCAAAATCGAAGTTGATAGATGACTCAACACGAATTGATGAAAATACTAAAGCTCCAATGAAGATACGAGTCTATCAACATCCTAAATTTATCAGAAAAGTCCCTGTGCATGCTCCAGTTCCTCCAAACTCTTTGAAGCAACTTCTATCCTGGAGATGTGAAAAGGATTCCGGTCACGCTGTGATCAAATGTATAGACAGGTCTTATCGAATCATTGATCCAGCAGACTTAATGAAGTTTGGCAAAGACGACTTATCCAAGCTGTTACACTGCCCTATCTCAGCTGATGAGTCTGTTTATTTTCTATCTTGCCAGTACGTATGGATGATTGACCGGATCCTGAGAAATAAATGGTATGCTTATGCTGGATCTTACAAGAAGGCTAATGTTGACTTTGATTGATTATGTTTCACCGAGCCTAGGGGGAGATTGTAGAAGATAAATCAAGGCTCGGCAAAACATACTGTGCGATAACCAGATCCACGCGACAACAAGAAGTCACGCGAGAAGCTACCAGTGCGAAAGACCAGATCCATGCGAGTCGCAGACCACGCGAAAGACTGCAGCCGCGCGAAAGCTTGATCCACGCGAAAGGGATCTCGCGCGAGAACTCTATGTTTAGTATAAATAGCTAGTTTTCGTTTTGTAATAAAGTTTTTTCATTCATTATCAATCTGTACTGTGCAAAATCGTACAAGACCTTTTATAGGTTTCTGTTTATTAATCGAATATCATCTTTTGTGATTCAATTCAATCTTCTTCTACTCCAATCTTGTTTATATTCCGCGTTCACAAGATTGAGATCGTGTGTTATTGATTTCTGGGAGATTTTCAAGGTTTTACATGAAATTTGGATTTGCAGCCCTCCTTGGTCGGTTTTTGGTGTCTATAATCCTAGCAAAATGGTGCTTGCTTGATGCTTGAGCGTATGGATGCTTGAGGACACCTATCCTTGGTGTTTTGGTCGTTCAAGAACAGCTCCATCTTCATCAAATCTCACGTTTTTGACAGCTCTACAAAGATTGTATCTTTTGTGTGTTTTGGTTGTTTTATTCTTCTTGATAGCTAGTTCATACACATATAAATGATCCTATGTTCTTGGGTTTGTTGAAATTAAGTTATGTGCCTTAATTTTTAGATTATAAAACATGATATTAAGGTTTTATTCCACTGCATTTTCAAGTTTAAATGGTTAAACTACTTTGATAATGTGTCCAACAATCCCAACATTCGTATCTAGAGCCGGATATGTGGATGACTAGCTTCTTTTTTCCTTATGAAATTGGTTTTATGGGACTTTAACAATCTTTTAGGGGCTGTTTTATGATGATATTATGAATCCCCATCTTTTAAAGTTATATCATCCATGCTTATGATTAAACCTTGAAAGATATATATCAAATGGTTGATTGTGTTGTTTGGACAATAAAAACCCTAAATTCTTGGTTTTTGTTGGCTGAAAATTTAGGGTTAAATGGGGTTTTATTTTGTTCTTGAAATGTTGTATCTGGATACATATTTTGGTGTATAACATGGCCTAGACCTGTTTTAGTTTTGGATTTGGTTGTGTTTGGATGATTTGGTCATGTTTGGTTTTATTCATTCAAAGGGTTGTAATAATTTCTTTTATATTTGTATCCTTTTGGTTTGTAATTTATTTATTCATTTGTTGTGTAATAAATAGATTAGATGTATTTCTTTTACTGGAAAAATGTATTAGGATATATTTTATAAAAGAAGATACACAAGATGGTGAACCAAAGGAAGGTGCAAAGCAAGGACACAAAAGACATGGACACTTGAAGCATTCGGATGCGGATTCAAGTGAGAGTTCATGGACACTTTGAAGTGTCAATTTTAAAACCTTAGGAATGACCTTATGACAACACTTGTGATGGCAAACAAGTGTGGTCAACTTAGTAGCTATGGTTATGCACTTGTGATTGAATGGTTGTGCTTGTTTGATTTGTTTAATTTTGGTTGATTGTTTGATATTTGGATATGCATAACAAACTAATTAACAAACAAAACAAGCTGAAAATTTATGGTTCCTAATCATTAAATGATTAATAAAAGGTTATTAAAAGGATTAATGATTTTAATAAAAAGGGGTTTTACTAAATACCATGTAATTGAAAGCATGCAAATACAATGTACATAGAGTTTTCAAAACTAGAATTAATGAAAACAAATCCCTTTGGAAACAAGTTTAACACCATCCTTTTACACGACACTCGAATCACTTGAGAACTATTTGTGGGATAAAGATCACCTAACCACTTTTAGGGAACTTGTGTTTTGAGGTGGGCTTAACATATTTGTGAGAAAAAGGTCACCTAACCACTTGTATGTGAAAACTCACACGTTTGTGTAAGTAGGAAGACTTGAATTGGAAACCATGTGCATAGTGTCATCGAAGCATGGGGTACAATGGTGTTGATTGGATTTTACATGCCAACTAAACATAAGATGTTTAACCGATCTCATAAGGCTAGAAATTGCAAAAGGTTGCAAATTGTCAAATGTTGACTACCTTATTAAATTTAAATAATGGGATAAATGTCACCTAACCATCATTTAAATGTAACGTTGTATTCTAGGTTTTAATTATTAATTGTCTATGAGACATTAAAGGGTATTAATGATTAAAACATAATTTTTCAGAAATACTAATATGAACTTTGTAAATTTTATAGAAATGGCCGCAAATAATAACGCTACCACCCCGACCACAATAATTTCATGGAATGTTTTTGAAACTTGAGAATTGTTCTCAAGCAAGAGAAAAAGGCCTATGTCCTTGACGATCCTATTCCTGACCAACCCGACCTCGAGGATGTTGAGGCCTATAACAATTGGCTTCAGTACACTGAGGATTCCATGCAGGTTTCTTGCCTCATGTTGGGAACTATGATTCCTAAACTTCAAAAGGATTTGGAGGATCATGGGGCATATGACATGATTACCTAGTTGAAGGAAATGTTCCTTCAACAAGCTAGGGTAGAGCGCTTCGAAACGGTTTGAGCGCTTCACGTGTGTCATATGGAAGAAACCCAACCGGTATCATCTTATGTACTCAAGATGAAAAGCCACATTGATCGCCTCAAGAGGCTTAACTGTCCTGTCTCTAAGGAGTTGGCCATGGATTTGATCTTTAATGGGCTAACTAAAAAGTTTGAGACGTTCCTAATGAATTACAATATGAACGGATGGGACAAGAGCATTGGTGAGCTTCACTCAATGTTTAAAACAGCTGAGGCGGGGATGGGTAGAAAGGTTCTACCTGTTCTCTTGATCAATGAGGTAGGCTATAATAAAAGGCCATTCCTCGATGCCAAGGCAAATGTTGCTAAAGGAAAGGGGTACGTCAAAGGGAAGGGGAAAGGTAAGGCTAAAGCGGAACCTCCAAAGCCTAAGCTTAAGAAGCCTAAGGTAACGGAGAACGATTCATGCTTTGAGTGTGGTGAGATAGGACATTGGAAAAGAAATTGTCCAACCTATCTTAAACAGTTGAGGAACAAGAGGGATGCTGGGCAAACCTCAGGTACAACTTTCATGATTCATATTGGTTTAAATGTTATTTCTTCAAACACATGGGTATTGGATACCAGATGTGGAACTCACATTTGCAATTTGTTATAGGGGTTCAAAAGAAATAAGCACTCCAGGAAGGGAGACACGAGTCTCTACATGGGCAACGGAGCAAAAGTTGATGTCGAAGCCCAAGGAGACTATATTTTGAAACTTTCAAATGGTTTGAAAGTTGTTCTTAAAAATATTTTGTATGCTCCTAGTTTGACTAGGAACATAATTTCTGTTCCCCTTTTAAAACAATATGGTTATGATTTAAAGTTTGTAAACAATGGTATTTATGTTTCTATGGATGATGTGTTTTATTTTAAGGCTATGCCTTTTAATGGTATCTATGAATTGGTTCATGATGATTCATCCTTTAATAACTCATTATACCAAACAAACACCAAGAAACTTAAAATGGGTTTAAGTGATTTATATCTTTGGCATTATCATCTTGGTCACATAAACAAGAATCGGATTCAAGCACTTCAAAAGAATGGTCTTTTGAAAACAAATGAAAATGGTTCATTTGATAAGTGTGAATCTTGTTTGCAAGGTAAGATGACCAAGTCGCCCTTTAGTGGTACTAACGAGAGGGCAAAAGACTTGTTGGGAATCATACATTCGGATGTATGTGGTCCCTTTAAGACAATAACAAGAAATGGTGAAAGATACTTCATTACCTTTACTGACGATTACAGTCGCTATGTGTATGTGTACTTGATGACACATAAATATGAAGCTATTGAAATGTTCAAAATCTTCAAGAATGAAGTAGAAAATCAACTTAACAAATCTATTAAAGTTCTTCGTTCAGATAGAGGAGGTGAATACCTCAGTGACGCTTTTCAGGATCATCTAAGAAGTTGCGAGATCGTCTTACAACTTACTCCACCTGGAACACCACAACATAATGGTGTGTCTGAAAGGAGAAACCAAACCTTATTGGATATGGCTCGATCTATGATGGCTGTAAGCTCACTACCTCTATCATTTTGGGGTTTCGCATTACTCTCCGCGGCTCGTATTTTGAATATGGCCCCGACCAAGAAAGTGGATTCAACACCTTTTGAAATATGGCATGGAAGAGTTCCATCGCTATCATATTTAAAAGTATGGGGTTATGAAGCTTATGTTAAGCAAAACACCCAAAACAAGTTAGAAAGTCGATTTACTAAGTGTATATTTGTTGGATATCCCAAAGACTGTATAGGATACTACTTCTTTGATCCAACAGAGCAAAAGATATTTATTGCTCGAAAGGCAGAGTTCTTGGAAGCCAAGTTCCTTATGGAAGGAATGACGTATAAAACAGTGGAATTTGATGAGGATCAAGATCCACAAGCCGATACACGTTTAGTTGACACTAGCAATCAACAAGAGGTTGTTGATGATAATTAAGAGGTTGATCAATACACACAAAATGTTCTCAGATCTGGTAGAGTTAGTATTCCACCTGAAAGATATGGATTTTTCATGAATAGCTGCTACGTGGTTGACTCCGATGAGCCAAGTACATACCATGATGCAATGTCCAATTTGGATTGTGACAAATGGCTAGAAGCCATGAACGCAGAGATGCAATCCATGTATGACAACCAAGTTTGGGAATTGGTTGACCCTCCACTTAACACCAAACTGGTTGGATGCAAGTGGGTTTTCAAGAAGAAAACTGATATGCATAGAAACTTGGATACTTACAAGGCAAGACTTGTAGCAAAAGGTTTCACTCAAACTCAAGGGGTTGATTATGATGAAACCTTCTCGCCTGTGGCAATGCTAAAGTCAATTAGGATATTGTTTGCCATAGCTGCTCATTATGACTATGAGATTTGGCAAATAGATGTCAAAACCGCTTTTCTTAATGGACATCTCGAAGAGACTGTCCATATGGTTCAGCCTGAAGGTTTTGTCGATCCATAACATCCTAATAAAGTATGCAAGTTAAAAAGATCAATCAATAGATTGAAACAAGCATCGAGAAGTTGGAATCAATGTTTTGATGAAGAGATCAAGAAATTTGGTTTCATCAAGAACGTTGACGAGGCTTGTGTATACAAGAAGGCTAGTGGGAGCATAATTACATTCTTAGTATTGTATGTTGATGACATACTACTATTTGGAAATGATATTCCAACCTTGAAAGGTGTTAAAACCTGGCTTGGAAGTTGTTTTTCCATAAAAGATATCGGTGAAGCCGCCTATATTTTAGGAACAATGATCTATAGGGATAGATCGAAGCAGTTGATAGGTTTAAGTGTATATATTGATAAAATTTTGAAAAGGTTCAAGATGGAAAAATTTAAGAAGGGTATGGTACCTATTCAAAGAGGGACAATATTGAGTACATCTCAATGTCCAAGCTCAAAGGATGAGCAAGATCAAATGAAGGACATCCCATATGCGTCTGCTATAGGATCCATCATGTATGCGATGATATGCACTAGACCGGACGTGTCATGCGCGTTAATCATGACAAACAGATATCAGCAGAATCCTGGTAATAGCCATTGGATGGCTGTTAAAAGTATATTAAAATACCTTAGGAGGACTAAGGATATGTTTCTAATATACGTACCTGATGAAGAGGAACTCGTTGTAAAGAGTTACACGGATGCGAGTTTCCAAACTGATCGAGATGATTCTCGATCATAATCGGGGTATGTCTTCATTATGAATGGAGGAGCAGTGTCCTAGAAGAGTTCAAAACAAGACGTGGTAGCATTGTCCACTACAGAATCCGAATACATAGCCGCCTCATTAGCAGCTCAGGAAGCTGCATGGATAAAGATATTTATCACTGATCTAGGGGTGGTCTCTACCATTCAAGACCCCCTAGAAATCTTTTGTGATAACGAGGGTGTGATTGCACAAATCAAGGAACCCCGGGTACATCAAAAGACTAGACACATTGAGAGGAGATTCAACTATATAAGGGATGAAGTTGAAAAAGGAAAGATATGTATTCGTAAAGTTCATACCGATCAAAACATTACGGATCCACTCACGAAGCTCCTTGAAAGGGCAAAGCATGAAAATCATACTTGTGCCTTAGGGCTTTGATATTCTAGTGATTGGACTTGATCTGTTTAGTATTTAGAGTTTGGAACAATGTAATATTTTAACTCTTTCATATATCTGTGATATTCTGAGTTATGTTCATTTTAGCATGTATACATCCATGAATATTTTATTATTCTAAATGTCCGTAGTCGGTCATGTTTGTGGGAGCAAATATGAACATAAGACTATTATGAACATAGATTGGTGGATGTTCATTAGGCATGAATATAGAGTAATGTTGCTACCAAAGTTCATAGATATTTGTGGGATACGAATATTGAACTGACACGCGTCTCAAATTTTACTACATGAAACTTTCTAGATTGATCATAAGTAAATTTGAGTAAAGGCGAATATCATTTAGTATCCTCCAACCTGAGATACATATTGGGTTCTGATATTCACTAATGCGTTATACCTTGAGCTAGTTCTTCATTGTTCTGAAATAATGGACAGTACATAAGGCTATGTTCAGGTATGACACGAGGTGATTGTGAGAAACGTATGTAGTCAAGATGGAATTTGTTACTCTTATTCGTTGAGAGCAAGATGTCTAAGGCCTGATTAAGTTAAATCAACAAGGAATGATCATTCTGTGTCCTTGGATTTAACATGACATCTGAAACAAAAGGATAAATGATAAATTCACCTCAATCATTTCAAGTTGGATACTTGAAGGGGATGATGTTATTGAATGGCTTTAAGTCATGCGTATTAAGGGTAGTAAACCGTTGCTAGGCGGTATTTACTGCTTGCATCAATATTCTATGAATCTTCTGTAACTGGGAGATTGTTGGATTCTTTATACCCAAGACACATAGAACATTGATGTGGTTAGTACGTTATGATCCAAGTCGGATCATACCTAATAACAAGCTTAGCAAACACCAATATATATTTAATTAATGATATGATCATGCAATTAAAAAATTACACCAATTTTGAAAAGTGGGTTTTCTAAATAAGTTGCATTTGAAATGGAACAACTTATAGGGATATTTTATTCATGGGTATTATTTGTAATGTTATTTAAATTGGTTAAATAACATCAAATAATATAAGTGTGTGTATATGAGTTATAAAATTAAAAGTTAATTTCATAACTCAACAAGTAACTAGTTAAAATAAAATGGTTAATAAAAATTTAGGGGGAAACCCCTTTTGAAAGGAGTTTCGGCCGCCCCTTTTAGGGGTTTGGTTCATTTTGTCTTGGATAGAGTTACTCTTGAAAACACACACACTCAACCTCTCACTCTCTCATACATGCAAAAGACTACCACGAACAAGTTTTCTCTCTATTGTTGTTGAAGAAACTCAAGGCTGAAATTCAGATTTGCAGCCCTCCTTGGTCGGTTTTTGGTGTCTAAAATCCTAGCAAAAGGGTGCTTTCTTGATGCTTGAGGGTATGGATGCTTGAGGACACCTATCCTTGGTGTTTTGGTCGTTCAAGAACAGCTACATCTTCATCAAATCTCACGTTTTTGACAGCTCTACAAAGGTTGTATCTTTTGTGTGTTTTGGTTGTTTTATTCTTCTTGATAGCTAGTTCATACACATATAAATGATCCTATGTTCTTGGGTTTGTTGAAATTAAGTTATGTGCCTTAATTTTCATATTATAAAACATGATATTAAGGTTTTATTCCGCTGTGTTTTCAAATTTAAATGGTTAAACTAATAATGTGTCCAACAACCCTAAGAATTATATTTAATGTTAATATTTATAATTACTTTTAAAAATATTTTTTTTTTGTAACAATTAAGATTTAAGATATAATATATTTGTACACTATGGATATACCGTTGTGACATTTTATTTTTATCCATGTTTTGATACAAGTTTTATTTAAAACCGAGATGGTTTAAATATAATATTATATATACCTTTTTCTTTACTTCACTTTGGTATTTTTTAAATCTCGTTTTCATCACAATGTAACTATAGCATGCGCTTATTTTTACCCATATTTATATAAATATAATTCAAAACATAGTCACACTAATCGCCACAATAACTGTAAAGGAATTGTACTTTGAAGATCTAACAACTTGGAACAACCAAGAGTTACGAACCTTATAAGAACCTAACGGTTTGGTTCTTCACAGAGTAAACTTGTTCCGGTTGTGTTGGAGAACGTGTATGGAACCGGGTTTGTTTAAGAACTTAAAATAACGATCTCACGTTTTTGACAACTCTAGAAAGGTTGTATCTTTTGTGTGTTTTGGTTGTTTTATTTTTCTTGATAGCTAGTTCATACACATATAAATGATCTTATGTTCTTGGGTTTGTTGAAATTAAGTTATGTGCCTTAATTTTCAGATTATAAAACATGATATTAAGGTTTTATTCCGCTGCGTTTTCAAGTTTAAATGGTTAAACTACTTTGATAATGTGTCCAACAACCTAACAATTATATTTAATGTTAATATTTATAATTACTTTTAAAAATATTTAATTTTCTTTTGTAACAATTAAGATTTAAGATTTAATATATTTGTACACTATGGATATACCGTTATGACATTTTATTTTTATCCATGTTTTGATACAAGTTTTATTTAAAACTGAGATGGTTTAAATATAATATTATATATACCTTTTTCTTTACTTCACTTTGGTATTTTTTAAATCTCATTTTCATCACAATTTAACTATAGCATGCGCTTATTTTTACCCATATTTATATAAATATAATTCAAAACATAGTCACACTAATCACCACAATAACCGTAAAGGAATTGTACTTTGAAGATCTAACAACTTGGAACAACCAAGAGTTAGGAACCTTATAAGAACCTAACGGTTTGGTTCTTCACAGAGTAAACTTGTTCCGGTTGTGTTGGAGAACGTGTATGGAACCGGGTTTGTTTAAGAACTTAAAATAACGATCTGATGTGATCATCACTTAAAAAAAGAAAAATATTAACGGGTTGCATGTTTCTCCTTAGAGCATCTCCAACGGCTCTATGCGGACGGGCCATGTGGAGTTTGGATGTGGACAAAGCCATTGGAGCACCCCACACATTCGTCCGGTTGGAGTTGAAGTTTGGAATTTCAAACTTGAAAGAACTTGAAATTGTGGGTCCCACCACAACACTTTAATGGAACAAAACTTTTAATTAATACAAATATAATTACATTCTTTACTTTTAATTAATATAAATGTAGTTAGATTCTTTAATAAAATACTTATACTTAAATTAAATGTAAAATTGATTTTAAATTATTAAAACATATATTAAGTTAACTAAAATTGATTTAAAACATAGATTAAGTAACTAAAGTTATAAAGTTCAAATTAATTACTTTCATATTATAATTTTCCATTTAAATTTTATCGGCTAATTTTTGTAACAACTAGTTTTTATAACGGCTAGTTTTTATAACGGCTAGTTTTCTAACGGCTAGTTTTTGTAACGGCTAGTTTTCTAACGGCTAGTTTTCTAACGGCTAGTTTTTCTTATTATAAATAGAAGTATTTCTTCTTCTTCCTCATCACACAATCCAAATTTATCACATTCAAGTCTCACACTAAAGAATGAGTTCAAGTGACGATGAAACTCCACAATCTCTTGCCTTACCTCAACAACCGTTTATGACTCCTTCTTTAGTTAATGATGCGCAATTTATGCAATTAGCCATTAAGCAGCACGAACTATTGATGTCCGATGACTTCGAAAGGATATCTTTGCAAGTAAAGCACCATGATACCGAAGAAGGGACCAGTTCCAGACGTTCGAAGCGCAAAGAGATAGTCAGGAATCGTGTAGATGGAGACGCTCGTCTTTGGAACGATTTGGTGGAGCATATATGGTCTATTCGGCGTTTGTAACTTTTTTAAACATTTTTTGTCTGTGTGTGGTTTCATTTGATCTTTTGTTTTTTTAAGTTGCAAGATATGTAATTTTAAATTTCTATGTTATGTAATTTTTACTTTTAGGTTTGTTTTTTAAGTTTTAGACTTGTAATTATTTTTTTTAGTAACTTTTTTTTTCAGTAGTTTTTTTTTTCTTTTTCAGTAGCTTTTTCTTTTTCAGTAGTTTTTTTCTTTTTCAGTAGCTTTTCCTTTTTCAGTAGCTTTATCTTTTTTAGTAACATTAATAAATAAAATAAAATTTTTTTATCAGAATTACATTATAAATAGACTCATAAGACTGCACCATTTCAACAACCTACTCATAATCCTCTAAAAATCTATCATATTTTTGGTGTTTGAAATGGATGATGATACTTCGTTTCAACATTTGCTGAGTGATGCTAATAACTCAATCCCTACTCCAAACCCTATTCCACCATTCGGTTTTCATCAAACTCAGCAACCTGGATTCTTTGCATAGCAGAATTCAAACCTTGGTTATCCATCATTTCCACAACAAACCGGTTATCCACCATTTCCACCACAACCCGGTTATCCATCATTTCCACAACAACCCGGGTACCCACCATTTCCACAACCTGGGTACCCACCATTTCCACAACAACCTGGATATCCACCATTTCCACAACAAACTTGTTATCCAAACAGTGAAACAACAACTCCAAGTTCCGGTGACACTCAATCATCGCAAACTTCAACACCATCACCCACGATTGGTCACTATGCTTCTCCGGCTGTTAGAAAAAAAAAGGAAAACTAGAAGAAAGACCTCATAAGCAAAGGGTCCAAAAGAGGTGGACCATAGACGAAGAGAAGCTTCTTGTTATGGCTGTTGTTCACATCTCTAATGATGAGGTAACTGGAAACAGTCAAAAAGGGAGTGATTTCTGGGCGCGCATAGGAGAATATTTCTGCAACAATCCAGGGTTTTCACGTTCTGCAGACATCTTGAAGTCACACTGGCATATGGTAGCGAAACCAGTTCAAAAGTATTCTGGGATTTACAACCGCATTAAAGCTCAAAAGAGAAGTGGTTGGTCTGACGAAATGATCACATCTTTAGCTGTGGAAGAGTATATTGCTGAATGCGGAACCAGATTTCAATACGACCATGTGTGGAATATCGTGAAAGGAAACCCGAAATGGCACGAGCCGGTCCCCTTTCAACCAAAGAGGACTAAGACATCAGTTGCCGGTGACTATAGCACATCAGCTTCTGATGGGCACTCAACCCCGGTCAATCTCGAGGATGATACTCCTATCTCGTTTAAGGATTTCAATCTTGTAGACGAGCCAGACGAGTATCAAGGACCGACTCGTCCAATCGGGCAAAAGGCGGCAAAGGCAGCGAAGGTAAAGGCGGCAAAGGCAAAGGCGAAGGCAAAAGATACACAAGAGAATTCCGAAGAGTATGATGGGTGGATTAAAAAAAAATTTGAATCCATGGATGTCTTCAAGAGTCAAATGGACCAATTCCTCTATAACCAAGACATCAATATACTAATGATGGATCGAACTCACATGGATGAGGAGAGATTGGCAACGCACCTGAAGATATGTGAAGCTATTAGGTGAAAACATAATCTTTAAGTTGTGTGATCTTTAATTTTTAGGTGGTGTGCTTTTTATTTTTTAGGATTTGTAATTCTTAAGCTTTAGGTTGTGTGGTGTTTAATTTTTAGGATTTGTAAGGTGATGTGATTTTTAAATTTTAGGATTTGTAATTTAATCTTTAAAAGTTGTGTGTTTTTTAATTTTATGATTTGTAATTTGTAATTTTTATTTTCTGTAATTTTAAATTTTTAGATTATGTTTATATTTTAAATTTTATTTTAAGTAATTCTAATTTTTAGTATATTAAATAACATGGAATATAAAATACATGAATTTCTTAGTTTATAAAGAAAATGTAAAAGTGGGTGATGATGTGGAAATGAAGGGTGTTTGAAAGTGGACGTATTGTTGGAGGAAAAATGAGGGTTTTTGATGTTTGAAAGTGGACGGGTGGAAAGCTGATGTGGCAGCTGATGTGGCGCGTTTGGTTTTAAAACCTGTGTTTGTTGTTGTAGATGCTCTTAGAATGCATTCCTGATGCCTATAAAATATTTGTACTTTTATAGGTAAGTTTTGTTAAAGTCATTTTCTTTGATTTGTGAAAGTTTAGAAGTTAATGATGTATTTGAGTTAAGTACAAAATTCCATCAGAAGTCATTTAGGTAAAAAAATTTTAAATCTTGCTTCATAAATAGATTAGTATTTTATTAGAAATCTCATTGGTTGTCGGTTTTCTAGGCACATACCCGATTCGGAACCGTAATCGAACTTGAAACCGTTTAGTATATTATAGAAACCGGGAACCGAACCTATATTAATACAAACGGTTCTAGACTATTCGGTCCAGCCAGTTTTAGACGGTTCGGTCCAGTCGGTTCTGACGGTTTCGATTGAAAAGAACCGGCATTTGCCCACCCCCACTCACGAAATCGTTTTCAGATTAAACTATTTATGTGGTTCAATTTAAATGCTCAATCAGATAAAACTCAGTTTTAAATATCAAAGAGAAAGATCAAAATCAAAGATGAACTTATGTTCCAAGGACAAGGTCTGAATGCCTCAAAAAGTTGCCTTCAATCCTAACAAGAAGCGCTACCCCAGATCCTGCCAAAAGCATGTTGCCTTCTTGAATGATTTGATAAATTTACTTTTGGTTAGAATCTTGAAATATAGGTTTACCACTGGGTCCTAATGGGGACACCGCATGGGTTTTTGGGGGTAGGCCGGTTCAAACGGTCACGGTTAGGTCTAGCGGTCTCATTTTGGCACCTAACCGTGACCGCAAGGGCTTGCTGTCACGGTTTGTGGTGGTAGTACCCGTGACCTCGTGACAACAAAACGACAAAATGGCCTGTTAAAGTTGAAAAGCGGTCAACAAACCGTCACGGTTTGGCCTAACCGTGAGCTCTAGGGTACGAGGTCTCAGTTTAAGGTACGAGGTAGACGTGATTTTGACAAAAGGGCCGGGATTCGCGCCACAAACCGTCACGTGGAGGCCAAACCGTGACGGTTTGTGCACCAGATTTTCACCTTAAATACCTTTGAACTTTCAACAATCGACATATCATCCAACACTCGAATTTTTTTCATTTCAGCTTTTATTCATCCAACACTCGAGATTTTTCAGCCTTCGTCATTCCAAAAACACGTTAATTCGAAAACAATGTCGGGTTCGGGAGATCATTATCAAAAGCCAAAGCTTCCAGATTTGAATGAGGTGCCACATATCGAAGATTCGAACCAGGTTGAACTAGTATATGTTTTATTATAACTTATTATTTGAAATATCTAACCATTATCTTTTTTAGGAATATTACGTATACGGGAGTCACCCTCCGTGGAGGGAGGAGGAAACCAACCCGTTGAACACATTTGCTCAAGAGGCGTACAACTCTTTATTTGGACCGACAGGTTACGGTGAAGGGTACAAATATCCCCCTTGCAATTCTTACATGCATGCCACAAACACGTACCAATCACAAACAGAGCTGGATTACGGACATCCCCCGTACCAGTCAGAACTAGAAATTACACATGTGTCGGATACTTTTAATGGGAATGACACAGATGAGAGTGACGGTTTGGTTCACCTTAAAGAAAACCATGGGGACACTGCGGAGCATGAAGGGGATGAGGATCGGATAAGAAAGGCTACGGTTTCTTATAAAACCGATAAAGTACGAAGAGTTTTTATTCTTTTGTTTATTTTATTTTTTTATTTGTTTTATATATTATTTTTTATGTCTAGCTTTATCATCTTTTTAGTATTTTGATTCTCGTGAGGACTTGGAGAAGTGGGCTAAAATGAGAGGACGCAAGCATGGGTGCGTCATTATGGTGGGTCGGTCACGAAAAGGATGTGGAACTATTATGCAATCGTAGTGGTGAACCTAAATTCACTGGCACAAGTAGACGTACTGGGAGCATAAAGAAAGGATGTCCCTTTAAACTCGTAGGGAAGTACGTAGGAAAGAGTGATAGTTGGATGTTAGAGGTGAGAAACGAGACGCACAACCACGATCCTGTTGTGTACGAGGAGGGCCACGCGCATCTTAGGAAGATGACCGCCGAAGAAATTGATCTTGTCGAGAAGTTACACAGGCAGCACGTGCGGCCACGACATATCCATTCAGCCGTAAGGGAGCAGTTTCCCCACAGCGTTTGTGTTGTTCAAGACATATACAATCTGACGTCGAAGTTTAGGGCTAAGGGGAGAAAAGGCATCACACCAATGCAGGAACTTGAAAACCTGCTACAATCTAAAGAGTTCGTGTATGAAACACGAACGAATACAACTACTAAGGCCGTGGAAGATGTTTTCTTTTGTCATCCTATTTCGTATAAAATGTGGCGCGCATTCCCGCACGTGATGTTGATAGACACGACGTACAAGACCAACATGTACAACATTCCGTTTGTTCAGGTTATTGGCGTTACGTCGACGTCGACGTCGTTTTGTATCGCGCATGCATTTATATCGAGGGAACGGCAAGATAACTTCACATGGGTACTGGAGCAGATCAGAGATATGCTCGATGGGTGTGTGGAGCCCCGTGTTATTGTCATACACAGGGACCTGGCCCTGATGAGCGCGTGTGACACAGTGTTCCCGAGTGCTACTAAAAACCTTTGCAGGTGGCACGTTCGGGAGAATATCAAAAGACGGTGGAATATCCTTTTCAAAACCGACATGTGGAAGGATTTTTCATACTGGTGGAAGACCTTGTGTTCGTCTCCCACAGAGGCAATGTACGATTACTATTGTAGGAAGATGGAAGAAAAGTTAAATGAAGATGGTAAACGTGGTAAGAATTTCATAGTTATTTTTACTATAATAATTTATTTGTTTATTTTATAAAATTTGTTATTTCTTTCAGAGGTATGGGAATATATTTGGAATAATTGGTTGGTGCCGTACAAAGAGAAAATTGTTACTTGTTGGATGTACGACCGCCTTAACTTTGGTGAATTTTACAACTAATCGGGTTGAGGGCCAAATGCCAACTTCAAGAGTTACCTCACAGGGACCAACAATACATTGCACACACTTGTCAGATATGTTTGTGACCTCGTGCGCGGCCAGGAGATTGAAATTTGTAAAACAATCGAGGTGTCCCGTGTGAAAATTAAAAAAGACCATCGACTGTCATTGTTTTCCAAATTACATTATAAAGTATCCATTTTTTGCCTTAGCCTCCTTGAATAAGAGTTGATGAAAATGGAAATGATTCAGGAGTCTGGGGGTTCATGTGGACACCAGTTGTTCACGTCCATGGGCTTGCCATGTGCTTGTCGTTTGGAGATATACATCCGAGAAGGTTATATTTTTCTTAATACATTTTTTTACTGTTGTCACACGATTGCATATTTTTCACTAATAATTTAACCTTTAAATCCAGTCACAAGTATTCCACTCGATGCGATAGATCCACACTGGAGGAAGCTTGATTTCGAGCCAGCGTACGTCGCGCCGCCTGAACCCGACTACGATGTGAAATTTGATGAGTTGAAACAAAAGGTTATGTCGTCTCCCAATACTCAAGTAAAGAAAAAATTGTTTAACAAAGTATTTGACTCTTTGTTTAAGAGTAAGTCAAAACTTAAAGAACATGAGGTACATCATGACCGACGTGGTCGTCCAAATATTAAGGAGTAACAAAGAAGAGCGGACTCCAATTCATCACAGTATGAGGCTGCTACACACAGCTCCTATACTTCCTCGCAACAAACTATGCCTGACCCGGTGAGGCATAGCTCATATACCCTTCAGTTTAAAATGCCCACCGACCGTTCTAATAAGGCAAAGGCTGCTTCAAATGTACCGATTACGGGAGCTGCCCTAGGGTTTCCTTTAATATTGAAACCAACAGACATGATAAAAGTTATGAAGTTTAAGGATCAGCTGCCCCAATGGATTCACCGGTACGTTTCCACTATAAAAGATGTGCGGCCTGATGGTAACTGTGGTTTTCGAGCGATCGCGGTGACTTTAGGGAAAAAGCAAAATGAATGGGAATGGGTTAGGCGTCAAATGTTGTCAGAGATGGACAGAAACATGTGGTATTGGCGGAGCAATTTGAACCGTGAGATGCCTGGCTATTATGATTCTGTTCGTAATAGCTTAAATTGGTTTGGCACGACTAAACCCACACCCGATACCCATTGGCTAACTTTTCCAGCCCATGGACTCGTAATTGCGGAAACATTCAACTGTATTGTGCATCTTATTTCTTCATTTGGCAGCCAGACATGGTTCCTGACCGGCTTGTCGCGTGCACTAGTCAAAGATAGTATTTGTATAGTTCCTTAGTACCAAAACTATGTAGCAAATGGTAAGAAGGGTGTCGAATCACAGGGAGTATGTGGTTTGTGTTTAGACTTGAATTGGACTAACGAGTCAATTATGAAGCTTGCTATTTTGTTTATAAGAGCTTTGATATGTTTACTTGAAATGGTGTTGAGACTTTGTCCAACACAACGGAATGAGCAAAACAAAAAGGTTGCTTAAAAATGATTAGTAAAACTTGAACAACTTAGAACAATGGTTAACAAAACAAAGTTTAATAACAAGGTTCACCCCCGGTTGATATCATAAGGTTATGGTTCTACCAATCCAACTAACTTGCATCAAAGGTATGATTTATGCTAACGAGTTCATAATTGTAAGGTTTAGGTGTCAAGAATCGTCAACGTTAACACGGACAATAATACACTTCATTACACAAGAACATTCAAACTCCACATCTACATAGCACACATGACCAGCTCCATTTCTCAAAGACAAATTTCATACTCATTCATTCAATTTGGGAATTCAAGTTAAGCTCAAAGTACTAGCATAAATGTTTCAAGCAATCAAATACAAAATACAAGGATGCAATCTAGTTTTCAAATGTTAACAAACCATAGTCTTACAATATGCGAACCGGGGGAAAACCCAAAGAAGACTAGCCTCTCATGTTGATTGAGGCTTGGAATCCGGGTGATGATCTTGTATGCAACTCCATAGGACTTTGATTTTGCTTGACTTTGATGATGGATGAAAAGCCCCAATTGGAGAATTTTGTTGTTCTAGGGCTCTATGGATGATTGTTGGTGATGAAGATGATTGTTCGTGATGAAGATGATTATGGTTGTTGTGAGATGAGTCTCTTGGAGGGAAAAATGAAGCAAGTGGATCATAGGATGATGTAGGGTGATGGTTCTTGATGATTTCCCTCGCCATTCTCTGCAATTTCAGCTGCAAGCTGAAAATTCCCGTCCACACAAGTCAAATGAAACAAGTGGGTGTTTAAAAATCCGACAGGGCGTCGGCGACGGCGAAACAGCGCGTCGGCGACGCAGAGAAGGCGTCGGCGACGCAGAGAAGGCGTCGGCGACGCAGAGAAGGCGTCGGCGACGCAGAGAAGGCGTCGGCGACGGCCTAGCTCGGCGTCGCCGACGCGACTTCTAAATGCAGCATTTGTTTTTTTGTTTGTTTCGCGTATCCGACTGTTCTGGGCTCCATTCCGACATCCCATATGATCCCCGGAGTGTACTCTTAATTGTTCCGGCCCTGACAAACACAAACCACAACAAAGTAGATCATTTGAACTCGAAGTTATGCTATAAATATGTCATTTTGTGCTTTTAAACCCGAGCTTTTACCCGCGCATCATATCCCTACACTTATCTTTTGCTTGTCCTCAAGCAAACTACCATAAAATATTTTTCAAAACATTACAAGACATTTAGAAATTTCTCACCTTCTATCAAGTTAAGGTCCAAAGTCATACCCGCCCCTCAAGCTCATAAGTGAATGATATATGTAATAACAAGCCAAGACTTGCCTAACTAATCCTACAATGCTTTAAACTCTTACACACATGTTTCATGCCCCTCATAATGATACGCTCCTCTCGGATATTTTGTGGACTAGCATGTGATGTGCTAGTATGTTTTTCACTCAAAACCATATGCAATAATGTGAGCATAAGCTTGTAAAGCAATCGTGCCTCTACCGCTTTAATGGAATAATTCCCAGATCAAAGGACTTTTGTGGTTTTGGGCTTAGGCTTGGGTGAGGAATAAGGCTTTATTTAGTGGCTAATGTGATGAGAAATTCAAAACAATACAAACTACTAATAATGGTACTCGGGTAATTTCTATCCCAACGCTTTTCTTATTCTATTTTTTTTCCTTTTTCTTGACATCTTTTCTTCAAACACAATGTATATATTCTTTTCATTCAATTTTTTTTCATATATATATAACTAAAGAACACAAATTTGACTAACACTTAGAAAAAATCAATTGGATTCTCATCAAAATTTTCAAGAGGATAACTCTTTGATGCTCGGCTAGTGGGTTGACAAACGAAAGGACAATTTATTACACATACTTGTGTTCGCATAAATAGGCTCAAAATTGGCAACTAGGGGTATAGTCTTGTAATCTTTATGGGTAATAGGGAATAATGGGGGATCCTAATGCCTTTTCATCTCCGTTCACATATTCCTTTGCGGTCTTAGCACGTATCAAACCATACAAGTTCTATCAATTAATCGCATAATGATCACACTCAACAAATGAACTTTTATATATATGTAAGTGATCTAGCAATCTAGGTAAGTATGGCTCAAAACTCACATGATGGAGGAGAAATGGGTTGCCGACATGTAGCATGTGTGACTATTTTAAAGCATGCTAAAACTAGCTAGGCATCTCACTTAAAGTTTTCTTTAAAGGCACTTAGTGAGACTATTCGGGGCAACCATGACTAACGACCTTTTACCCAATTTTCTTGGTTTGAAATTCTTTGGTGACAATCTAAGTTGTTTGCATAAAATGAGGACCAAAAAGTATTTGAAAATTTGAAAATTTTTCTATTTTTCCCCCATCCCCACACTTAATGTTGACATTGTCCTCAATGTGGGTGAAAATCTTTTCAAAACATAAGGGGTGTGATACAAATTTCTTCCCCAAAGGTTTTCCCGGCCTAAAACAACGTTCCACTTATTCAAAATACTAAGATAATCATGCTGAAAGGAACATGTGCACCTGGATTTCTTCATTTTTTCTTGACATTAGCTTTTCAATCCAAGTACCACAAAACCTACAATTCTAAAAATTGTGTAGAAGCAAGCTTCTCACCTCTTTGACAACCAATCAATTAGCATGAATTGTGGAACCTCAATAACTACTCAACAAAGACAAATACAGAATTAAAAGAAACAGAAAAAAAAAACAAAAAAAAACAAACACACACAAACATTTAAATAAACTGTACAAACACATAAATCATACCTCGCCGCCTATCTTTGGTAGCACTCATTTGGATCTCTTGGCGGGTATGGTTGATAAGGATAGCCAGTTAGAGCAGAAACATCTCATTGAAGTTGTCAAATGCTCCCCCTTCAGTTGGTGGTGGCGCAGGAATGGGTATGAAGCTGGACGCCACGCCCTGGGGCCAATGCACTGACTGTTGCACCTGTTCTGGCTGGTCCCTGATGGTCGAATAGTCTGTCCACGGGGTAAACTCTTGATAGCTTCGACCTGCTTCAAGATCCCGGTGATGCCTTTCCTATTCTTGGAGAATGTAGGCGTTGTTGACAGCCATTTGTTGGGCTGTTGCTAGGGCCATCCAACGCCTGTCTTCTAACTGCTCCCTTTCCATCCTTCGGGCTTCTTGTTGTGCCCAACGTTCCTCTTGCTGCAGCCTCCACACCCTTTCACTCTCTCTTCTTGCTTCCTCCACTTTTCTCATTTCTCCCATCAGAGCAGACACATTGTCATATGTCTGCCTGTGCCCGACCTACAAAGATTCCCAACCCGGCTGTCTTCGTCTCATAGTGAATTCAGCTACATTATCAGACACCTCTCGATGTTAATGGGCAGCTCGCCTTCTTGAGGGCCTTGTTTCCTCGGGTTGTGCCTCTTCTTCCTCCATGGCGTCAAATTCATCCGGTGGAGGAGCATCTGGGTCTCTTGCAGTAAAAGATTGTCCGGTTTCAGTATCCCGGACAACAAATGTAAACCCTTGTTGTTCAACAAAAATCTTTGATGCTCTTATCTTCTTAAAATCAAAGTAGTCCAAAGGTTTACTGACCCAGAGTGCCTCTGGAGGAAGGCAATCTTATTGCACGATCATAGCACTAATCAACCGAATATATGGGACCATTTTCCTAGCATATAGCTCCCTTGATTCCCAAATATTCATCATCACTATATGTCTCCATGAGAGTTTGGGGCTTCCATAAAGTAAAGAGTGTAGAATTCTGCAGTCCCAGGTCCTCACTTTCCCTCGATCTCCCAATCGTACCATCACATTTTCAAGGGAGATGTTTTGTAGAATTTTTCCTTCGAGAGACAAGTGGTTCCTGTCAAGTTCAGCACCTTCACGGAAGGGAACAGTCAAGCTGATTAAATTTACCGGGTCTGCTTCTAGAACGGGCTTTGAAAAAAATCGATCCATATGATAGTAATAGTAGTTGCCCTGGCCCAAAGAATCAAATTGGGCGATCCGGTTCATCGTCTCAAAAGACATCACCATAGTACCCGCACCAGTTTCCCCTGATAACCTCCATTGTGATGGATGGCTACTTTTGTTTTCAAATCTTAATGAAGCCATCCATTCGGCTACCACCCCCAAATAAACCCGGTGTGTATTTTCTGCACACCAATCTAAAGCTCTCTCCCACCCTAGAGCTTCGAATTTTTGTGTTATCCCTATCTTTGAGAGCTCTTCAGTATTAACCACTCTCTCCGGCACACACACACCTGGGACGCCATTCTGGACCTTTGCCATTTTCCACTTCCACAGACGGATTTCAGTAGCTCTATTGTGGAAGTCGGATAATCGTTTTTGGGCGTCGTATTCCCATTTCTCCCCGATTTTGTCATTCTTGTGTTGTGTCCACTTCCAGTCTTGGCGAAATAGCCTTGCATCATCATCAGCAACTGAGCTTTCTTGTTCCCAGTTCATCACCCTACGAGAGGATGAACTTGCACCTCTTGAGGTCTTGCTCCCTTTTCTACTCGCCATTGAACTACAACACAACAAACAAATACACCCATTAATTACTTGCATTCAAAAAATTCCAACAAATAGGCATAGATCATGGTTTTGTAAGCATATGCTTCTCTTGCAAATTTGGATAAACAAGTATGTTCTTGACAAACAATATGTTGCATTATCTTCAAAATTTAAGTTTACTTTCAACAATGAGTTTTTCTTTTATGTTTATCCATGACATACTATCATATGCTTACAACCATGTATACAAATTTTCACAACTTTCATCTTTGTTCTATGCCTATTTCTCAAGAATACTTGTGCTAGAACCCTCTCCCCATACTTGTTTTGTATCTACATTTGTCATACATAATCTAAACTCAACCAAAGGTTTCTACTCAACAATCCATACATATTCAAGACTAGCTTTACTAATCACATTCATGTTCAAGAGATAATTTCTACAAACTATGTAATGCTAGTAATAAAATGAGAAGAAACCATACCTTATGTTCTTAGAGTTTCACCCAACAAGTTGCAATTGAAAGATACTTGAAGAAAAACCTAAAAAAATCCGAATTTTGCACCTTAGATTTCTCTTTAACAACAAGGAATTAGCAAAAACTATGTTAGGGCTTTTGTTCCTCACGAAAAACTAAGCACTTTGGACACAAGAATGGTTGGATTTGGTTAAGTTTGGAAGAAGTTGGATTATGGAAGAGATTTAGGGTTCTTGAGAGTTTTTTTGGAGAAGAAGAGTGAAAGACTTGAATTGGTTGGATGAAAATGGGAGTGAGAATCTGTTTTGGGATGGAATAGGTGTTGTGGTGGGGTAAAAATCCGGAAGATAGGGTTTGGGTGGTTGAGAATGGGTTAAAATTTGAAAAAAAACGAATTTTTACGCAGCTGGGATAGAGGACGCGTCAAAATGAGGACCAAAAAGTAGCTAGGCATCTCACTAGTCCCCGACAACGGTTCCAAAATTTTGACCGGCTTGTCACGTGCACTAGTCAAAGATAGTATTTGTATAGTTCCTTAGTACCAAAACTATGTAGCAAATGGTAAGAAGGGTGTCGAATCACAGGGAGTATGTGGTTTGTGTTTAGACTTGAATTGGACTAACGAGTCAATTATGAAGCTTGCTATTTTGTTTATAAGAGCTTTGATATGTTTATTTGAAATGGTGTTGAGACTTTGTCCAACACAACGGAATGAGAAAAACAAAAAGGTTGCTTAAAAATGATTAGTAAAACTTGAACAACTTAGAACAATGGTTAACAAAACAAAGTTTAATAACAAGGTTCACCCCCGGTTGATATCATAAGGTTATGGTTCTACCAATCCAACTAACTTGCATCAAAGGTATGATTTATGCTAACGAGTTCATCATTGCAAGGTTTAGGTGTCAAGAATCGTCAACGTTAACACGGACAATAATACACTTCATTACACAAGAACATTCAAACTCTACATCTACATAGCACACATGACCAGCTCCATTTCTCAAAGACAAATTTCATACTCATTCATTCAATTTGGGAATTCAAGTTAAGCTCAAAGTACTAGCATAAATGTTTCAAGCAATCAAATACAAAATACAAGGATGCAATCTAGTTTTCAAATGTTAACAAACCATAGTCTTACAATATGCGAACCGGGGGAAAACCCAAAGAAGACTAGCCTCTCATGTTGATTGAGGCTAGGAATCCGGGTGATGATCTTGTATGCAACTCCATAGGACTTTGATTTTGCTTGACTTTGATGATGGATGAAAAGCCCCAATTGCAGAATTTTGTTGTTCTAGGGCTCCATGGATGATTGTTGGTGATGAAGATGATTGTTCGTGATGAAGATGATTGTGGTTGTTGTGAGATGAGTCTCTTGGAGGGAAAAATGAAGCAAGTGGATCATAGGATGATGTAGGGTGATGGTTCTTGATGATTTCCCTCGCCATTCTCTGCAATTTCAGCTGCAAGTTGAAAATTCCCGTCCAAACAAGTCAAATGAAACAAGTGGGTGTTTAAAAATCCGACAGGGCGTCGGCGACGGTGAAACAGTGCGTCGGCGACGCAGAGAAGGCGTCGGCGACGGCCTAGCTCGGCGTCGCCGACGCGGCTTCTAAATGCAGCATTTGTTTTTTTGTTTGATTCGCGTTTCCGACTGTTTCAGGCTCCATTCTGACATCCCATATGATCCCCGGAGTGTACTCTTAATTGTTCCGGCCCTGACAAACACAAACCATAACAAAATAGATCATTTGAACTCGAAGTTATGCTATAAATGTGTCATTTTGTGCTTTTAAACCCGAGCTTTTACCCGCGCATCAGTTCCCGCTGAGAACAGCCCCAGAGTCATTATTCACCTATCCAGTTGTCGCACTTGCTCATATTAACGAAGATCACTTTGTTTGCATACAATTGGAAGGGGATTACCCAATGCCCAGTGTGAGCTATCATTGGCCAAGATGCATATCAACAAGCACTAGAATGGCAAAATATGTATGAGGATCGTCTAAATAATTACGTTAGAATAATGGATCGTCATAGAGGCACCAATGTCTCCTATAAGTTATCATTCTCCGATACTTTATCATATTAATAAAGATCCCTTTATTTAATGATGATGATGATGATGATGATGATGATGATGATGATAATAATAGTAATAATAATAATAATAATAGTAATATTAATAATATTAGTAATAATAATAATAATAATAATAATAATAATAATAATAATAATAATGTAATAATAATATTAATAATAATAGTAATAATAAAAAAACACAAAATCAAATAGGAGGATAAATTGTCACGGTTTGACCAAACCGTGACATTTAGGGTTTGTCAACGGTCACGGTTAGGGCTAACCGTGACCACATGGCCCTTGTTTGGGCGCATGGCCACTATTTGGGTGCATGGTAGGTATTTTTTGTAAAAAAATATTTACTCAAAATTTTTTTTTAAAAAAATCAGGCAAAAGGTCACGGTTAGGGCAAACCGTGACCTTTTGCTTAATTTTTTAAAATTTTTCTAAGTAAAAAAATTTATAAAAAACACGTCATTGAACCGGTGGTAGTGGGTTTCGAGCCCACACCACTCCCCTATTGCCCTGCCGTCTTAACCGGTCGGGACAGGAGTGGTTCGCTGAAAGGTTTAGAAAACAATTTCTTTTAAACTAAATTAGCCCAAAAGGTCACGGTTTGGGCAAACCGTGACCCCTTTTTTCACATGTGGCGTTGTGAAATGAAGCTGTCACAGTTTGATGACACAAAGTGTCACGTGGTGGCCTAGCTGTGACACCTTGTTTGTGTAAGAGGTCACGGTTTGGTCTAACCGTGACCTTTTGGGGTTCCCAAAACCCACACATTAACCGTTTATAATCATTTACGTACATCGAATCCGATATTTTTTCATGAACATGCACACACATCAACATATATATACAATAAGAACAAAGACACTTCGTAAACGTACATACAAACATGCGTACGTGAACAAACCATGACATTTTAATGATAACCTAAACAATCTTATCGGGAACATATCAACATATATACACCTTATATTTTGTATGTATGTATGTATGTATGTATGTATGTATGTATGTATGTATGTATGTATGTATGTATGTATGTATGTATGTATGTATGTATGTATGTATGTATGTATGTATGTATGTATGTATGTATGTATGTATGTATGTATGTATGTATGTATGTATGTATGTATGTATGTATGTATGTATGTATGTATGTATGTATGTATGTATGTATGTATGTATGTATGTATGTATGTATGTATGTATGTATGTATGTAGGTATGTAGGTATGTATGCATGTAGGTATGTAGGTATGTAGGTATGTAGGTATGTAGGTATGTAGGTACGTATCTACGTATCTACGTATGTACGTACGTATGTACGTATGTACGTATGTACGTATGTACGTAGGTACGTATGTACGTAGGTACGTATGTACGTAGGTACGTATGTACGTAGGTACGTATGTACGTATGTACGTATGTACGTATGTACGTATGTACGTATGTACGTCCCCGGGCAGCATTTCCTTGATTACCTTGCCCTTGATTACCAGCGATCGCCATCACCTGATTTTGGCTATTCCTTTGTTGACCCGGAGCCCGATTCAGCCTGGGGCACACGTTCCGATAATGGTCGGGGCTCCTACACTCGTAGCAAATTCTAGTGTTTCCAGTTGGATTGATTGCATTCATTGGTGCAACTAAGTTGGGTGCCACTCTACAGTCCTTTGCAAGATGCCCCAGGCGCCTACAATTCGCACAAACTCGACACGGCGCCGCAGCAGGATGATGATAATTACATTTCCCACACTTAGGATGTGGCCCAACATAGTCCTTTCTCCCTTGATTCACTGCCACAAAACTTTTAGTCACATTTGCCTTTTTATCAAATCTTCCCCCTGACTGCCGGCTCGATCCCTGTAAGGCCCCGCTCACCGGGTACCTTATTGTTGGTTCTTCATCGCACATATAACTTACATAATGTATATAATCATAAATCAACGCAGCGGAAAAGATAAAATACATACATTCTCATTCATTCATAAAAGTCATTACATCATTGACTCGATTACAAAATGAAGCTTTCTCTACTTTGTCTCTCCTCATAGGATCATACAGCGACCTCTAGAGGAGATATTAAGTTCAAACATATAAAAATTATATTTTTATACTAAAGAATATTCCTTAGGTAATTCCGAACATCGGAACCCTGACGGAATATTCTTGACACTATCATGCAACATATTTCGTTGCATGTGCTACGCACACGCTTCCAATGCGTGGCGAACTTATCAAAATCTAAAGAAGATTCCTTAAATAATCCCTTTTAGGGGAATACTCAAGAAATCTCATAATGGCATGCAACGTGATGAGTTGCGTGCGTTATGGGCCCACAACGCATGACGTTGCAGCATAATCAAAAAGTGAATGCCATCCCAAAAGAGCTGAGTAGTCGCCTCGTGCCATCCTCAGCAACACTACCTGCGAACTGGAAAACACATAAAAGTCAGCATTGCTGAGTGAGTTCTAGTTTTATAATAAAACATACTTTCATTCTCATTAACTGCTCTTTCATATATGTGTTCACACATCATACGTACACGTAGATAATATTATTATTATCTCATCATTCATTACATACTTTCATTCGTGTATTCTTCATCATTCTCGTTTACTTTCATACATACATACTTTACATACTTTCGTACGTACTTTACTTTCATTTCTTACATACATTACTTACGTTCGAACATTCATTACATTCATTCATACTTTCTTTACTTTCGTTCGAACGTTCGTTACATTCGGTGACATGTACAATACCCCACTTTCATCATACATACTACTGGTGCTGGACCTGTGGTGGTTAGCCACGAACGTTGTGCACAAAGCTGATCCAGTCACCTGGGGTAGATACATGCACCACTTATCTTTTACTTCACTACTAACATACGTTAGCCGAGTCTCTTGCAGTGCGCGACTGCTCACCTCAGTGACAATCTTATGATTGCCTGCTAACCGAGTCTCTTGCAACACGAAGTTGCTCACCTCATTATCAATCTCAATGATTGATCTGATGTACATCCTTCGGGGTAGCTAACCCGTACACCGTTGAGCTAACACCTGCCAGGGGTGTGCACCTCCTTCATTTGCTTGCAAGCCTTTCTTACTTTCTTTCATTAATGCATGCATTCATTCATCATGTTCCTTCTTTCATTATCTTTCACTTTACGTTCTTAATACATTCTTTTCTTTCGTTCATTCATTCACGTAAAGTTATTAAAGATAAAACACATATATATAAGGAACATACATACTTACATATCATCAGTATTCACCATTTATCATGGCAACATCATACTAACATACATACATCATACTAGCATACATACATCATACATACACTTCTACATTCACTCACATCAGCCCTGTCCGGGCGACTGAACTACCACCAGTCGCATGTCCTCCATGCGACTGGGTCATGCGATTGGGCTACTCATGCGAATGGGTACTCATACGTGCGATTGAACTTCCTTCCGTACGACTAGACACTATGCGACTGGGCTATATGCGACTAACTCTTAACCGTACGACTCAACTACTCTGCGATTGAACTCATGCGACCGAAACTCTCAGTCGCGTCAACTATAGTGCGATTGAGGCTCAGTCGGGCGTCTGAACCTCAGTCGGGCGATTGGACATCAACTTTCACTCATTCGGCCGAATGGCCCTTCAGTCGCATAACCCTAACTGGGCAGCGACTGGAGTTCTTCCTAAACAGCAGTCGCGAACCCCGCGCCCAAACTCGTCTTAAACCCATTTTTAGCCCAAATCAACCCTCCCTAGCCTCAGGGATTCATACTAGGACATCATACAAGCATATACTAGTCCTAATTCATACCATAAACACAATGCTCAAGATTTACCCAAATGGGTCAAACTTTCACTATTTAAAAACTAGGGTCTTAATGTGTTTCCAGCCCCAAAATCGTTAGAAAACATGTAAATGAGGGGTCCTAGAACTCACATTGTCAGGTAGGAGTTGATGAGCTTCGTTTTGGCTAGCTTCTCGACGATCGGGCAGCACTTTCCCCTCTTTCTTTCTCTTCTCGGTCTCTTTCTGCTCTCTTCCCGACTGAAAATGGGAGGAGAGTGGAGCTGCTCCCCTTTTATACCCACTTCTCAGTCGCATCTGGTCCAGGGGCGACTGGTCCTTCAGTCGCATCAACACTATGCGATTGGACCCCAATCGCACATGTTCCATGCGGCTCATACTCCATTCGGGCGGTTGAACTCCAATCGTGCGGTTGAGCTTCAATCGGCCGAATAGCCATGCGGTTGACCTCCAGTCGCATAAATCACGTGCGACTGAGGCTCAGTCGCATAGCCTACCAACAAGTCATACTTCCGGGTGTTATAAGTCCACCCCCCTTATTTTAGGTTTCGTCCCCGAAACCTGTTACTCTTCGAACAATCGTGGGTAATGCTGCCTCATTTCTTCTTCGGTTTCCCACGTCGACTCGGATCCCTTCCTGTGCCGCCACTGTACACGCACAAGGGGAACCACTTTATTTCTCAACCTCTTCTCTTTTCGATCTATGATCGCCACTGGTTGCTCTACATAATTGAGCTTTTCGTCTACTTCGATATCATCCAGTGGAACGACCATGTCTTCGTCCGCCAAACACTTCCTCAGATGAGACACGTGGAAAGTCGGGTGGATTCCACTTAGTTCATCTGGCAAATCTAACCTATAGGCCACCTCTCCTACTCGAGCAATGATTCGGAAAGGGCCTATATATCGCGGACTCAACTTACCCCGCTTCCGGAATCGGATGATCCCTTTCCAAGGTGAGACCTTCAACATCACACGATCTCCCACCTGGAACTCAATCGGTCTGCGTCGTTTGTCGGCATACGATTTTTGTCGGTCTTTGGCCGCCTTCATGTAAGTTTTAATTCTTTCGAGCTTCTCAGTCATAGCCTCTACCACTTCGACGCTTCCCAATTCTTTCTGACCAATATCACCCCAACAGACGGGTGTCCTGCATCTCCTACCGTATAGCATCTCATAGGGTGGCATGCCGATACTGGCATGATAACTGTTGTTGTATGAGAACTCGGCTAACGGTAGATGGTCATCCCAACTTCCCCTGAAGTCAATAACACACGCTCGGAGCATGTCCTCCAAGGTCTGAATGGTCCTTTCAGACTGACCATCAGTTTGAGGATGATAAGCCGTGCTAATATGCAATCTCGTCCCCATAGCATCGTGGAATTTCTTCCAAAATTTAGATGTAAACCGGGTGTCGCGATCAGACACAATCGACACCGGTACACCGTGACGAGTCACAATTTCTTTGACGAAAAGATCAGCCAACTTCTCGGACGAATATGTCTCCCGCATCGGTAAGAAGTGAGCACTCTTCGTCAATCGATCCACAATCACCCAGATCGTATCATACCCTTTCGGGGTACGTGGCAGCTTTGTGATAAAATCCATGGTGATGTGTTCCCACTTCCATTTCGGTATGTCCAACGGTTGGATCTTTCCATACGGCTTCTGGTGCTCCGCCTTCACTTGCAAACACGTGAGGCATTTACTCACATACTCCACCACATCGCGTTTCATACCCGGCCACCAATAATCTTTCTTCATATCTTGGTACATCTTGGTGGCGCCGGGATGAATGGAGTATCGAGACTTATGAGCTTCATCCAAAATCTTCATTTGTAGATCCCCAAGACGAGGAATCCACATACGCCCAAACCGAGTTCTAACACCTGTTGCGTTTTCTCCCAACTCCGCGACCAGACCTTTCATGCGTTCAGAGTTAAGATGTTCGTTCTTTAAAGCCTCATCTTGGAACTTCTTGACCTGCTTCATTACGCCGGAGGTCATAATTAGCTGGTACGCCTTCACTCGAATTGGCTCGGGCCTCTCCTTTCGGCTGAGGGCATCCGCCACCACGTTGGCTTTGCCCGGATGGTAATGGATCTCACAATCATAGTCTTTTATAAGCTCCAACCATCGCCGTTGCCTCATATTCAGATCTCTTTGCTCGAAGAAGTACTTCAAGCTTTTGTGGTCCGTGAAGATGGTGCACTTCGTCCCATACAAGTAGTGCCGCCAGATCTTTAACGCGAAAACCACAGCTGCGAGCTCCAGGTCATGAGTAGGGTAATTAACCTCATGAACTTTCAGCTGTCGGGATGCATAGGCTATCACCTTTCCTCTCTGCATTAATACACACCCCAACCCCGAGTAGGAGGCATCAGAATAAACCACCAAGTCTTCACTCCCCTCGGGTAACGCCAATACTGGAGCTTGGGTCAATCTTGTCTTCAGTTCTTCAAACGCCCTCTCTTGAGCTTGACCCCACACAAATTTCACATCCTTCCGGGTCAACTTTGTCAGTGGAGAAGCAATTTTGGAAAAGTCTTGGATAAACCTTCGGTAGTAACCCGCCAAACCCAAGAAACTACGGATCTCGGTCGGCGTCTTCGGAGATTTCCATTGCATAACTGCTTCCACTTTCGCCGGATCGACCATAATCCCGTCCGGATTTACTACATGACCCAAGAATTGAACCTCACGCAACCAGAATGCGCACTTGGAGAATTTAGCATACAACTTCTCCCTTCTTAACGTCTCCAGAACTTCGCGAATGTGACCGGCATGCTCAGTCTCACTCTTTGAATAAATCAAGATGTCATCAATGAATACAATCACTGATTTATCCAACATCAGCCGGCACACCCTATTCATCAGGTCCATAAAAGCAGCTGGCGCGTTGGTCAGACCAAATGACATAACGAGGAACTCATAATGACCGTAGCGCGTACGAAAAGCTGTTTTAGGGATATCTTGCTCCTTCACCTTCAGTTGATGGTAGCCTGACCGAAGATCTATACGTGAAAACCAACTAGCACCCTGAAGTTGATCAAACAAGTCGTCGATCCTCGGCAAGGGGTATCTGTTCTTTACTGTCAGCTTATTCAACTCGCGATAGTCGATGCACATCCTCATACTACCGTCCTTTTTCTTTACAAACAGGACCGGAGCACCCCAAGGTGAGATACTCGGTCGAATAAACCCCTTATCCAACAGCTCTTGTAACTGCTCCATCAACTCTTTCATCTCTGTCGGGGCCAATCGGTATGGTGCCTTGGCAACAGGTTGGGCGCCTGGTACTAAATCAATCTGGAACTCGATCTCTCTGTCAGGTGGCAATCCCGATAAGTCTTCCGGGAACACGTCTGGGAACTCACACACAACCGGAACATCAGACAGTTGTGGTGCTGGCTTCTCTACATCTTTCACATAACATAAATAGGCGTTACATCCACGCCTCATACATTTCCCCGCCACTGCCATTGAGATCACTTTCGGAATCATAGTAACCCGATCCCCATAAACTGTCACTAGACTACCGTCAGGCGCTGTCAAACTGATCATCTTCTTGCGACACACAATGTTCGCCTCGAAATCTGCCAACCAGTCCATTCCAAGCACCAAATCGAAACCACCTAACGTCATCGCAAAGGGTTTAACTGGGAATTTGTGACCCTCCAGTTCTACATCGCAACCCTCAATTACCTCTGAAATCCTGGTGGTTTTACCTATAGCAGTCTCTACATCAAACGGTACATCCACACGTCTACTACTAACGGGCAATTTGGCACAAAAAGCAGCAGAAATGAAACTCCTACTGGCACCCGAATCAAATAATACAGAGGCTAAAGTTTGGTTCACCAGAAACGTACCGGACACTACATCAGGGTCCGTCCTCGCCTCTTCCTGCGTCATCGTGAATGCTCTGGCGCTCGCTTTCGACCCTTCACCCCCTGTCTTCTTCACGCCGGAACCCTCAGATCTTGGCTTCTTACAGTCTTTATTCATATGACCACTTTCCCCACAGTTATAGCACCTCATCGCTTTACACTCTTTGGCCATATGTCCGGACTTTCCACACTTGAAACATACATTCAGCCCCCATCTGCACTCACCACCGTGCTCTCGCCCACACTTCCCACACTTTCTCGATCCTGCACTTGTCACGACCACGCGGCGTTCATCAACCCGTGCCTTCTTACTACTTGTCGAAGTATCACCCCGACCAAACCTCTTTCCCTGCCACTTCCTCTCATCACTTCCCTTCTTACTGCCCTCAGATTTCACCATCGCAGCCCGTTCATCGTACAACCTCCCAGCTAAATCCACCACCGACCTGAAAGTACTGGGTCGGGCGGAAATCAAATGCCAACGAATTTCGGCTGGCAACCCCTGAATATACCGGTTAATCTTGCGAGACACCGGCGTCACTTGCTCTGGCACCAACCGTGCCATGTCGTTGAACTTGGTCGTGTATTGTTGGTGGGTCATCGTTCCCGCTTCCAACTGCAGGAACTCTCTCTCAACTCTGTCCATCTCTCGACGAGGACTAAACTCCTCGATCACCATTCTCTTCAATTCAGACCACTTCATTTTCCCAATGGCCCTGCTACCCTCGGCCTGGACAATATTGTCCCACCAGCACAATGCCGTCCCCGTAAACGAGTGAGTAGCAAACTTCACCTTTTTATCCTCCTGGCAGTCACTGATATCAAGGACCGCCTCCATCTCTCTCACCCATTGGTGAGCATCAGCAGCCGTACCTGAACCATCAAAAGTCGGAGGCTTGCATCTCATAAATTTCCCGTAATCACAACCCCGGGCTGTCCTCCTAACCTGTTCTTCCTCCTCTTCCTCTTCGTCATCAGACAATACCGTTTCTGCCTCTGTCTGTTGCTGTCTACCGGAGGACCGTCTCCTCCCTCGTCTATCCTCCTCTCTTACTGCCTTTATCGCTTCGGTCATTACAGTCGGTAAAATCGTCTGCATAACCTGGTGCACTTCCTCAATCACTGCCTCTTTTACCGAGGCTCTCAACTTGGCGCTTTCGTCCGTCTCTTCCTGGTGAGGAATCTCGTTCTCCTCACGAACTACTTTCTCTTTCCTAAGTCTTCCTCGCGTGATACGCGGCTCATCACCACGTTCACCATCACGGGAAGCACCAGATGATCTATCACCGACCATCTTCTATCACACTGAAAGATTAAAACACCAACACGGTCATTCAAGGAAATAGCTCAGTTTATGTTAAGTACAGTAAGTCCCTAATTACAGTGGCCAGTTGTGATTAGCCACTTACTCTACTCTTCGTACCCCGAGCATCACCTATCCTGACTACATTAGTATCTCAGTCTAACAGTACACATCATTCACATAACAAGCGCACATAATACCAGTTAATCTTTTAAGAAAAATACCTGATGGCACGCGACTACTCAGATGGCATTCTCATTCTCCCTGTCCCATTCTCAGTTTAAGTTTAGGTGTATTATAAAATTTACCCATTTTACTTAAACTTTTGCTCTGATACCAACTTGTAAGGCCCCGCTCACCGGGTACCTTACTGTTGGTTCTTCATCGCACATATAACTTACATAATGTATATAATCATAAATCAACGCAGCGGAAAAGATAAAATACATACATTCTCATTCATTCATAAAAGTCATTACATCATTGACTCGATTACAAAATGAAGCTTTCTCTACTTTGTCTCTCCTCATAGGATCATACAGCAACCTCTAGAGGAGATATTAAGTTCAAACATATAAAAATTATATTTTTATACTAAAGAATATTCCTTAGGTAATTCCGAACATCGGAACCCTGACGGAATATTCTTGACACTATCATGCAACATATTTCGTTGCATGTGCTACGCACACGCTTCCAATGCGTGGCGAACTGATCAAAATCTAAAGAAGATTCCTTAAATAATCCCTTTTAGGGGAATACTCAAGAAATCTCATAATGGCATGCAACGTGATGAGTTGCGTGCGTTATGGGCCCACAACGCATGACGTTGCAGCATAATCAAAAAGTGAATGCCATCCCAAAAGAGCTGAGTAGTCGCCTCGTGCCATCCTCAGCAACACTACCTGCGAACTGGAAAACACATAAAAGTCAGCGTTGCTGAGTGAGTTCTAGTTTTATAATAAAACATACTTTCATTCTCATTAACTGCTCTTTCATATATGTGTTCACACATCATACGTACACGTAGATAATATTATTATTATCTCATCATTCATTACATACTTTCATTCGTGTATTCTTCATCATTCTCGTTTACTTTCATACATACATACTTTACATACTTTCGTACGTACTTTACTTTCATTTCTTACATACATTACTTATGTTCGAACATTCATTACATTCATTCATACTTTCTTTACTTTCGTTCGAACGTTCGTTACATTCGGTGACATGTACAATACCCCACTTTCATCATACATACTACTGGTGCTGGACCTGTGGTGGTTAGCCACGAACGTTGTGCACAAAGCTGATCCAGTCACCTGGGGTAGATACATGCACCACTTATCTTTTACTTCACTACTAACATACGTTAGCCGAGTCTCTTGCAGTGCGTGACTGCTCACCTCAGTGACAATCTTATGATTGCCTGCTAACCGAGTCTCTTGCAACACGAAGTTGCTCACCTCATTATCAATCTCAATGATTGATCCGATGTACATCCTTCGGGGTAGCTAACCCGTACACCGTTGAGCTAACACCTGCCAGGGGTGTGCACCTCCTTCATTTGCTTGCAAGCCTTTCTTACTTTCTTTCATTAATGCATGCATTCATTCATCATGTTCCTTCTTTCATTATCTTTCACTTTACGTTCTTAATACATTCTTTTCTTTCGTTCATTCATTCACGTAAAGTTATTAAAGATAAAACACATATATATAAGGAACATACATACTTACATATCATCAGTATTCACCATTTATCATGGCAACATCATACTAACATACATACATCATACTAGCATACATACATCATACATACACTTCTACATTCACTCACATCAGCCCTGTCCGGGCGACTGAACTACCACCAGTCGCATGTCCTCCATGCGACTTGGTCATGCGATTGGGCTACTCATGCGAATGGGTACTCATACGTGCGATTGAACTTCCTTCCGTACGACTAGACACTATGCGACTGGGCTATATGCGACTAACTCTTAACCGTACGACTCAACTACTCTGCGATTGAACTCATGCGACCGAAACTCTCAGTCGCGTCAACTATAGTGCGATTGAGGCTCAGTCGGGCGTCTGAACCTCAGTCGGGCGATTGGACATCAACTTTCACTCATTCGGCCGAATGGCCCTTCAGTCGCATAACCCTAACTGGGCAGCGACTAGAGTTCTTCCTAAACAGCAGTCGCGAACCCCCGCGCCCAAACTCGTCTTAAACCCATTTTTAGCCCAAATCAACCCTCCCTAGCCTCAGGGATTCATACTAGGACATCATACAAGCATATACTAGTCCTAATTCATACCATAAACACAATGCTCAAGATTTACCCAAATGGGTCAAACTTTCACTATTTAAAAACTAGGGTCTTAATGTGTTTCCAGCCTCAAAATCGTTAGAAAACATGTAAATGAAGGGTCCTAGAACTCACATTGTCAGGTAGGAGTTGATGAGCTTCGTTTTGGCTAGCTTCTCGACGATCGGGCAGCACTTTCCCCTCTTTCCTTCTCTTCTCGGTCTCTTTCTGCTCTCTTCCCGACTGAAAATGGGAGGAGAGTGGAGCTGCTCCCCTTTTATACCCACTTCTCAGTCGCATCTGGTCCAGGGGCGACTGGTCCTTCAGTCGCATCAACACTATGCGATTGGACCCCAATCGCACATGTTCCATGCGGCTCATACTCCATTCGGGCGGTTGAACTCCAATCGTGCGGTTGAGCTTCAATCGGCCGAATAGCCATGCGGTTGACCTCCAGTCGCATAAATCACGTGCGACTGAGGCTCAGTCGCATAGCCTACCAACAAGTCATACTTCCGGGTGTTACAATCCCCCACATCTCTTATTTTCTCACTACCTTTCCCTAACACCCAAGTTCTTACCATCTCATCAGTTAGAGTGCCAGCCTTTAAAATTGCACTCTGTATTGTTGGAGGTGCCGCAGCAGTCACCAAACCACGTATTTGAGGTACTAGACCCCAAATGTAACGCTCAATCCGCTTTGACTCAGGTGTCACCAGGTGTGGCACCAGCCTTGCCAACTCATGGAACCGGTCTGTGTAAGCAGCATGACCCGACCCTACCATCGAATGGTTCCAGAACTCGTGTTCCAACTTCTGCATTTCGTTCATTGGACAGTATTCTTCAGTTGCCAAAGCTTTGAAATCCGCCCAGTTCATTGCTATTGCTGCCTCCCTACCTCGAGCCTGTACCTGGGTATTCCACCACGTTAACGCCTTCCCCACCAATGAACACGTAGCATACTTCACCTTCTGGTCTTCAGCACAGTTGCTGACGTCCATCATAGATTCCATCTTCTCAATCCAACGGGTTAAAGCAATGGCTCCATCTTTTCCATCAAACTCCTTTGGCTTACAAGCCATGAACTCCTTATAAGTACAGCCATTCCTTCCTCCCATGCCATTCCCATTCATATTACCATTGTCGTTCCCGTTTCCCATTCCATGAACTCCTTCGCCGTTGTTATTTCCTCCCCGTCTCCATGTCCGTCTTCGTTGTTTTCCCCATGACCATTATTCTCATCATTATGCTCGTTGTCCTCATTACCACCCCGTTATTGTGGTTCATGATATTATCACTCACCTGTGCCACTATGGTCGGGATGAGTGCTGCCAGTTGTTGAGCAATTATGGCGGCTATGTCAGGATTTCCAGCTCCCTGATTATTACCACCTTGCCCACCATCGTTTCCTCCTATAGTTTCTTCACCCCCACCTCCTGCACCTCTTCCCCTACCTCTGCCTCTTGGGTCAGCACCTCCACGACTAACACTGTGTGTAATCCTTCTGGGCGGCGTCTTTCTAATCAATATAAACAATATATGAGTCTCAACATTTATCAAAGAGCATCACAACTCAGTCAATCTCATAAAGCATAACATCACAAATGCATTTTCCATAGTATAACATTACAACCCAAAACATCATAATAATATAAAGTCTCATTCTCATAAATCATAATATCTCAAAGTCATAATCGATAAAAGAAACATCTCAAAAAGCGTGCGAAAACCCAAAGTCTAACAATGTCTGGAACGAAATACGAAAAACTACAGTAAAGCTCTTAAATCCTCAGGCCTTCACCAATGATCATGCATCATCAGTCCTGCTCGTCGTCACTGTCAGATGAGCTAGAAGGACTTGGGGGCAGGTCAGGATGGTCTCCCCACAAGCTAGCCTCATCTGCTGGCACCGAAACCTGATGCGGGTGGCCGAAAACACCCTCTTCCTAGCTGTCCTTAGTAACACCGGTCCTACGCCGTTCTCTTGGTAAGGTCCTCTGGGGTTGCCGGGCACCCTAAGTCCCGCCACATGGGCGTACCTTGCAACGGCTGGCCCAGCAGGTATCACGGGGGTAATTGGGATGGCAGGGACGTCTGGTGCAGCAGGGACAGTAGGTGCACTAGGTGCAGCTGGGACTTCAGGTGCTACAGGACTAGGAGGTGCAGCACAAGTGGCAGGCAAACCTAAAACAACACGATCACTTGTCTCTTCCTCTTCAGGTGACTCTATCTCCGCCTCTTCAGGGTCGGACTCTGTGTCAGATGACATAGGCAGCATATGGTCCGAGAGGACCTCTTCTGGTTCCGACTCATCATCGGACAAACGGGCACGAGGCATAGTAGGAACAGAGGACCCAGATGAAGACATCCTATAAGGGAAAATGCACTTTTCCTCAGATGAAGCAAGCAAAAAGGATAAAGAACCAATATACAGAAAAGAGGAACAAGCATGTAATATCAGATGCACACAAATCCTAGTATGCATTCTACATGAAGGTTCCTAGGTTATAGTCTAGGTCAAGTGAATTGTCTAATTCTCTATAACCAGTGCTCTGATACCAATCTGTCACACCCCCGCTTATAGCGGAAACACGAGGATGTAACGGACGGGATCGTCATAACACATTGTTAAGTTAATAGAGATTGCATTAAATGATAAAGACCAATGTGTCATGACGTCACCGAACACAAATGGAGACTTGTGTCATGGTTAGTCAGTTCCACGACAAACATAGTCATACAAGACAACTAAGTATAAGTCCCACAACCCGGGATAGAGTAATCAAATGTATAACACAGTCAAATGTCAATTGCGATAAAAGAAAACATCCAGCTCGAAAGATAAAACTTAAGGTCTTTACTAAGGCAGCATCCCTAGCAATCCTCAATGATTATTACCTGAAAAGATATGCTCAAAAGGTCAACATAATGTTGGTGAGTTCGCAGGTTTAAATAATAACAAAAACTTGATGCTGTGTAATAGTGTAGTAGGACATGCGTGCATACAGTCAATAGCAAGTAATATCACATGAGCATCACAACTAATCCTACGACATACACAAAGGAATTGTCAGAACATATTCATCCAAGACCCGTACCTGGCCATAGTTGGTAATTAACTAGTATACCAACCCTAGGATGGGGGTGTCAGCCCAATAGTGCTATCAATACCTGTCCATCGGCTCCAACACCGGAGTTAAATAGTTGTGAAACAGAACCACAAAGACAACACATGCATGTACCAGATAATTACTTACAAACATGTAAACACGACAGTCCCAAAATAATTGAATATGTTCATAGCATAAAAAGGGTGAGCATACTTTTCCCCCTAATTTGTAAATGTTTAATATGAAAACGGGACCACGAAACTCACCTTGAACAAATACGAATAAAATGGACAAAAGAGCTTCAACAGACGAGAGCAACGCCAATAAACCACCTATATATATAATTATAATAAAATCTTAAGACGGGTCTACAGAAAAAGGATCGTTCGATCGTTTTTTGTTCGGTTCGGGTCGATTCGGGTTCGAGGTACGGCTCACACACATAATATATATAATTCATGCAACTCAACATACTGTATTAGTAAAAATAATAATAATAATAATAATAATAATAATAATAATAATAATAATAATAATAATAATAATAATAATAATAAAAATAATAACAACAACACACACAATCACATAAACACATTATATATATACATGCACTTGAGCACACACATCACACTCTTATATATACCATATATGCATTCACACACAATAACATACATTTATATATATACTCGTGCTTATCATCATCCAACACTCCCATATCTATATATATACATACACGTAGCTGCAAACACACGCCTACAATATCAATGTACACACACCTGCATTATACATACATACATACATCATCTCACACACTCAATCATATATATATATATATATATATATATATATATATATATATATATATATATATATATACATACACACCGATTCATACATATATAACACACACACTGCACACACACAACACACACAAACACATACACGCACACCTAAACACGCACACACACACACACTGCTCACACACACAACACACACACACACTATATATACACACTGCCGCATATATACACAATATATGCATATACACACAATACATACATACAAAGCATACACACAACATATACATACGCGGAAATACATACACACACACGCATGACATATATATACACACTCAACCACAGCAGGTACATATGCATACGTTCAAGACACACACGCACACATATACAACCATATACATACACGGTTACATACACACACACATATACAAACATATATACATACACTGTTACATACACACACACACATGTACAATCGCAGAAGCAATACACGCATATATACATACGACTTGCGATATATACACATATATACATACGATTTGCAACATATACATATACACACGCACAAAATACATACATGCGCACACACGAAGGCTTACTAAACGACCCAAAACGAACCGATTCAAATCGAGACGAAAACCGAAACGAAACGTAACGAAACAAAATAAAACGAGGTTCGGAACGACCGATTACCTGCGAAATGACTAAACAGTGGTGCGACGGAGGCTAACGACGGCGTACGGTGGCGGAACGGTGGAAGAATCACGGCGGCAGGAAGGCTTCGGCGATTTTAGGGTTGCGAAATGGAGACCGGCCGAAATCACGGCTGTAACATATATAATTTGATATTTACAAAATAGTCCCTAGACTTTAAAATAATTAATCCCTCGAGTTTCATTAAATTACAATTTAAACCCTGTACTTTAATTATAATATTAATAATAATTTTATTAATTTAAAAATAATCATACTAATAATAATTCTCAATATTAATAATGATACAATATTAATAATTTTATTTAAATAAAAAATATAATAACTAATATTAGGGTTTACGCGAGACAGATACGCGAAAAGATTCGGTCGGACGTAAATTAATTACGTAAAATAATAATAAATGCACGGGAAGAAAAGAATTAATGGATTTTCGAGTCAATTGACGGACCTGATAGTGACGGATGTCACATGTACGTATGTACGTAGGTACGTATGTACGTAGGTACGTAGGTACGTAGGTACGTATGTACGTAGGTACGTAGGTACGTAGGTACGTATGTACGTAGGTACGTAGGTACGTAGGTACGTATGTACGTAGGTACGTAGTACGTAGGTACGTAGGTACGTAGGTACGTAGGTACGTATGTACGTAGGTACGTATGTACGTAGGTACGTAGGTACGTAGGTACGTATGGACGTAGGTACGTATGGACGTAGGTACGTATGGACGTAGGTACGTAGGGACGTAGGTACGTATGGACGTAGTACGTAGGGACGCACGTACGTAGGGACGCACGTACGTAGGGACGCACGTACGTAGGGACGCACGTACGTAGGGACGCACGTACGTAGGGACGCACGTACGTAGGGACGCACGTACGTAGGGACGCACGTACGTAGGGACGCACGTACGTAGGGACGCACGTACGTAGGGACGCACGTACGTAGGGACGCACGTACGTAGGGACGCACGTACGTAGGGACGCACGTACGTAGGTACGCACGTACGTAGGTACGCACGTACGTAGGTACGCACGTACGTAGGTACGCACGTACGTAGGTACGTAGGTACGTAGGTACGTATGTACGTAGGTACGTATTTACGTAGGTACGTATGTACGTAGGTACGTATGTACGTATGTACGTATGTACGTATGTACGTATGTACGTATGTATGTATGTATGTATGTATGTATGTATGTATGTATGTATGTATGTATGTATGTATGTATGTATGTATGTATGTATGTATGTATGTATGTATGTATGTATGTATGTATGTATGTATGTATGTATGTACCTGAGGTACGTCATGACCGACGTGGTCGTCCAAATAATAATAATAATAATAATAATAATAATAATAATAATAATAATAATAATAGTAATAATAACAATAATATAATAATAATATTAATACTAATAGTAATAATAAAAAACACTAAATCAAATAGGAGGATAAACTGTCACGGTTTGACCAAACCGTGACATTTAGGGTTTGTCAACGGTCACGGTTAGGGCTAACCGTGACCGCTTATCGGGCGCATGTCCACTGTTCGGGCGCATGGCCCTTGTTTGGGCGCATGGCCCTTGTTTGGGCGCATGGCACTTGTTCGGGTGCATGGCCACTGTTTGGCCGCATGGTAGGTATTTTTTGTAAAAAATATTTACTCAGAAAAATTTTTAAAAAAATCAGGCAAAAGGTCACCGTTAGGGCAAACCGTGACCTTTGCTTAATTTTTTAAAATTTTTCTAAGTAAAAAATTTTATAAAAAACACCTCATTGAACCGGTGGTAGTGGGTTTCGAGCCCACACCACTCCCCTATTGCCCTACCGTCTTAACCGGTTGGGACGGGAGTGGTTCGCTGAAAGGTTTAGAAAACAATTTCTTTTAAACTAAATTAGCCCAAAAGGTCACGGTTTGGGCAAACCGTGACCCCTTTTTTCACATGTGGCATTGTGGAATGAAGCTGTCACAGTTTGATGACACAAAGTGTCACGTGGTGGCCTAGCTGTGACACCTTGTTTGTGTAAGAGGTCACGGTTTGGTCTAACCGTGACCTTTTGGGGTTCCCTAAACCCACACATTAACCGTTTTTGATCATTTACGTACATCGAATCCGATATTTTTTTCATGAACATGCACACACATCAATATATATATACAATAAGAACAAATACACTTCGTAAACGTACATACTAACATGCGTATGCGAACAAACCGTGACGTTTTAATGATAACCCAAACAATCTTATCGGGAACATATCAACATATATACACCTTATATTTTGTAGGTACGTCGGTACGTCGGTACGTCGGTACGTAGGTACGTCGGTACGTAGGTACGTCGGTACGTAGGTACCTAGGTACGTAGGTACGTACGTACGTAGGTACGTACGTACGTAGGTACGTACGTACGTAGGTACGTACGTACGTACGTAGGTACGTACGTACGTAGTTACGTACGTACGTAGGTACGTACGTACGTAGGTACGTACGCACGTACGAGGTACGCACGTACGAGGTACGCACGTACGTAGGTACGCACGTACGTAGGTACGCACGTACGTAGGTACGCACGTACGTAGGTACGCACGTACGTAGGTACGCACGTACGTAGGTACGCACGTACGTAGGTACGCACGTACGTAGGTACGCACGTACGTAGGTAGGCACGCACGTACGTAGGTACGCACGTACGTAGGTAGGCACGTACGTACATAGGCACGTGCGTACGTACGTACGTAGGTACGTACGTACGTAGGTACGTACGTAGGTACGTACGTACGTAGGTACGTACGTACGTAGGTACGTACGTACGTACGTAGGTACGTACGTACGTAGGTACGTACGTACGTAGGTACGTACGTTCGTAGGTACGTACGTACGTAGGTACGTACGTACGTATGTACGTAGGTATGTATGTATGTATGTATGTATGTATGTATGTATGTATGTATGTAATATTAATAATATTAGTATTAATAATAATAATAATAATAATAATAATAATAATAATAATAATAATAATAATAATAATAATAATAATATTAGTAATAATAATACTAATAATAATAATAATAATAATAATAATATTAGTAATAATATTAATAAAAAAAACCAAGAGGTTACGTGGAGGCCAAACCGTGACCTCTTGAGATATTTTTTGAATTTGATTTCTTCTCGATTAGTGCACCTGCCACTCGTGTATCGTGTGTGTAAGAGGTCACGTGGAGGCCAAACCGTGACCCCGTCTGCCTAAGAGGTCACCTGGAGGCCAAAGCGTGACCTCGAGGTTACTGGTGTCGTCTTCAACCGTTCGAGACCCCATTTCACCACACATTCATCACAACCACAACCACAACCATTTCACCACAACCACAATACTATTACTTCTATTACTATTATTATAGTAATAGTAGTAATAGTAATAATAGTAATAATATTAATAATAGTAATAATAGTAATAATAGTAATAATAGTAATAATAGTAATAATAGTAATAATAGTAATAATAATAATAATAATAATAATAATAACAACAATAATAATAATAATAATAATAATAATAATAATAATAATAATAATAATAATAATAATAATAACAAGAACAATAATAATAATAGTAATAATAGTAATACTACAAATAGTAATAGTAATAATAATAATACTAATAGTAGTAATAATAATAATAATAGTAATAATAAAATAGTAATAATAATTATAGTAATAGTAATAATAATACCAATAATAATAATAGTATACATAATAATAATAGGGTCCCTTTATTTAGACACCCCTGTCCCCTATACGCCGCGTATGGGTCCATACGCGGCGTATAGGGTATGTTGTTGATTTGACGTTTTATACCCTATCCTCGGCGTATGGGACCATACGTGGCGTATAGGGTTTGACATTTTATACTCATACGTGACTTATGACCCATACGTGGAAGAGCTATACGCCGCGTATGGAACCATACGCGGCGTATAGCTTATATATTTATTTTTTTTTTAATTTTTTGAGTTTTTATTTTAATATATACAATATGAATACAATAATAAAATTAAAATTCAAATATATAATTCACATATTACAAATTATAAATTAAAATAAATTTATATAAGCCGGGGGTTCTCGGTTATTCTCTATTATTGCGTTGTATTCCGAGATACGAATCCTATACATAATCTCCCATTCTGCAGCACGTACGCTTCGGTTAAGAATCCAAAGATTACTTAATGTTGGCATCGGATAATCTCCTTCTAACTTAACGTGGACGAAATGATTGTTGTTGACATGAACAATCGAAACGATATGATGAGGCATGACAGTTTTCGGATCAGCCCATAATGGGAAAAATGTTTGACAACCATTATTGCTTAGTAAATGAAGAATAACCCCAAACTTTTGAGCAACCACTAATCCCGTATACGGCATTATCATCCAATGTTCTTCTGGTGCAGGTTCCACACTTTGCCAATCGATGGTGTGACGTAATTCGTTATACTGTCCGGGGTACAAAGTATCGAAAACTTCTCTGTACTCCAATTCATGTCTGTCCAACTCTTCTAAAAGCTGTGTCCGCACATACATCCACTTATTTTCGTCAAACCCTAAGCCTAAAGCTATTGATCGAAAACCACAATTCCCATCGGGTCGGACATCTCGTATACGTGAAATATACTGATGAAAGATTGACGGAATCCAATTTTTTAACCTGTTTATATTGTTTAATTGGTTATCTCCGACAATCGAAGAAAACTCATTAGTACCCCGTGATACTTTAGATGAGGTTGAACGACTACGTTGCATGGCAGGCTTCTGGGGCTTTACAGCTGAACTTGTTCTTCCGGAAATGTGAGACGCAATAAACGAGCTATGTCTCGGCATGTCGCACGTACTTTGTTGAGTGTCGTACTTTTGTTGTTGAACCTTTAACGTTGGACGACCGCGAATATCTGTTTGAACAACAGGCGCTTTTTTGTTACTTTTCCATGGATACACAATTTTTTTTATTTTTTCCACCAAACTAAATTTTACAGCTGCGGGTTGTGTCATTATTTGTTGTTTCACCCGTTCCATTTCTTCTTCAACATCAACTTTTTCATCCACCGTATATGATGGCTTAATGTTATCAAGCTTCGTCCAAAATACGTCAATTGCATCTAATGGAATTTTAGTGCCTGCATTATAAAGTATAAATTAATACATAATTTGTCACTTTAATAGAAAAATGATAATGATGGAGCGACTATTACCAGAATGTTCATATTTTTCCAGCCGACAAGCACAAGGCAAGCCACAACTAGTGAAAAGATGACAACCACATGTTGCATTTGCAGAGCGCATCACATGCAATTTAGTGTTTTCGGCAACTAATAAATCAAGAGCTATGTGTGAAACCTTGCCTCTTAAGTAATCAAATAGCGGAAGTTTATGATGATTCATGGTTTTAATTTTGCTTGTCTCAAAGCTTTCTTTTAAATTTACCTCTTGTGCGTTCACCAATTGATCTACAAACTCCACAAGTCTATCCAGTGAGCTATTTGTTGATTTAAGATATCTTTTTAAATTTGCATGTTGACTCTCCACCCTATTTGTTGTGCGTTGGCCAAAATTGCGGTTCAAGTTAGTCCAGGCTGATACAAACATTTCTTTGTAACTCTCTAACCAGTTTCTGTTTATATATGACAATACCTCTGAAAATATAATAAATCACGCTTAAATTATATATTGAAAATATAATAAAACATAATTAAAATTTAATAAAAACTTACTTTCTCGATTCGCTTCAACTAATCGTTCGTAAAGAAGGTTATAGTTATACTCGTAAATCTCCGCCGTGGGAGACTCACACAAACGTGCCCATGCATATTTAAACTTTCTCCAGTCATCTTTCGTAAAACTTGCTTTACAGTGTTTCGCGATATTTTCATCAATATGCCACCTGCATAAACACTTTGAAGCATTCGGAAATACTTTAACACATGCGTTCATTAAAGCGAGATCTCTGTCTGTTATTATGACGCGCGGCTCCATACACTTGCTTAACGTATCTTTCAATCTATTAAGCACCCATTCAAAATTATCTTCCCGTTCTTTGCTAATAAACGCATGAGCAACACAAAATGTCTTGTGTGTGGAGGTCACACCAACAATCTGAACAAACGGAAGCTTGTACATGTTTGTTTTATATGTAGCGTCTATCATCAGCACGTGCGGAAATGCACGCCAAGTGTCGTATGATTTAGGATGACAAAAAAATATATCTTCTACGACATTAGTATCGGGATCTTCTCGGGTGTAATAAACATACCTTTTAATTGAAAAAGGAAGGAAAATTGATGTTGTTAAGTGAGGATACAAATACAAGTTAGGCTTCATTTTAATTAAGTCTATTGAAAAAAAAAACCTCGGGTGTAATAAACGTACCTTTTAATAGATAAAAGGTTTTCTAAGACTTGCATTGGTGTTTCACCGACTTTTCTTTCACTTCTTATCTTATATTGAGCGTTGTATACGTCTCTGGTTATTGATGCGTTATTAGGATTTTGCTTTTTAATAGCTGATAAGATGCTACGAGGCTCCATGTTCTGATCAGTAAGCTGCTCCACCAAATTGTATTCGTTTTGAGAAAACCTTCTTACAAAAGGATGCCCCTCCATATGTTGAGCAGGATCATGGTTATGTTCGTCACTTCGCACCTCTAATTTCCACGAACGACGTTTGTTGTCGTATATCCCTACCAATTTAAAAGGACATCCGATTTTTTGCTACCAGATCGTCTAACTGTCGCTTTACTTTTGTGTTCGCCCGCACGATCACAGATAAGCCATACCTTTACGACCTGACCTTCTTTTTTCTTTGATCTTCGTGTAATAATAACGTAACCATTATCACGTCCTCTATTAACAGCCCAACAGACTAGCTCATCGAGAGATAAAAATTTTGAGATGTTTCAAACGATACTTTTGTCGTTTGTTTTTCATCACTCGAGAGTATATTATTTTTTTGCGTGTCGTAAGTTGACTCTCGGCAAAACTCAACTTCATCATCGGGAACATACGATTGGTTTAAATCTGGCAGTCCTGTCTCGTAAGCAGATTGAACGTACGCATCATCTTGATTACTATCCACCACGAACGAATATTCATTTGAATATTCATTTGAATATTCACCAAACAAATAGTTACCGTCCCAAAACGACATACCGAACGAATAAAAAGTGTGATATTTTGAGAGAGAAATACGTTTGGGATTTACAGGAATCGAAAGAATATCGAAAGTGTTATCGAAATCGTTGTTATATAGGTGAAAACGAATCTTGGGTCATGTCATATCGAAATAATTTATACGTGGCGTATGGGTCCATACGCCACGTATAGGACGCTATACGCAGCGTATGGTCCTATACGCTACGTATAGGCTTGCCACGTCTCCACGTATAGAATCCTATACGCAGCGTATGTACCATGTAATCGTACATCGTACAAAAAGTACATCTGACACCACCAATTATTTTGTACTATACGTGGCGTATGGATCCATACGCCACGTATAGTGCAAAATAATTGGTCGCAAGAGGACTGTAGTGGTCGCATGAGCACCAATTATTTTGTACTATACGTGGCGTATGGGGCCATACGCCACGTATAGTATAAAATAATTGGTCGCAAGAGCACTGTACGTGGTCGCAAGAGGACTGAGCTATACGCCGCGTATGGGTCTATACGCGGCGTATAGTTTATATATGTATATGTTTTTTTTAATTTTTTGAGTTTTAATATATATATAATTTGAATTAAAATTATTTATGTATGTCTGTATGTATGTATGTATGTCTGTCTGTATGTATGTATGTATGTATGTATGTATGTATGTATGTATGTATGTATGTATGTCTGTATGTATGTATGTCTGTATGTATGTATGTATGTATGTATGTATGTATGTATTTGTGTATGTATGTATGTATGTCTGTATGTATGTATGTCTGTATGTATGTATGTATGTATGTATGTCTGTATGTATGTTTGTATGTATGTATGTATGTCTGTATGTATGTATGTATGTATGTATGTATGTATGTATGTATGTATGTATGTATGTATGTATGTATGTATGTATGTATGTATGTATGTATGTATGTCTGTATGTATGTATGTCTGTATGTATGTATGTATGTATGTATGTATGTATGTATGTATGTATGTATTTGTGTATGTATGTATGTATGTCTGTATGTATGTATGTCTGTATGTATGTATGTATGTATGTATGTCTGTATGTATGTTTGTATGTATGTATGTATGTCTGTATGTATGTATGTATGTATGTATGTATGTATGTATGTATGTATGTATGTATGTATGTCTGTATGTATGTATGTATGTATGTATGTATGTCTGTATGTATGTATGTCTGTATGTATGTATGTATGTATGTCTGTATGTCTGTATATATTTACAAAGATAAACATAAACTGATAATAAACATAAAAGATAAACATAAACTGATAATATATTTACAAAGTTTTTAAATTACATAACAAAATAAAAATTACAATACAAAACTACGGGGAGTCAGGGTAATCTCGAGGCGGTGGCAACGGTGGAGGATCAGTACCAGAACGCCGCGCCATCTCTGACTGAACCTGCCACTCCATCAGATCCTCAACGCGATCGAGCCGTCGACTCTGCTGCCGTAAGCTCCTAGACATATCCTGCAACAATGTCTCCACACGTGCAGGCAGCCTCACCTCTCTATAAATATGTCGTGGGATCTGAGGCTGAGGAGGCGGCTGATGTGGCTGAGGAGGTGGCTGATCATGTGGCTGCTCGTCGGGTGGTGGCTGATCATGCGGCTGCCCGTGCTGCTGCAGTGGATCGACGGGGCCGAGCTGCTGAACTGGTGCCGGCTGCCAGATCTCCCCAGGTCGAAGAGAGAATCGTATGCCAACCGGAAACTGGCGTATAATACGCATGCCGAATAGCGTACGACGATCTAATCTCACCGGCTCGATCGGCGGAGACACGTCACCAAGATGCCGAGGAAGATAACCTAAAGATCGGGCAATCAACGTGATGTACGCGCCGCCGTACACCGCTCCTCGCTCCTGCCGATGATAATACGAAGCAAAATACTCCGCCAAACACCTCGCCAGGTTACACCTGGTCCCCGTAATCAAACAGTATAAGTAAAATAAGTCGGGAATGGTACACCACTCCCGACTCTTGCCACGTCCCGTGATGGACGTGGCGATCATCCGATGCAGATAACGGATGAGAGGATCTCGAATGCCGGTGACCCTGCCCTTAGTCCTCTGAAACGGACCTCCGGCAATCTCAGGCCACCACTCTCTCAATGTGCCCTCCTCCATCTCAGTAATACCCTCAGTGAACAGAGGGGTAACAGTCTCCGGCTCATAATAAAGCCCAGAGACAACTGCAAACTGCTCAATGGACATCTGATGTGCATGTCCACAAAGCGTAAAAGATATCTCCGATCGCTCATCGTCCTCCACCATCTCATCTGGACGAATATATGTAAATGTGGATAAAAACTCCACTACCAGCTCACGGTGGGACGGTAAGAATGCGATCTCAAAAAGACGTCTCCACGGCGTATCGTCTCCGATAATAGCTGCAAGACGATCGCGCTCTCCCAACTCAGCCATCACCTCCCAATCTACGGCCTTTTAATGACCGATCTTCATCCGAATAAATTTTGAGCACTTAGCGTGCTCAACGGAACCGGCATCAAACTGCAACCAAGGATGCTCGGCAATATGGTCAACAACGTCAGCCTCAATCTCAGAATCGGAAGACATATCTGCACAGGTGAACAAATAGGTCAAAAACAACGTATACATACATATATATGTATATACACATATACATATACATATATGTATATGTACATATATACGTATACGTATACGTATACGTATACGTATATATGTACATATACATATATGTATATGTATATGTGTATATACATATATATGTATATGTATATGTATATGTATAGGTATATGTATATGTATATGTATATGTATATGTATATGTATATGTATATGTATATGTATATGTATATGTATATGTATATGTATATGTATATGTATATGTATATGTATATGTATATGTATATGTATATGTATATGTATATGTATATGTATATGCATATATATGTATTTGTATATATATATTTACCCTATACGCCGCGTATAGGGCTATACGCCGCGTATAGGGTAGCAGCGTATGGGTCACAGGGCAACGTATAGGTCGAATCCGACCCTATACGCCGCGTATAGGACTATACGCAGCGTATAGGGGACCCACGTATGGCCCCCAAGTTGCGTATTGCAATACCCTATACGCCGCGTATATATCTATACGCCGCGTATAGGGTACACACCAATGTGTCTTCGTCCCCAACCAAAGAACTATACGCTGCGTATAGCCCTATACGCGGGGCTGTACCAGCGTATAGTTCTTTAATCCAGTTTTTAAATCACGCATTTTGGGGCATAAAACACTACTTTAACGTTTAAATCAATGAACGATTAACATAATAATGATGTATGAACAATAATACGTACCTGGATGTTGAAAAATCGAAGATCAATACGTGGAGTATAGTGCTATACGAGAGTGTTTTTTTTGAATTGTGTGTAAAAAATAGAAAATTTGAAAGATATAGTTGCCCGAGGACCTATACGCCGCGTATGGCACCATACGCGGCGTATAGCTTATATTCCTTTTTAAATCGACACCGACCTATACGTGGCGTATGGACCTATACGCCCCGTATAGGTGTAGTGATGTGACTTCGGTTGTCAGTCATTAATGTCGCATTAATGGCGTACCCTATACGCGGGGTATGGGCCACGTATGGACCCATACGCGGCGTATAGGGGGGTGTCGATTTAAAAAAGTGGGTGTCTATTTATTAGGACCCTAATAATAATAGTAATAGTAATAATACCAATAATATAATAACAATAATTAACCGTCAACCATTAATTTTATAAACATTGTAAATAATAATAAATACATTTTTTTGTCGCAGATATGGATGCCGACGATGCTTTTATCCCCGGCATTGATGACTGCCCGACGCTGCAGTTCGAGCAGCGGACTACACCGTACGAGCGGTTCAGGACCCTGAGAGCACGTGTGCCAGCACCGGGGACCGTCCTGTCGGAGGACTTCTTACAGCTCGTTGGAGAGCGCGACTGGTTTTTTGAGATCATCGGCGAGGACGGCCCGTGGGAGCAGCAGTTCCGGATGTCCGACGATGCCCATCGAGAGCTCACCGTGGAGTTCTACTGCACATTCACGTTCCGTCCACGTGAGCAGGGACTTGCGGAGCTGGACGAGGACGACATAGCGGACGGTCGTGCGCCCGCGGAGGTTGCTTTCCGGTTGTCCGGGGCCCTCCACAGCATGTCACTTAGGCGGTTCGCTGTCGTCAGCGGCCTCTACACGGAGGTGGAGGTCTGACAGCCGATGTACACCACCGCCGTGATCCGCGGGGCCGACGACTCCGATCAGGTCTGGTGGCCTGTGATCGGCGACGGACCATACGGCGGTGATACGAGGTCCTCTCATATACGAGACCCTCTATATAGATACATTCACCGACTCATCGCCACGTCCGTCGTTGGTCGTGGGGCGGGGACCGACAGGGTCAACGCCGCCGACCTTTTTTTTTCTTCGGTGTGTACTCACACACCGACACTACCACCTCGCGCATGCCCTTGTTGATTATTTTGCTAGTTATTATCACAGGCAGTCGCGAGGGGCGTTGGTGGGCAGGAACCTCGTTTCCCGGATCGCTCGGGGCCTGGGCTACGCGCATGCCATGTCCCAGCTCCCGCTACCTCCGACTCCTGTGCGCGTGGTCGGCCGGACCACCGCCACTGGGATGAGGATAGTTCGGAGATTCCCCGACGACACGTGGCACCTGCTCACCAGATACCATGAGGTCGTGCCATGGGTGCCCGAGCCGTTGGTGGACCCACCCAGCTGGCGGGAGCTGATTTCCACCTTCAGGATGCCCACGAGCCCCTTGGTGGCAGGGAGGATCAGCCCATTCCCCCGCCGCACGACCAAGACCCTCCCCAGCATCCTCAGCGCGTGTACCACGCCGTGCGATTACCTGCTCATGTTCTTGATATGATGCGGGACACACGAGACAGGGTTGCGAGGTTGGAGGATATGATGGACTGGGTCATCCAGCACATGGTCGCGGACTATGCCACCTCGGGTACGCCGTTGTTGTCACAGCCACCGAGGCGGTTATACCATGACGGTGCTGGCCCATCTGGCGTGGGCGGGTCTGGTCAGGGCAGCGATCCGGGAATGATGGATTAGATAGGTATTTTGTTTGTATTTTATTTCTTTTTGTATGTAAAAACTCGTTGTATATATATATATATATATATATGTGCAGTTTCAGTTATGATGACTTGTATATTTGGTTGTGTTTGTTTGGTTGTGTTTCTTTGTTTGTTTGTTTTATATTTGTAATGTTGATAATGTTAATTGTATATGTTTGGTAACAACTGATTTTTACGATTAGGTTAACCATGTGATAAAATAACAACCAACTTGTTTAAAAAATAATTAAACACAAAAATTACTTGTAATATGATAAATTAATAATAAACATAAAACACAAACACGTATGTTATAATTAGGTTAACCGTGTGATAAAATAAAAATAAAAATAAACTAGTATGATTACTCAATTTAGAAAATATATACAATATGTCTGTATAATGACAACCAATTTTTACAAACTCGTAAACAAATTAAACACAAAACCGTCACATTAATAATAAATAAATATTTGTAATAAGATAAATTATTAATATACATAAAACACAAACTTGTGAGTTACGATTAGGTTAAACGAGTGATAAAATTAAAATAAAAACAAAGTGACATAATTAAAAAAATATAAAAAATAAAGGAAATATGTCACGGTTTGGCCAAACCGTGACATATAGACCCCCTGCACTCAATTAATTCCCCATTAATTACATACCCAATCATTGAGCTACGGATCCCCAGACCTAACTGTCACGGATAGGCCTCACCGTGACAGTTAGGTCTCACACCTGACCAAACGGTCACGGGAAGCCCTAACCTTAACCGTTTGAGTCGGTTTTCACCTGAAAATACGGTGCGCCTAAAATTCCCCATACCACTTTGTCCACATCATCTGTGTAATTAATTCAAGATATTTAATCATTAATTATTAATCAAATCTTAAAAGCTAAAGAAAAATAAATCTTGGTGGATAAATCATCTTTGCATGTTATAATTAATTATAAATCCTAATTATCCTAAAGAAAGAAATCTTAGCCTCAAAATATTAAATAATCAAGAAATTCAACATCTCCGGACAAAAGATACATAAACTTTTTCTCAAATACAACTTATAGTGAGCTTATTCTAAAAAGTGTATTTTTATTATAAAGTGTGAGAAGACACAATTAGACTAAAAAATTCACAAAAAAGTTGTATCTCACAATCTAAATCGAATTTCAAAAAAATACTTTGGAGTCTCTCTTTCTTTCGTCGTCCTCTTTCAGAAAAAAACTAAAAAAAATTCATTATATATTTATATGACACAATGATATCATTGTGTCTTTCATAATGACACAATGATGTCATTATATCTTTTATAATGACACAATAACATCATTGTGTTTTTAATAAATAACACAATAAAAAACGTTATTTTTATATTTTGTTTATTTTTTTCCTTAGTGAGGACGACTAGGGGAACAAAAGCTCAGAATTACTTTTTTGAAATTCGATTAATATTGTGACATATAATTTTTTTTGTGATTTTTCTTGACTCATTGTGTCTTCTCACACTTTGAAGCAAAAATATATTTTGTATTTAAATCTCTTTCTACAACTTAAACCTTAAAACCTAAAATCCTAAAAAAAGTAAAAAACTTATGTACAAAAACAAACAATATAATCAAATTCATATAATTAGCAATCGATTGTATGAAGAAACAACAAATCATTCATTGAAATGAATCCACAAAAGTACAAAAATCTATCAACAAAATCAAATTTATGCAAGATTTTCGCCATTACAGCCTTCATTCTATACATATTCATCGTGTATCATCATTCAGAATCTTCCATCTACAATTTACAACTCAAGAAACCATTGAATATAGCCTATGTTGATTCATCATCATCGCTATCGCTATCGTCACCGCTGCCACCATCTCCACCAACGACCGTCAGCCACCTGGCATTCGGAATCTCAGGATCCGTGAAGGCGTGGCACGACCATCGGTCGTATTTCCGAGAATGGTGGCGGGCAAATGCCACTCGTGGGTACATATTTTTCGATAAGGCCCCGACCATAGATATTCTCCCATGGCCAGAAAATAATAATCTCCCTCTCTATCGCGCGTCTGAAAACACCAGAAAGTTTTCGGTGTACTCCAGACACGTGAAGCCTCACGTTATCATGATCATGAGGACGATACTGGAAACGTTCAGGGAGAGGGATAAGGATGTCACATGGTACGTCATGGGAGATGACGATACCATCTTCTTTTTGAATAATTTGGTGGACTTTTAAAAGGTATGATCATACAAAGTATTTTTATATTGGTGGAGTGTCTGAATGCGTTAAGTCAAATTTCGGCTTCTCGTTCGAGGTGGCGCTTGGTGGTGCAGGGTTTGCGTTGAGTTACTCGCTAGCAGAGGCTTTGGTCACGAATATCGACCTATGCTTAGAGATGTACCCATTTTATTTTGTTAGCGACCAGATTTTGAGTGCTTGTATTGCTGATCTTGGGGTTCCTCTTACATCTGAAAAGTGGTTTCATCAGGTAAATTTATATTATACTAATTACTAACTTTTTATGCATAATGGTGTTGTACATTATGAAATAGGGGTTTTTTTTAAAAAAATAACTTTTTATTTTTAACCTAAAGGTTTTCATATTTTGCAAAGTAACATTCTAAAATTTGATTATTTTTATTTCAAACACAAAACTTTTCATATTTTGTAATTTTAATCACACGATATTTTGTACATTCAACTTTGGTCCACTATATTTTTCATATCTTTCAAATGATATGCTAATACATATTCTGTGAGAAGGTTGTATTAGTGACGGTTTTAATGTTATTAGAAGACTTCACGTTTAAACATGGTCGTTTAGCGTTTATGATTTTTCAATTAGAGGACTTCTGTAAAACCGTGAAAACTCCCCAGAAACAATAAACACACGATCTCAATCTTGTGAACGCGGAATATAAACAAGATTGGATTGAAAAGAATATTGAATTGATCACAAAATGAGATCATATTGAATACAATCAACCTAGAACAGGTCTTGTGCGATTTCGCACAGTACAGGAGTGATAAATGAACAAAAGCTTCATTATAAAACGAAAATGAAACTATTTATACTAAAACTACAGTTCTCGCGCGAGATGCTTGTCGCGCGGTTCAAGAATGTCGCGTGGAGACCTTTGTCGCGTGGAGTACTTCTCGCGTGACATCTGCTTTTCGCGTGTATCAGGATTTCGCACAAGTTGTTTTGCCAAGCCTTGATTAGTCTTCTACAATCTCCCCCTATGCTCGGTGAAACATAATCAATCAAAATCAACATTTGCCTTCTTGTACGAGCCTGCATATGCATACCATTTATTCCTAAGGATCCGGTCAATCATCCACACATACTGGCAAGATAGAAAATAAACGGACTCATCAGCTGAAATAGGGCAGTGTAAGAGCTTGAGTAAGTCGTCTTTGCCAAATGTAAAGTCCTTAAAAGCGATCGATCTCACTTCGTTAGATTGTTGCACTTGATAATACGCGAAGACGAGTGCGCGGTTTGAATTGTATCAACCGAGAGAACACAACATTCAGCACAAAATCATTGTAAATCAAGCGTATATTGTCGAAAGATTACAATGAAAATCGATACTAGATCGATCTCACCCGAAGGTGGAAATCACACACATGTGATCTGCTCAACATGAGCGAAAACTACACAAAATATAAAGTGCACTCTCGGTTAATTGGAATAAATGGCACACACACACTTTCTGCGCATACAAACAAATATATATATGTATGGGTTTTCGCATTGCATGAAATAAACATGCATTGTTGCATGCTTTAATATTCCATGCAAGTTGTCGCGCACGTGGAATCCAATTTTCATAGCATGCATTAATAAACTTGCATATACTTGTCGCATGCATGTTCATTCCTCTTTTCGCATGCATGTGCTTTCAGCCTTTTTATTTTTTCGCATACATGATACATATGCAATTCTTTCCTTCAATTGTCGCGCGAGTGCAGCTTGTCGCGTAAAAGTCTCGCATCAATAAATCGCACGCATGCGATTTGTTCGTCTTTCGCATGCATGCATGCAGCCTCTCGCGACTTTGTTTCACGTGACCAACAACGATATTGTAATCCAAATATTTTGTCCCTTACAATCTCCCCCTTGGATTATGATATCGTTTTGTATATAAACACAACTTGAATCTTCAACAAAACCTTTCGGATGGAAGGTTCTCGCAGACGCGGATTTCGAATTGGATGCAACTTGTACGCTTCAAATCTTCATAAAATCATCCAACTCGAATTGAATTCTAGTGTGTTCTCGGTTTCGGATGGAACTTTGATGAAACCGGATAACTTGCAACTTGTTTAACGTCCTCGAACGGAAGATCGCGGAATACTGATCCGTTGTATCAAGAGCAACACCTTGCTCTGATACCAATTGTAAAACCGTGAAAACTCCCCAGAAACAATAAACACACGATCTCAATCTTGTGAACGCGGAATATAAACAAGATTGGATTGAAAAGAAGATTGAATTGATCACAAAATGAGATTATATTGAATACAATCAACCTAGAACAGGTCTTGTGCGATTTCGCACAGTACAGGAATGATAAATGAACAAAAGCTTCATTACAAAACGAAAATGAAACTATTTATACTAAAACTACAGTTCTCGCGCGAGATGCTTTTCGCGCGGTTCAAGAATGTCGCGTGGAGACCTTTGTCGCGTGGAGTACTTCTCGCGTGACATCTGCTTTTCGCGTGTATCAGGATTTCGCACAAGTTGTTTTGCCGAGCCTTGATTAGTCTTCTACAACTTCACGTTTCCGTTAGATTCATTTTGTGGTTTTGTTATGTCTTTAGTAATTGAAATTTTTACCAAAAGTTGGAATTTACTAAATAAAATTAACTTTAATTTGTAACATAATTACGAGATAAAACAAGGGAAATCAATTTATCAAAATGGACAAAGTTGACTAGCTTTTTACTAAAATGATAAGCCTACAAGTCTCATTGTCCTGCATGATCCGGTCAATATCAAATGTCCATTTTGACTATTTTCAACCTACAAGCTACAGACTAAGCCAATGTCGTAGGCACTAAATAAAGTAAATTTCACCATGTGGCGGGCTAGTGGGTGTTCTAATTTCAATTTATTTTTAAACCTAATAATAATTAAAAAATGAAATTTAGATTTCAACACCAATAAATTTTACGAGCAAACATATTTAAAAATTAAAATTAAGATTTCTTTCATTGAATTTCATGAATCAGTTGTACACGAAAAATGTATATACATACCGTGAAGGCCTAATATTTTTCTTAATAATTTTGTAGATTGATCTAGTGCATGACATATCCGGGTTCTTATCGGCTCATCCACAAACACCATTGATCTCCCTCCACCACCTCGACATTGCCACTCCAATTTTTTCCACCATGGACCGCCATAAGTCCGTCAGGCATCTCATGACCGTGGCTAAAGTAGACCAGTCACGCCTTCTCCAACAAACTGTTTGCTATCACAAGCAAAAAACCGGGCATTTTCAATAGCTTGGGGCTACTCAGCCTACATTTATGAGCACTTGATCCCTCAAAACATTCTAAGAAGACCTTTAGAGACGTTTACTCCATGAAGCTTGAAACGACATCCACCAGATTATATGTTCAACACGCGATTAGTCATCAATAACTCATGTGAAACTCCCCATGTTTTCTTCTTTCGTTCGATAACCGGAGCCAGTAATAATGATAATAATAGTAATACCACAACAAATGAAATCAAGACGACTTATGTTCATTACAAGCCCCGTCACCTACCACCTTGTTCACCAAATCATTCTGCGGTTTATATTTAAAAGATTAGAGTTTACTCTCCAACAACAAAATTAGACTTTGTAAGCCCACTGTCCATGAATATATATTGTGTAATTTTTAGTTATAATTTCATATGTATAATGGAACTAATATTTATTTGTTTTTCATCAATTAGGTTGAAAATAGAGGGGAATGTTGTGATGTATTGAATGTTGATGACAAGAACACCGCAGAAGTAAGGATTAGGGCTTGCAAGAAGAAGGAGATCATCATTGTTTAGACGAATATACGAACATTATACATATATACATGTATATTTTGTTAATTAATTTTAGTTATTTTTTGTTATTTTGTATGTACTTCATGTTTGTTTACTTTTATGTATTGCATTATAGAGATGTTTACGTCGGTTTCTTGTTGCCTAATTAATTAAACCAACCACATATGGTCAATTTTCGAATGCATATCGCATCCTTTAAGATATAATTTAAATATTTAGATGCGTTTTTCAATACAACTATCTGAACAATCATAAATAAATTATTTTAGATCAGCTATTTATTTTTATTGTTTTAATTAATTTATTTATTTGTAATTATAAAACTAGCTCACATGATAGAAGTACAAACCTCTTAATAAGTTTAATTTCCGACACATGTGTAACTAAAAATATGTAACTAGAAGACAGAGATGAGAGTAGATAGTGCCGTTTAAATAAACAAACTTAATTATTTTAAAACTATTTAAATTAGTTTGTAGAACCAATAAGCAAACAAAAAACCTCATTTACAATTCGGATACAGTTGAATTCAGTTAGATACGATTGAATTCACATAACCAATCAGAAAACCTAACTCATCTTTTCCAAATTTCTTGCTCTCAGGATCCATCCTTTCCAATTAGAGATTGGGAAATAGCATTCTGTACAAACAACTACTATATGCATGATATTATCAAGTATTTTCCACTACATAAAAAACATCAATTAAAGAAAGTTTATGGTATGCAAAAAAGATTCAACAAAAAATCAGAAAGCCTCCTAAACACCTTCCTCAGATTTAGCCATATGCTGATTAGCTCCTGAATCTACAACCCAACCATGAATAAAACTCACAGGTGACATACTTGAACAATTAAAGAAACCAACATGTGAACTAAAAGCTTATATTAAACTGACCAGCCTTGAAATCTGGTCGGAAGCTAGATGAGGTTGAACTAGATTTACAACCAACAAAATTATTACAAGAATTAGTAGTTTCTGTATTTACCGATTGATTTGCGTTTCATTTCTTAAAACTTGGTGGATAGCCAACTAATTAACAGTATCACCTTTCCACAAAATGTCATAGCATATTCCAATGTGTACATTTTAGATTTGGGTTAGGACCTCTTCCGAAAACTTCTTTTCTTCAAAGGATTAATTAGGCTTGAAACAATAGAAAAGATAGTTTTAACACATGGAAGAGGTTCCCTAGTAAGTAAATTTGCTCTAACAAATTGATACACATCATCAAGACTCATGAGAAATCACATAAGCTTTATTAATTGAACCAAATTCAGAAAACTCCTTTGAAGCTTGACAAGTACAAGAAGGAAGTTTCACAATAGCATCAAACAAATTCAGCATTGAACTTAACTTATGATAATACTCTGACACAAAACTACCACTTTGACTAACTGAATTAATCTCTTGATGCAGATTGAAAATAATAGATCCGTCTATTTAATCATAAGCCTTAACAAAAATTTTCAAAATGCTAAACTTGCAAACACATCATTGTTATCATGCTTAACACATGTTCTAATTTAAATTGTGTTTTATGCATTACCTCTAAAGCTAGTTCCATTGCATCAGCCCAAACAAAATATTTCGGTGCCTTTTAATTTATTTTTTACAAAGATCATGTTACTAGACTCAGTAGCATGCAAATAAATTGGATCACCAAAATCTAATTTGCTTATAGGTTTCAGGAAAAGCTACAACACCACCAGACATAGACTTTTTAAATCACACAGATTACAAAACACAAATGTACACAAAAGTTACTAAAGAACAACAAAGATAACTCAAGTAGGGACAAGATTCCAAGCACTTCAAGTGTGTTAATCAAGTCTTAAGAATCTAAACCAACTGTTTACAAGCAGAATTGTAAACACAAGTAACACATATCAAGAATAATTAACATATTTACCACACATACAAGCAAGCGCCAACATCAAGTTTCTTACACTAAACCTCAACAAGAAATAACTAGAAATTGAAAAAACAAGTAGAGTCAAGAGAACATACCAGATTGGATGTCTTCTTCTTTGCAGAGCAGCCACACGCCCAAGAACTAACACTAAGATCGACAATAAAACCATAGAAATCACCCAAAGAATTCTCAAACGATCAAGACTTACAAAACACTATGTAATCAAATACATAGCCTTAAGCTCTGATACCATGAAAAAAACTGTGAAATCTCATCAACACTCAATGATTAATAGAGTTTAAGATTTAAAGATGTTCATAACAGGCAATACACGATACAATTCACTGGGATAGTGAATCAATGCAGAACCTCATACAAGACAATAATCTAAGAAAACATCTCTAGGTAGTTTGCAGATCAAAACCGTAGAACCGATCTCAAACAAAGAAGACGAATAGTACACACAGTAAAGGTGAAGGGGAGCGACTCTATGTGAAGATTATGAACTCTAGGAAATATCACTTTGATCCCTGGAGTCCTCAGCTACAAGCAACCTACAACTTATCTTCAAAACCAATTATGCACCTCAACTCCTTGTCACCCCTAATATGCAATCATTCACTGAAACACATAAAAAGATTAAGTTAATCTCTATAATCTTACGCGTTTACTTGCTGAATTGCTATGGATGATAAGTAGGTTTGAAGATTTCTTAGAATACTGTGATTTACTAGGTAGAAAGTCTATTTGTAGTTTTGGCAGTCTTAGGAATATCTTTGGCTGCCATTCCTTGGTTTATGATCTAATTTAGGTTTGGATTGATGGATTTCAGCCTTTAAATCACAGGTTATTTCACAATTTTATATAGAACTGAAAATGGAAAGCTCTTGATGAAATTCTTTCGGATGCATTCATTAAACATAAACCAAAGTTTAAGTAGACTTACATACTAAGCAACACATGCATACGTGGGTAACCATCCACATACCACCACTAACTCATTATCCCACTCATCCATTATCTTCTACCACTAACATAATTCATTAAATAAAACAAACTAAAATTAATAAAATAAAATACTAAACTTTTAATGACTTGACCCGTAAAATAAACTCGTTGACCCGTCAAGATTACCCAACATTCACCCCTTTAATCTTGACATTGACCCGTGCATTTAAAGTAGAGCCGGTTCATCTAATTCAATCAAGTTGGCTTCTTTCTCCTTGTCTTTCCATTTTGTACACTCATATGCAAAGTGTCCAAATGCTCCACACTCATAACATCGAAACCCACTTCTATCTCCTCGACCCGAGCCCCTTCCACGTCCTCTATCCCCTCTACCGGATCCTCTTCCGCGACCTCTTCCGCGTCCATATTGCTTGTCATCATGCTCACAATGGTCAACAAAAGTTGCCCTCGATCTTCTTCTTTTTCATCATGACTCTTTAACCTTTCTTCATATGCTTTGAGTCTTCCCACTGCTTCTTCAAAAGGCATTTTTTCAATCTCCGAGTATTGTTCGATGGAAGCAACGATTGGTAAGTATTTCTTCGGGGCTGAATTTAGAAGCTTTCTCACAACGACCTCCTCTTCAAGATTTGAACCGAGACTTTTAAACTTTGCTACAATACCACCTATTTTTCCTGAAAAATCATTAATCGTCTCGTTCTCCTTCATCTTTAACATTTCCAACTCGCTCCTAAGAGTTTGCAATCGTGCCTTTTGGACTCTGTCGGCTCCTAAGTACCGAACCCCGACTCCCATACGTCTTTAGCATCCTTATGTTTAGCAACCTGCAAAAGAATATCTTCCGGTAACGTTGAAAAAATAATAGCTTTTGTAGTATGATTTTTCTTTTCCTCCACGGTTGCTCCGGTGACCGGATCTATCGCCTCCCAAAGACCATATGCCTTAAGTATTGTCTCGACAAGGATCGACCATGACATGTAGTTTGTTTCGGTCAACTTGGGACATTGAAGAGATACGTTTCCTTGCTCACGAACCGTTACGACTCCTGCGTTTTCTGTCATTTCTTGCTAAATACTTGCTATCTTGCTATCCACTCTTTTGATTCCTTGCTCTCTCTTGGCGCCTCTTGCTTTACCTTGCTATGTCTTGCTTCAACTTGCTAATAATCGACCGGTTTTCACCAATCGATTCCTTGCTGCTTGCTTACCTTCTTACGGTCCACTTACATGGAACACCGTTGCACTTGCTTCTCGCGAACCCGGACAGAATGAGCCTAGTGGCTCTGATACCATTTGATGGATTTCAGCCTTTAAATCACAGGTTATTTCACAATTTTATATAGAACTGAAAATGGAAAGCTCTTGATGGAATTCTTTCGGATGCATTCATTAAACATAAACCAAAGTTTAAATAGACTTATATACTAAGCAAAACATGCATACGTGGGTAACCATCCACATACCACCACTAACTCATGATCCCACTCATCCATTATCTTCTACCACTAACATAATTCATTAAATAAAACAAACTAAATTACTAAAATAAAATACTAAACTTTAATGACTTGACCCGTAAAATAAACTCGTTGACCCGTCAAGATTACCCAACATGGATGATTTCATGTCATTAAGTCACTTTTAGTTCCACAAGTTTAAACAATGTTCTGTGTTACCCTTGACAAAAGCTAACACGCAAATGATTAATCTACTTGCTAACTATTAACTATGTATACTGTTGTCTTGAACATGCATCTATTTCTTGTAGTTTCATCAATTCTGAATTAATTTATATACCTTCCTTTTGACCTCATCAGGGCCATATACGAACTTTTAAGACCAATAGCACCATTCAAACAAAAAGCCATCTTTCTGGGCATCTGGGAACCCGATTGGCTCTCTGTGAGGACCTGAAAATCACAGTCTGCACTCAGCATTAGCTTGCGTTGGTGTGAGTAAAGCTCCAAAAGTCGCGGCTCAACACCACCTGCCAGAAGTTGGTACCTGTACGTAAAGAAGAAATGCACGTGTTATTAGCTAAAGAAACAAGTTTTTGACAGTCACAACTCACAAGTCCAGATCGACTGTTTATCCTTTTATATACGAATTCAACTGTCTCCAACAGAAAGAAAATAACTGACCCGAAATCATTTTAATCTGTCCCGTTTTTTGAAAGGAACCGTAAACCATTATTGTGTTACTTAGGGCTATGAAAAAACCATTATTGCTATAAGAATAGTCTGAGTTTCCCTCTATTTTTTTTTGGACATAAAACACATAGGAATGGTTAGTTCTGATCAATAAAAAGACGGAGGTAAGTGAATCTTACCCGAGATTGGTAACAAGCGCCATACAAAGACCGTATTTGACTCTGGTGGATAAAGGAATATCCTCAGGCTCAATGCGAACGGCTTTTTTAGCATTTATCATATTATCAGCCAAAATTGTACCAACCTGGGGACGGTTTCTAAATCAGTTAGAAAGCTCCATAAGTTAAGGAAACCAATCTCAAATACTAGAAAGGTTTAGCAAAAAGGCAGATAATTAGATTACTACGGGTAATGGAATCAAAGTTTATTGTTTTTTTACAATCATAAGCAATATATATCACATCTTTTCTCAACAGCAGACAAAACAAGTGTTAAGTACTTGTCCACCTGATAGACGTGGCCCATTACCGACTATAGTCTGACCCGCCCATTTTGCCACGTGTGACAACGGAAACATGTATGCAGGACCGGAATAATAATAACAATACGTACGTACCAGTGCTGATCCCGCCACAACAAGCATTTTCCTGCTGCGCTGAAAAAATTGAAAACCCAAGAAACAAAACCGTGAATACCTATATATATATATATATATATATATATATATATCAACCTGGCTTGATTTTTGTTAAAAAAGAACCATATATATACACATACCGATGTAGCAGCCAATCTGTGAAGTAATGTATATGATGTTCCACCCAAAGCAGCCTGGAAAAGGTAAGGTTATTCAATGCAGTGACATAACTTCCATTATTTGGAACTCTAAAAGCAGTGACATATATAATTGGAAAGAAAGCAATTAAATAATTAACCTGTAAGGGTATATAAGGAGGTGGAAGAGACACAGTAGGACGGCCAAGAAGCATGAAATCTGCATTTGCAGCCATCGTCTAGGCGCCAAGATACAAAACGGAATTATATAGTTAACCCACAAGCTAGCAAATTGGTTGATATATATAACCGGCCGCAATTAAGCAAATTTTCAGCTTTCACAACTGTTAATTTGTTCATAAATTATAAGAAGAAGTTAAAATACCAAGTCTGCATAAACAACTCCCTGCAGGTGGTTGGAGAAACATTCTTTGCGCTTTTCATATTCCGCCTGGATAGAACGCATATACCAAATACAACCCATTTTCATATTCAGATTGTAATTATTTGTAAACAATACACACACACACACGCACACACACACACCCACCTTTAAGAGCACACGAGCACCGCATTCCATCACCATAGCCATAGGCATTTTAGCAATGAAATCAAGCCCTCGAGACTGGATCAACGGACTTAAAAACGCTGGTAGTTTGATGCAATCGGTAAGAAGAAAAGAGAAATTTGGGAGAGAAGAAGAGAAACAAATTCTAATTCATTGCATAATCCCCAAATGTACTGTTACAACTGATTATAACGGCATTAACAGCCAACTACACAATTACAAATTGCACAATAATAGTCCCTCCACAAAGAACTAATGACAATTATGACCCTAATGACTTATTTCACCTAAGACCCGTATCAATACTCCCCCGTTAAGAGTCTTCTTGACCCCAAGAAGAAAAATCTGGGAACCGCAGCTGCATATCATCAAGAAATTCCCAGGTGGCATCAGCAGGAGGAGAATTACACCAGTGGACCAACACTTGAACAGCCGCACGATTATGACGCTTAACCATGCGGCGATCTAAAATAGCCATGGGTTGTAAATGGAAGCGAGAGTCCGGCGAAATAGGCACAATTTTAGTAGGGGGACCCATAGCTTTCTTCAACAATGAAACATGAAAGGTGGAATGCAGTTGAAAATCGTTGGGCAGATCTAAACGATAGGCTACAGCACCCACACGCTCCAATATCAAATAAGGACCAAAAAATTTTGGGGTGAGCTTAGAATGTTTGAAAGCCCTGGCCGAATTTTGCATATACGGTTGTAAACGCAAATAAACCCAATCACCCACTTCAAAAGAACGTTCAGAGCGGTGCTTATCTAATTGCTGCTTCATACGTGTTTGAGCTTTCAGTAAGGATTGACGAAGGAGATGAATAGTGGCTTCTCTAGTGCGTAGGGCGGAATCAACAGAAACATCAATTGAATCCTTGGGAACATATGGTAAATGTAATGGAGGATCATAACCATACAAAACACGAAATAGGGGCATCTGAATCGAAGAGTGAAATGAGGAATTATACCACCATTCGGCTAGTGGTACCCAAGTGTCCCATGAGTGAGGGCGTTCCATAACCATGCAACGTAGATAAGCTTCAATACATCTATTAACCACCTCAGTTTGACCATCCGTTTGTGGATGGAAAGCAGTTGAATGCTTGAGTTGAATTCCCAAGATACCCATTATGTCACACCCTCAAATTTCCACAAACGGGGTATTACCGTTAGGCGTGTGACTTCCAGGATCTCAGCCATTAGTTACACCAAACGACACGTTATTTGTAAAACATAATTCATTTTTGAAGTTTAATATTCCAAGACCAAGTTTTTAAAGTAAACATAACAGAAGTTGCGGAAGCATAGTAAATCTTAATTGTTTAAATGGCGCAACACGCGCAAACCGAATAAATGGAAGTTACTGAAAAATATTAAATAAGCCACGTGAGATAATAAATGCATGAGTGGATGCTCCTAATCGTGCGCGTCTTGTGAACCTGAAAGAAACATGCTAAAGTGTCAACACAAGGTTGGTGAGTTCACAGGTTTTTCAGAAAACAGTATATGTCAGAAATGAAATCCCCGGATTATGTAATCCGATAAGTATCAGTAATGAAATCCCCGGATTATGTAATCCGTTAAGTATCAGTAATTCCCGGATTATGTAATCCGTCAAGTATGTATTTTGATAAACAGAACATAAAGTAAACCGATACAGTAAACAAAGTAATATCAGTAGGTAGCTAATCTACTAAACCAGTTACTCAGTGTATGAAGTTCGAACCGAAGCTGACAATCGAAACTGAACGCCTCGGCTGTGAATACCAGGTCACAGCAACAGAACTTAGGTCAATTAAACACCCGTTTGACGAACGTTGTGCTAGCGCGACTAGCCCGGGTGGGGTTTGTCAAACCCAGTAGATCTACTCAGAATTGCCTCGCTATACTACATACATTAACGGTTCGAGAGTGAGGACTTTAGTGGTATCACACTAGTAAACCGGTGATATTACAATAATACTGATCAACGAAAATGAAATTGTTTCCACGTTTCTACTTGCGTAGTAACGGACCGAATGAAATTGTTTCCACGTTTCTACTTGCGTAGTAACGGACTGAATGAAATTGTTTCCACGTTTCTACTTGCGTAGTAACGGACCGAATGAAAATTATACGAACATAGTATCATGTATATACAGTATCACAACAATTCAATATAATGTAACGTTTATGAAAACAGCATGTTTCTCTCCCCCAAAAAAAGTATAAAGTAAAAGTGGGGCTGTAAACTCACCTTGGATCGATGTAATGTATACGAACAAGAACTTCAAAGAATTAGACAATGCACGATCAAACACGTTCAATACCTATTATTGTTTGTAATGGAGTCTTTAATATAATACGAATATATTTGGTAAGGTTTAGGTCGATTTGTTTAACACGTGGCACACACACAATTAGATGTATATATATGTTACAATATTTTTATAGATTTGTATTAATAAATAATTATCAATAAGCATTAAGTTTTACCAAATAATTATTTACATTTTGATTTCACTAAAAGGGTTTCATATATGTATTTAATATTTTTAGAATTAAATATAAAAATGATATGGTTTAATTATATAATTTATAATTATCCAAGAATATTTACAAATAAGGATAATCACATTTATAGTATTTTGATTAATAATAAGGTATTAATATATTTTACAAGAAATAACCCACAATTTCATTTATAAATAATTTGTGAATTTATAAAATATATTAATCTATATTTAAATATAATGTTTATTTTATAGAAATAACTATTTATAATATCTATAAATAATTTATGTACAATTTCTATGATTTTTATGATTATTGCATAGTTATACACGATTTACAATTTATTTTACAAAAAATAAGTATTTGTAATACTTTTAAATAATATTTTATAAAATTTTATTAAAGTTTTTAAATAAAATAAATTTACAAGAAACTGTTTTGTAAGATTTAAAATAAGGGGAACTTATAAAATTTATTTTTATAATTTTTAGGAATTTTTCCATATTTTTAGAGTATTTTAAAAGGCTTAAAAAAAATAAAACAAATAAAAGAGGCTGCCCGGGGTCGAACCCGGGTCCTCTCCATGCATACACACACACCGAACCAGTGAACCAAAGGCCTAAGCCGCATGAGTTCTCGGTTTCCTTTTCTTTTAAACACAACCCAAACCTTTCCCAAATCCACCAAGAACCCTAATTCGATTCTGTTCAAATTGAACATCGAATCAACAATTATTACTGAAATTAACATGGGGCTTTGATTCCCCATGTAATTTCGTACGTGTTAATATATTCAATTACCCGATTAGAAGATGTATAGGTGATGAATAGTCGAAGAACAAGTCGCGACTGTCACGAGATCGGTTCGATGCCTAATTGGTGTTGTTAATCAAATCAACTTTGCATTTAGCTTCGAATGAACTCCAAGATGAATAGCCCTCTGTTTAATTCGAGTTAGAGAGGTCAGAGGGTGGTGTTCGACCCACTTGCAGGTTCGCGGTGAAGTAGTGTTTAATTCGAGAGGTTTAGTTGTGTTTCAGATGGTTTAGAATGGTTCATTCGATTAGGAACTAATATATGGTCTTATATACACGATTAATTCGATTAGTTTATAGCATAGTGCTTGATTTTGGTGGACGGTCGGCCGAAAGTTTGGTCGAGTGGGTTTAGTGGGTTAGGTAACTCCATTATCCAAATTAAGAGGGGGACAGGTTCGATTCATGTCCACGAAGGTGTTGGTAATGTTTAATTGGATTGAAAGCTGCGTTTATGGGGTGTTTGGGGGGGTCGCCGGACTTGGCCGGATAGGTGGCCGGAGGAACAGTGGGTCGACGGGGGAAAGGGGGGGGTTTTTAAAAAAATTACAACTTTAGTCCCTGCGGTTTATAAGGTTATCATTTTATGCTAGAACTTCTAAATTAAGTTTTAAAATGGTCAAAATTAGCCCCTGGACTTTATTATTATTATTATTATTATTATTATTATTATTATTATTATTATTATTATTTATTATTATTATTATTGTTATTATTATTATTATTATTATTATTAATCTTACTAAACGGATTAATTCGCGATAGTATTAACCGAAAAAAAAAAAAAATTCGGGTTGTCACATTATCCCCTTGTTGAAGAAATTTTCGTCCCGAAAATTAGAACACACGCGTTAACGAACTACTAGCAAGCAAGCTGGTCAGTGAGTAAGTTGATTAGTTATCTAGGACATAGGCAAGATAGGGTCTTCGGGAGTTTCTGAACAAACCGTAAGGTTTCGTGAGAGCTATTTCTATGGCATGTTCGGGGTTCAAGTCAGTAGGTACTATTCCTAACCTGTTGGATACCTACTTCTAATTGGCATAAAAATCAAAAGAGAAGACATAGTGACTATCTACAAGGAGTCTACCGGATACTGTAGTAGGGTCATTAAGGGTTTACCTGAGCCTATGATAAACACTCTGCCTTTGGCACCACCGTTGTCATTCCCATTTCCGTTCCTGTTGCCATTTCCATTGTTCTTCTGTAGTTTTGGGCAATACCTTTTGATGTGCCCAGTCTGACCACACTCATAGCAGCCTCTTTGTTCCCCCCGTTGAGCTGGTTGCTTGTCTGTTAAATTCACACGACAATTCTTAGCAGAATGACCAAACTTGCCACATCTCTCACAGTTGTTCTTGTTACACGACCCAATATGGTGGTAGTTGCATTCTTCACACTTAGGTAATGTTCCATTGTAGCTACTACCATGCTGTGAAGATGTAGAAATTTGGTTGTCAAACTTCCGATGCTGGTGGGAAGTGTTCTGCTTGTTATGTGAGCCAGACTCCCACTTTCTTTTGTTATGGCCGTCAGTAGTGGTAGAGGTAAAACCACGTGGAGGTAGTTTACCTTGTGCGACAGCCTGATCAGTCAACTTGTGGGCCAGTTGAACAGCTTCCTGAATGGTAGCTGGTCTAGCAGTGGTGACCATGCTCTGGATTTCAGGTACCAGTCCGTCGATGTATCTTTCAACCCGTTTGTAAGCCGGGTTAATCATAGTAGGGCACAGAGTAGCCAACTCGTGAGAACGAGTTGTGTAAGCTTCAATTTCAGAACCTACCATCTTCAGGTTCCAAAATTCGGTTTCCAGTTTTTGTATTTCATCCCGTGAACAGTACTCCTCTTTCAGCAGATTCTTGAATTCTACCCATGTTGTGGCGTTTGCAGCTTCAACGCCCAGCATCTGAACTTGTGTGTTCCACCAGCTCAGAGCAGCACCATCCAGTGTGCCAGCAGCATATTTTACTCTATTCCCAGCAGGGCAGTTGCAGATTTCGAACACCGATTCTAGCTTTTCGAACCAACGGAGCAGTCCTACCGCTCCCTCAGTTCCATTGAACGGGTTAGGTTTACAGTCCATAAAGGACTTGTAGGTGCAAGTCGGTTGTCCAATAGGATTCTGCTGTGGAGGGGGTTGGTTTGCCAACGCTGCGGTAATACTATGATTGATTATTGCTGCCAATTCTGCAGGCGTCAGTGAGATGTTACCTCTTCCACGTCCACGTCCTCTTCCAGACATTCTTTACATTACCAAATATCAAAAGCTATCAGTCATACGAAAATAGACCTTTTGTCTTGGAATGAAAAGGAAAAGGAATTCAAAGTTTTAAAGAAATAGTCAAGGTAGAGAATCAGTCCGAATCTGAGGGATTAACACAAATTTCATGGTTTGAATTTCGTCCAAATTCAAGGTAAGTGTGAGCATTCCTACAAGTAGAACTGATAAATAGTTTCCACATCATTGGTTATGTTCTATGAGAACCGAGGCTTTCTTGCTCAACGTGTAGGAATGATGACTTATACTGACTACAATGTTACCACCCGACCAAATTCACCGGACTTAGCATGCACGACAAATTACAATTACGTGTGCACCCGTAATGGTAATTTGCTTTGCATGATCACCCCGGTTCCTCCTGTCAGGTTAACATATCTTGTCAAGTACAGTGGTCATCAATGATAGAAGTTCCGAGTGTATTCGTTTGATTCGAGAATCAAAACGAGTACGTTGACTAATCAAAGTATTAGGTCAATCACAACTTTGTTGAAGACATGCGTACCTATAAGCAGATACTCATCCCAAGGGTTCCCAGGTAAGGTAAACAGGTCCATCGGTTGATTTGGATATATGCGAATACCTTGCCTAGACAGAACACCCCGAGATACAGGCATCTTACTCTTCCAGCATTGCATGTGTTCAAGTTGTAAGACACAGACTTTGACGAGACTTTGAAACCATTAATAACAATCGAGGTTTTGGAGTTTGAAATCACTTGAATTAGGCACTCAAACCCTCCCGTGAGTCACCCTCCCTGTAGACGAACACTTACAGGAAGACGCCAAAGCAAACAGTTCTTGAGCAGGTAAAAACTAGTAAGGTATGCAAACAAAACCAACTAACAAAACTAAACGTGTCTATATGCGTGTAACTAAGGCAACGGCTATAGTCTAAATGCAATGCAAATGAGATGCAATGTCAATTTAGTTCGCTATAACCAATGGCTCTGATACCAATCTGTCACACCCTCAAATTTCCACAAACGGGGTATTACCGTTAGGCGTGTGACTTCCAGGATCTCAGCCATTAGTTACACCAAACGACACGTTATTTGTAAAACATAATTCATTTTTGAAGTTTAATATTCCAAGACCAAGTTTTTAAAGTAAACATAACAGAAGTTGCGGAAGCATAGTAAATCTTAATTGTTTAAATGGCGCAACACGCGCAAACCGAATAAATGGAAGTTACTGAAAAATATTAAATAAGCCACGTGAGATAATAATGCATGAGTGGATGCTCCTAATCGTGCGCGTCTTGTGAACCTGAAAGAAACATGCTAAAGTGTCAACACAAGGTTGGTGAGTTCACAGGTTTTTCAGAAAACAGTATATGTCAGAAATGAAATCCCCGGATTATGTAATCCGATAAGTATCAGTAATGAAATCCCCGGATTATGTAATCCGTTAAGTATCAGTAATTCCCGGATTATGTAATCCGTCAAGTATGTATTTTGATAAACAGAACATAAAGTAAACCGATACAGTAAACAAAGTAATATCAGTAGGTAGCTAATCTACTAAACCAGTTACTCAGTGTATGAAGTTCGAACCGAAGCTGACAATCGAAACTGAACGCCTCGGCTGTGAATACCAGGTCACAGCAACAGAACTTAGGTCAATTAAACACCCGTTTGACGAACGTTGTGCTAGCGCGACTAGCCCGGGTGGGGTTTGTCAAACCCAGTAGATCTACTCAGAATTGCCTCGCTATACTACATACATTAACGGTTCGAGAGTGAGGACTTTAGTGGTATCACACTAGTAAACCGGTGATATTACAATAATACTGATCAACGAAAATGAAATTGTTTCCACGTTTCTACTTGCGTAGTAACGGACCGAATGAAATTGTTTCCACGTTTCTACTTGCGTAGTAACGGACTGAATGAAATTGTTTCCACGTTTCTACTTGCGTAGTAACGGACCGAATGAAAATTATACGAACATAGTATCATGTATATACAGTATCACAACAATTCAATATAATGTAACGTTTATGAAAACAGCATGTTTCTCTCCCCCAAAAAAGTATAAAGTAAAAGTGGGGCTGTAAACTCACCTTGGATCGATGTAATGTATACGAACAAGAACTTCAAAGAATTGGACAATGCACGATCAAACACGTTCAATACCTATTATTGTTTGTAATGGAGTCTTTAATATAATACGAATATATTTGGTAAGGTTTAGGTCGATTTGTTTAACACGTGGCACACACACAATTAGATGTATATATATGTTACAATATTTTTATAGATTTGTATTAATAAATAATTATCAATAAGCATTAAGTTTTACCAAATAATTATTTACATTTTGATTTCACTAAAAGGGTTTCATATATGTATTTAATTATTTTTAGAATTAAATATAAAAATGATATGGTTTAATTATATAATTTATAATTATCCAAGAATATTTACAAATAAGGATAATCACATTTATAGTATTTTGATTAATAATAAGGTATTAATATATTTTACAAGAATAACCCATAATTTCATTTATAAATAATTTGTGAATTTATAAAATATATTAATCTATATTTAAATATAATGTTTATTTTATAGAAATAACTATTTATAATATCTATAAATAATTTATGTACAATTTCTATGATTTTTATGATTATTGCATAGTTATACACGATTTACAATTTATTTTACAAAAAATAAGTATTTGTAATACTTTTAAATAATATTTTATAAAATTTTATTAAAGTTTTTAAATAAAATAAATTTACAAGAAACTGTTTTGTAAGATTTAAAATAAGGGGAACTTATAAAATTTATTTTTATAATTTTTAGGAATTTTTCCATATTTTTAGAGTATTTTAAAAGGCTTAAAAAAAAAAACAAATAAAAGAGGCTGCCCGGGGTCGAACCCGGGTCCTCTCCATGCATACACACACACCGAACCAGTGAACCAAAGGCCTAAGCCGCATGAGTTCTCGGTTTCCTTTTCTTTTAAACACAACCCAAACCTTTCCCAAATCCACCAAGAACCCTAATTCGATTCTGTTCAAATTGAACATCGAATCAACAATTATTACTGAAATTAACATGGGGCTTTGATTCCCCATGTAATTTCGTACGTGTTAATATATTCAATTACCCGATTAGAAGATGTATAGGTGATGAATAGTCGAAGAACAAGTCGCGACTGTCACGAGATCGGTTCGATGCCTAATTGGTGTTGTTAATCAAATCAACTTTGCATTTAGCTTCGAATGAACTCCAAGATGAATAGCCCTCTGTTTAATTCGAGTTAGAGAGGTCAGAGGGTGGTGTTCGACCCACTTGCAGGTTCGCGGTGAAGTAGTGTTTAATTCGAGAGGTTTAGTTGTGTTTCAGATGGTTTAGAATGGTTCATTCGATTAGGAACTAATATATGGTCTTATATACACGATTAATTCGATTAGTTTATAGCATAGTGCTTGATTTTGGTGGACGGTCGGCCGAAAGTTTGGTCGAGTGGGTTTAGTGGGTTAGGTAACTCCATTATCCAAATTAAGAGGGGGACAGGTTCGATTCATGTCCACGAAGGTGTTGGTAATGTTTAATTGGATTGAAAGCTGCGTTTATGGGGTGTTTGGGGGGGTCGCCGGACTTGGCCGGATAGGTGGCCGGAGGAACAGTGGGTCGACGGGGGAAAGGGGGGGTTTTTAAAAAATTACAACTTTAGTCCCTGCGGTTTATAAGGTTATCATTTTATGCTAGAACTTCTAAATTAAGTTTTAAAATGGTCAAAATTAGCCCCTGGACTTTATTATTATTATTATTATTATTATTATTATTATTATTATTATTATTGTTATTATTATTATTATTATTATTATTATTAATCTTACTAAACGGATTAATTCGCGATAGTATTAACCGAAAAAAAAAAAAAATTCGGGTTGTCACACATTAATTCTTGCCAAAAATGACTAAGAAATATGGGGTCTCTATCCGATACAATGGAAGTTGGACATCCATGCAATTTATAAACGGAGTCCAAAAAGACTTGGGCGACATCCTTAGCAGAAAATGGATGGCGTAAGGTTGTAAGATGACAGTATTTGGTTAAACGGTCAACTACCACAAAAATTGTATCTTTCCCATGTGAGACCGGTAGGCCACCGATGAAATCCATTGTAAGATCAGAAAAAACAGCCTATGGAATAGGAAGGGGTTGAGACAATCCTGGTGAAGCCACATTTTCAGATTTAGCACGCTTGCAAGTGTCACAAGCACGAATGACCTGCCGAACCATCTTAGTAATACCCTTCCAATAGAAAATTCCACAAACACGTTGAGTGGTGACATGCACACCTGAATGACCACCGAAAGAAGAAGAATGATATTGGGATACAATGTCTAAGCGAAGTTGTTGATCATTTCCAACTACCAACTTATCCTTCCTATTCAAGAGAGATCCATTCCAAGTGTAATGCGGAACAGCAACACCATTGGTAATAGAGTGGATGATATGAGAAACAGTTGGGTCATTATGCCAACTAGCTGCAAGTCGATGTAAAAGAAGGGGTTCTATTAAAGAGACATGCAAGGCTAACACCGTAGTACCTTGAACCCTTGATAAAGCATCAGCAGCTTTGTTATCCGACCCTTGCTTGTACACAATTTCATAGTCATAGTTCATTAACTTCGCAAGCCATGTGTGTTGCAGTGGAGTCGTGATCTTCTGCCCCAATAAGTATTTAAGGCTTTGATGATCCGTACGAATGATAAAATGATTGGGAATGAGATAGTAGTGCCAATGTTTAACTGCCATAAGGATGGCTAGCAATTCTTTCTCATACACGGATAAAGTTTGCTGCTTTGGGGAAAGAGACTTACTTATGTAAGAAATGGGATGATGTTCTTGCATAAGTACAGCTCCTAAACCACCATTCGATGCATCAGTTTCTACCACAAACGGTTTAGAAAAATCTGGCAATGCTAACACTGGGGCAGTAGTCAATGCAGCTTTCAATTTATCAAAAGCTATTTGAGCTCCCTCATGCCAAGTGAAACTGTCTTTCTTCAATAAATCGTGAAGTGGACGAGCTAAAACCCCAAAGGCTTTAATGAAGCGCCTGTAATAACCGGCTAGTCCCAAGAACCCTCGGAGTTGTTTTAGGGTGGTAGGTACTGGCCAATTATGAATAGCTGCGATTTTAGCAGGATCCGTGTGTACTCCTTTACCCATTATAACATAACCCAAGTACTCCACTGCTAAACCAGCAAAAGAGCATTTAGAACGTTTGACAAAGAGGGATTTGGATCGCAATAAGGTGAACACCTCATATAAATCTGAAAGATGTTGATCCATACTAGTGCTATACACTAAGATGTCATCAAAGAATACTAAGACACACTTTCGTAAAAAAGGCTTGAATACATGGTTCATCAAAGCTTGGAAGGTGGCTGGAGCATTAGTAAGGCCGAATGGCATTACTAAAAATTCGTAATGGCCCTCATGAGTTCTAAAAGTTGTCTTATAAATGTCATCATCAAACATTCTCACTTGATGATACCCTGACCTGAGATCTAGTTTAGAGAAAATGGTAGATTGACCCAATTCATCTAACAATTCATCAATCAAAGGAATGGGAAACTTGTTTTTTATCGTAACATCATTTAAACGACGATAATCCATACACATTCGCCATTGGCCATCCTTCTTTTTGACTAATACCACTGGAGCAGCAAAGTCACTGTGACTATCTCGGATAACTCCAGCTTCTTTTAGTTCCGTAGTCATTTTCTCAATCACATCCTTCTGACCGATTGGGTATCGATAAGGTTTTGACAAATGGGACCACTGCCTTCCTTCAGTGTGATGCGATGATCAAAGGAGCGAGAAGGAGGGAGTGATGTGGGAGTAGCAAAGACATCTTCAAATTGGGATAGTAAAACATCCAATCTATTATCAACTTGTGTTTGTAGAATCTTAGAACCATGTGCACGATCATTCTCAGCTAACACGGTACTAATGCTACAAAGTTGAGCTGAAATATTGGTATGTCTATCAAAGATCTTTCCCAATTTTTCCATGGAACAAATAGAAACCTTATTATCAACCAAACCTTTCAACTCAAAAGGATGTCCATCGATTATGAATTTCATGGTCATGTTATTAAAGTTCCAAATGATATCATTAAAGGGTAATAGCCACTGAACGCCAAGAATCATATCATAATTTTCAAGTGGAACTAAAAGTACCTCAGTAGTAAACTTTGTGCCCTGCATAGACCACTGAAATGATGGACAAGTTTGTGTGCATGCTAATTGATTTCCATCGGCTACACTAATCTTTAAGGGCTTGATATCTTTAATTTCACATTTCAACTTCTTAGCAAGCTTAGAATCAATAAAGTTATGAGTAGAACCGGAATCAATCAAAATATGAAGTTGCTTAGTGCCCATGGATCCTTGAACTCGCATAGTGGCAAAAGAATGACTCCCCATTAATGCATTCACCGATAATTGGAAATCTGGTTCTTCTTCCACATAAGGGACCGACATATCATCATCATCATCCCCAACTTCAATCAAGAATACTTGTTTCTTTTGGCATTTGTGAGTAGGACTAAACTTCTCATTACACCAGAAACACTCACCCTTAGCTCGTTTAATAGCCATATCCTTGCTCGTCAAGGTTTTGACATTGGAATTAGTACTGGAATTATTATTAGGAATTGTATTGGGTTTGGAAGGAGGTGTAGGTAATAGAGGTAGTTTTGTAAAGTTCGTAGGGGTAAAAGGTTTTGGGGTACTATTCCAATTCTTAGTGGTAGACAAACCACTAGAAAACGATCCTTTGGAAAGTGATTTCAAGAAATTAGCATGGTTGATATGCTGTATACGAGCTAAGCCATAGGTTTCATGCAAAGTTTTTGGTTGAAACATTTGCACTGGACCTTTAACTTCCTCCTTCAGTCCCTTCAAAAACAAACTTATGGCTTGTGAATCAGTGATATTCACCTTATTGAGTAGTGAATCGAATTTATTACAATACTCTTCGAATTCATCCCCTTCTTGATGTAATAATGCAATTTCTTGCATAGGATCTTCCTATAAAGTATTCGAAAATCGATTTGTGATTGCTCTCACATAATCCAACCATTGTAAATCAGCAACCGTAACACCTCTTGATCTCATAAAGGATTGATGCCACTCTAAAGCATCATCTAGTAAATGAATAGCTGCATACCTGAGCTTCAAATTCTCTGGTGTCTCATCAACTATGAAAAAGTGTTCACATCTATAGAGCCATCCCTTAACATCTTTACCATTGAATTTCGGAAATTCAATCTTCCCAATCTTCCCTAAACGCGTTGAATGATCATTCTCCTTAACAGTGCGATCGACTGTTATTGACGCATTGATATGATCTCCACCATTAACTAAGGCTTCCTTCTGGTTGCTGATGAGTCGCTCCACCATTGCTCGCAATTCTGCTATCGAGTTATTGCTAGCAGTGATTGCGCGATTGGTCTCCGTCGTTACCGCCTTCAATTCCGCAAAGGAACGATCATGCTCCTTCAAGATCTTGTCAATCTCCTGATTTCTGGTGTTGTTCGCCATTGATGAACACAATTGAGCTCCGAGGATCGGAAGCTCTGATACCACTGATGCAATCGGTAAGAAGAAAAGAGAAATTTGGGAGAGAAGAAGAGAAACAAATTCTAATTCATTGCATAATCCCCAAATGTACTGTTACAACTGATTATAACGGCATTAACAGCCAACTACACAATTACAAATTCCACAATAATAGTCCCTCCACTAAGAACTAATGACAATTATGACCCTAATGACTTATTTCACCTAAGAACCGTATCATAGTTTACCACGCTAATGGCCTCCGCCAAAATGGCCCTGATAATATCCCATTCAAGCAGCGATGCCTCATCCCGATCCGCAGCCATCCAAACAACGGTTCCTCTTCCTCTTCGCCTCCTCCACCGCCTCCGCCGTAGCTCCTTCCATGTCCTATACCGTCTCCTCCTCCGTATCCGGTATACGAGTACGCCAAAATGGCCTGATATGGTGTTTTATGCCAAGGTGGTGAGATTTTTGGACTGAATCGGTAAACATGTCAAAACTACAGGGACTAAAATAGTAATTTATTTAAAGGGAATGTATTAAATGAGGTTTAAAAAAATAGAAAAATAAAATATATATGTAAAATGACCAATATACCCTTCATTTAACGGAGAATGTTGGATGGAGTTAACGAACTGGATGAATATGACAAGATTTGTAAATCACATGGACCCAGATGCAAAAAAATAAACTGTTGGATGAAAGTGATAATTTTCATCAAACCACATGAACGAAAATGACAATTTACTCTATATTCTAATAGTTCAAAGTGTATACTATACATTTTATTTTTGTCTTTTAAATATCATTTTATATTTACACCCCTGCACTTCAACCAAGTTATTTATTGTAACGAATTTACATATCTACTACTAAACTTTAATAAGGTTATCACATAACGAATCTCAGTTTAATTCCTTCGTAAGACAATGTTGTTAAAGTTCGTGTTTATGCGTCTCAATATTTAAAACGATCCAATTTCAAAACCGAACAACCCCGCCCGTTCCTTCCCACCTCCTTGCGCATTCCCATTGCAGTGCAATAAGTGTTCCTATTTTTTAAGAATGTATAAAAAACTAAATGTTTCTTGGACGGCATATAAAAGTAATTAAAGAGACGAGAAGACTACTAAATATATATACTAAGCTTTTTTTTTAATCATATACATATGTAACTTTGGAACAATACTATGGCGTACGTTAAAACCAGTAATAGATAATATATTAAAGTAACAATCAAAGGGTCCAGAGCAAACAAAATTATCACAAGTTGATTTATATAAAGACTAGGAACCATTTTACAAAATAAAATAAAAGACCTCTTTCTTTTCCATTATATGTGAGTTCAAATCTGGTCTCCCAGTATAGTATTGTATATATATTTGATCATTGAGCAGCAAATTAAGCAATATTCATTCTGCTCCAATCGATGTTTTCGATTCGAAAGTTACAGTTAGATCGAGTCGAAATGGGGATTGAAGAAAGCTGATCAATCATTTGTAGTTACTAGCAACTTAACAGCAATTATGAGCTCATCTAATTCGTTGAATATTTCAATGTGGAATGATGCTTTTGAAGATTGGCATCTGAATTTTGATTTAAATTTGAGTTCGATCACAAGGTAATTGTGCTCTAATCATTGAACTCTCCATTGCATCTCTTTATATTATCTGAACATGTGAATTTAAGGGTCAACGTACGTATTTAACTGTTAGACAGATTCATTATATTGACATACCCAATCATCTTTAGCTAGTATATTTTTGTAGCTGTTCTTTCATAACTGTATGTCCAACAAAATGACCATGCTAAGCTTAGGCTTAGCTAATAATATCAGTTAGGTGGTAAAATTAACGGGTTAAGTAGATTGGGTAACAAGTTGAAACCGGATTGTTTTTTGGCTATGGGTCAAGTTGACCCGAAACATTTTTCTTGGCATCGGTAACAAATATTTGTAATTACAAGAATTATATACTGGTCGATAATAATCTAAATATTTAGAAGTCAATTTTGAGGCTTTGAGTATTAAACATCCGAGTTAATTACGTGGATAACTAAGAGACGCACAAATTTCACTTTTAATCTCTACTTTTGAGAAAGTACGGAGGAGTATTTGATCTATGCATGTTACACACAATGATACACTAACTTAGTTTTTCTAAAATGATCAAAATACCGCTCTAATAAATAATTTGATATAATAGAAAACAAAATACTTCCTAATTTTAAAGAGCTCACTTTCATTCAAGTTGAGGATTGCCCATGTGCAAAACGTGCATAGATCATACCCCCTTCTACGTTTTTTTTCTGAAAAACAGGGATAAAACGTGAAATTCATATATAACTCAGAGACTATCCGTGTAATTAACTCTAAATATCCACATTGAGCAACCATCTGAACCGTTAATAAAACTTAACTAAGTGTGTTCATTCTTAAGTGAACTATCAAAAATCGCAAGCTCTAATACTAACATGTATAACTATTTGTTCACCGTAAGGGTTATATTAGAAGGTTGCAATTTCCATGAATTAGTGCAGTTTGTGTTAGGGATCCGGGTTTAGATCGACACACAAACACAATCAAACTGCGAGAGAAAATAATAACAGAGATGAACACGCGAGATTTAACGTGGTTCGGTCGATGTGACCTACGTCCACGGGCTGCAACCAGGATAATACTTTTATTGCTTTCTGCCTCACTCGTGAGGAATTACAAGTACAATACACAATATAAATAGGTAAAATTAAGGTTTACAACTTAATCCCCAAGAAAACCTTAATGGGCTAAAATTAAAAAAAAACGGGTCAGATCTTTAATTTAATTAATCTGCTACTAAGTTGTCTTTTAACCCGAGCCCAAATCAAGACTCCACAAACCTAACAATCTCCCACTTGGAGGCTTGATAATCTTCAAACTGCCTTCCGCTATGAACACTTGTACCTCTTGTAATCTTCCTCGTCTTCCTGGTTGCGGCGGCCTTCTCATCAGTTAACCTGAAGGCCCGTTGAAGCTCCCCCGAGCTTCAACATATCAGTCACGGCTGTATCTGCCCCTAACATGTTCTCCGTCCCTACCGGCTCCCACTGAAACAAACTGCCAGATTCTGGAATACCCTGAGAACAAACACTCTCCATATTTAGCAAGTAATCCTCTGGAGAGATTTTATCAGATGGAATATTAGTTCTTTCAACCCACTGTTGTCTAGGAGCTGTAACTGAAGCACAACCTGTACTCCTACTGCCATAAAATCCTTTAACTGGTTTTCCTGAACTCTTCCATGCATATTCACTTTGAATCTTTCCTGTGACTCTAGGTTTCTTACTTGCAAAGCAAACCTTCTTCTGCCCACGAGATTCTGTGAATTGAACTTTAGTCTTTTGCTGAACTGGAACATCACTTCCTTCAGATGGTAAACTGACCATATACAATGAACCCATTTTCTTTCCACGAGCAATGACAAGATTCCCTTCAACAACTTTCCACTGCTTATTCCCGAACTTAACCTCATGTCCCTGTTCATCCAACTGACCGACAGAAATCAACTGTTTCTTCAAATCAGGAATCAATCTGACATCCTTCAAAGTCCATGAACCAGCTGAAGTAACTAAATCCATGTCACCCATGCCCGTAACATCAAGAACATCATTGTTCGCCAGTCTTACCTTACCAAATCACCTTCTTTTAGATTCTGCAATGCTTCGCTGCTATGGGTAGCATGAAACGAAGCTCCAGAATCCATGACCCATGAATCCACACTACTCTCCACGCTACAGATTAAAGCATCATCATCTGAGTAGTCTGCTGCAGTGTTGACTTCTTTTGATCATTTGGACACTGATTCCTAAAGCGTCCCACCTGTTTACAGTTCCAACATGTCACATCATTTCGAGCCCTAGACTGACTCCTTTTCCTGTTCTTGCTCCCGCTACCTCTGTTATTCTTTCTTCCTCTGCCAACATTCAGTAATTCACTTGATGTTTCACCTGAATTTCTTCGTCTGGTGTCTTCGCCCATAACAATATCCTGGACCCCATTTAAAGTGAACGTGCTGGTGGAACTAGTAATCGCTGTAACAGTACCAGCCCAACTATCAGGCAATGATGATAACAGTAGTAGAGCCTGAACCTCATCCTCGAATTTGATGCCAACTGACCCAAGTCTTGACAAAATCGAGTTCAAGTTGTTGATGTGCATTAAAATTGAACTTCCCTCTTTCATCTTTGTATTAACCAGCTCTCGAATCAAGAAAACTTTATTTGCTGCCGAAGGCTTCTCGTACATATTAGATAACGCATCCATGATACCTTTCGCTGTAGTTTCCTTCAGAATGTTGAACGCAACATCATTTGTCAGCGACAACCTAATAACTGCCTTGGCCTTTTTATCTAAAGTTTTCCTCTCAGTTGCTTCCATCTTTTTTGGTTTATCACCCAAAACAACATCCAAGTCTTTCTGAACAAGCAAATCCTCCATTTGCATTTTCCACCAACCAAAGTCGTTTCCATTGAACTTCTCAATCTGAAGTTTTCCGCTCTCAGCCATTATCTCAAACTACAATTTGTTTACTAATCGAGTCAAGACTGAAAATAGTGTCAAACACAACTATGGTTGGCTGCCTGAACTTGAGTGTTGTTCTATTGAGCACTACCCTTTTTCCTCAGTCTTAAAAAATAGTAAACATACGAGTTCAACAACGCACCTGAGAATCTCACGACTTTGAATCTTGGTTACTATTGTGACACAAAAAAGTTATTCTTCTTTTTTTTCTCTTCTTGGTGTGCGATAGACCAACTGTTGAGAATCCAAAAAAGACAAAATAGGTTGCACCCTCCTTTTTTTAATCAATAATAAGTGATGACAAGCTACCAAGCAAGCTGCTGCTTTGTTGTTGTTTTCGATGGCCAAAAACAAATCAAGCACTCACACCCCATAAAAAAGAATCTTCACCTGCTTTCTTTATTTATTCGACGACAGCTCCGATTCAAAATAAAACAAGCTTCTGTTCTTTCTTTAAAGCACAGACAAAACACAAAAAAATGGGTTGTGGCGGCTAGGCTGCCGACCAAAACAAAACCTGGATCACGTTTTCCTCTCGCGTTATGTTTCTCCTATGTGTAACGAGCCGTAGCTCTCATACCACTTGTTAGGGATCCAGGTTTAGATCGACACACAAACACAATCAAACTGCGAGAGAAAATAATAACATAGATGAACACGCGAGATTTAACGTAGTTCGGTCAATGTGACCTACGTCCACGGGCTGCAACCAGGATAATACTTTTATTGCTTTCTGCCTCACTCGTGAGGAATTACAAGTACAATATACAATATAAATAGGCAAAATTAAGGTTTACAACTTAATCCCCAAGAAAACCTTAATGTGCTAAAATTAAATAAAAATGGGCCAGGTCTTTAATTTAATTAATCTGCTACTAAGTTGTCTTTTAACCGAGCCCAAATCAAGACTCCACAAACCCAACAGTTTGATCATTTTAAGAGAAAAGTGCATAAATAGTCCTTGTGGTTTGGTTAAACTATAGAAATAGTCCTAAGACTTTAAAACTGCAAAGTTAGTCAAAACTTTTAAGTGGATGTTTCACTTTTGGTCCTAAAGTTAAATTTAAAGTTAGTTCAAACCTTGTAAAATGTATAAAAACTAAATAAATCTAATGGCTAGGGACCAAACATGTAGTGAGTAATAAAAGTTTGAGTAAATTACACGAATTGTATTTGAGGTTTTCTCAAATTTCATATTTCGTCCAATGGATTGAAAAAATTACAGGTTTAGCCCTAAGGTTTGAAAAAAAAGTAACACGTTCCGTCCGTGGGTCAAACGTCCGTTAAATAACTCCATTAAGTGAGAGTAAATTGACTGTTTTACCCTCAAGGACGAAACATGTTAATATATAGAACACACGTATTAGCATCATCTTCATCTACGAACTCCGCCTTCCAGGTCTCACGCTGGCTACCACCACCGTCTCCATCTCACCTTTGCCGGTCGGCAACTGATGCGTTCATGTTTTGTATGTGTTTTAAGTGTTTAAATATATTAGGTTTGAATTGTAGGTGTGAGAAACTTAATCCAACTTTATTAGGCTAAGGACTACCATAATTACTTGGAAATTGATTAACCTCAAAACTCAAGGTGGTTATCAACATTATTAGACTAAGGATATAAGAAAAGTGATTACCCTCAAAACTCAAGGTGGTTATGAACATTATTCCCCATAAATTGCTTGGAAATTGAAGGATTCTTAGGAAGAATATATCCAAGTTTATTAGGCTAAGGATATATAAGAAATTTTCTTTTCATCAGTTGTGTATGAATTGAAAATATCATATTTAATTTCTATCAAGTACATGGTGGTAGTTCTGGTTAGAACCGCCGCTGTAGGTAGGCGGCGCTGGAGGGGAGCTACAACCATACCTGATGATAGCTACAGGCTTGTGTGGGGGTTGGAGTTTGGGAAGATGATAATGATCAGATAATGATGGTGTGATGTTGATGATGATAATGATACGGTATTATAATTATATTAAAGTAAATTACACAATCCATCCCTGAGGGTAAAATGGTCAATTTACAACCACGTAATGAAATATTTAATGGTCGTTTGACCCAAGGACGAAACATGTTACTTTTTTCAAGCCTTAGGACTAAAACTGTAATTTTTCAATACTTTTTTCAAGCCTTAGGACTAAAACTGTAATTTTTCAATCCCAAGGATGATTCGTGTAGTTTACTCTAAAATTTTGAAATAACTTTACAATATTTAAAGTTTGGGGACCAGACATGCAATCTAATTAAACTACATGGACCATTTATGTAGTTTTCTCTAGTTTTAATGTGGATAGAACCGAATCGTGTAAGGTGCTGAAGTAATAAATCTTTTGTATGAACACCTAACTCATGTATTATTTGACACACTTACCCTATGTTTTTGTTGAACTTAATGTTAGATATTGCCCTTGTTTTAGTTCCTGACGACGAATTTCCAAGATTTGAATTTAAGCTACCTTTCATATTCACATCCTAATCGTAGAAGAAGGTTTGCTTAAGGTAGATATTCTCTCCATTAAAATGGGTTCAGGTCAAAACTGGTCGGGTGGACCATAAATTATTTATAAATTTTATAGAAGTATTAATGAGTTAAGAGAGAGTATTAGATGTTTTATTCATTTCAAACCATTTCAAGTTACCCATTTGTCCTATTAAGGATAAAACGTAATTACCTAACGTGTCAATACTAATTGGTAGTATAGTATGGGTGGGTGGGTTACCAAAATGCCCAAAACTCACGTATGAAAATGATGAATTTGCAAGAAGAAAAGTTACCGGAGTTATTACTTCAAAATGATTAAACAAGAACAATATTACATGCCTTTTAATAGTAGATAAACAAAACATTAGTCCTACTAATATGGCTCACATACATGCGTAGAAACAATCCCACGTACTTCTTTGTTGTAGCTACACTCTAGTGTTCACATCCCATTTACTTTGGTCAACTTGACCCGAAACTAATTCTACACATGTTACCCCATTTACTCACTGCTGACCTGAAACCAACTTGACCCGTGAACCAACCCGATTAACCTAACATCGAGTACCCTAAACCTCAACAAAAAATAACTAGAAATTAAAATAACGAGTAGAGTCAAGTGAACATACCAGACAACACAACAAAAAATAACTAGAAATTAAAATAACAAGTAGAGTCAAGTGAACATACCAGACAACATGTCTCCGTTGCGCAATAGCCATAAGCCCAAGAACTAACAGCTATATATCTTCAAAATTAGAAGCGGAACCTTAGGTCTACGATAAAACTATAGAAATGACCCCAAGGATTCTTGAAGGATCAAGACTTACAAACTGCTATCTAATCAATAGCTCTGATACCATGATAAGAAATGTGAAATCTCACTAATAGTCCCTGATTAATAGATTATAAGATTCAAAAATGATCGGAACAGACCAATACATGAGACAATTCATTAGGATAGTGAACAGTACCTCACACAAGACAACAATCTAAGAAAACATATATAGGGAATCCACAAATCAAAACATTAGAACTGATCAAAAAAATTGTCTTTTAAGAAAGATAGCCCCCATTAAACGAAGAGTTATCTTTCTGCGAATCCAGGAATCCGATTGGCTCTCAATGAAGACCTGAATATCGCAGTCTGCACTTAGCATTAGCTTCTGTTGGCGTGAGAAAGGTTCTACACGCCGAGGGTCACACCACCTGCCAAAAGTTGGTACCTGTCACAAGAATTGCAATGTTATTAGTTAAAGAAACAATTGTTTAAACTCATAAGTCAAGATCTATTGTTTTGGGATCAATGTTATCCTTTATATACTTAAATTAAGTTAAATAAATGTTTCAAACAGAAATACAATAGCTCATACCAATATAGGTCATTGATCTTTCTAGAGGTGGCAAGATGGGCACATTATGTAACTTGATTGAAATGAAAAACTCAAGATTCATTTGAGGGTTTATGGCTGAAAACCAATGTTTTCAGAACTAGATCGAACAGTGAACCTAACGCCTTACTAGTCCGCTGAGGTGTTGATTGGACCAGTTCGATCGGTCAGACCGGCTATGAGAACTGGATAAAATTATAATTATTTTAATGAATGTATGTAAAAATATATGAAAAACTGAAAAATACATATAGGTCCGATTCCCAGTCCGATCACTAGTTAATATAAAAAGGTTTTAACACTAAACAGGACCAGATTGAAGTCCGGTTTACAAACAATGCTCAAGACAAAAGAGGAATGACTTACAGAAGTCAGATGCTTAAGAATGGAGAGAAGTACAGAAAGAAGACACTGAAACACCGTATCTAGGTGGAGCCGTGGAGTTGGCCCAAAATCATTTTTATCTCTTTTTACAAAAAAGTTACAAACCATTATTGTGTTACATACTCCCACCAAAAAAACATTATTGCTATAAGTAGTCTGAGTTTTTAATATAAAATACATAAGAATGGTTACTTTATACAACACAAAATGGAGATAAATGAATCTTACTCGAGATTGGTATTGAGTGCCATATAAAGACCAAAACCACCGTATCTCAGGCCAGTGGATAAAAAATTATCCCCATGCTTATTGTGAACCGCCCTTTTAGCATTCATCTGAGTATCTATCACAATTGTGCCAACCTAACATCGTTTTTAAATCACTTAGAAAGCTCCACAAGTTAAAGAACCAATCTCAAATAATAAAAGAATTAGTAAAATAAAGCTCCAGAAGTTAAAGAACCAATCTCAAATAATAAAAGAATTAGTAAAATATTACAGGTCGAAAGTTTCCCAAAAATCTATTTTCATTTACAACCTCCTGATTTTGTTTAAATCAGATATTTAAATTATTTTAGAATAATAATGTGTTTATAATCATAAGTAATGCGTTCATTATTTATCATAATTTTTTTCAATAGCATAGAGAATAAGTGTTACTTGGTCCATTATCTGTCCCGTTCATTTTGCCACCTCTGATAACAAAAGATGTATGTAGGACTAGAATGATACCACGGTAGCACCGAATTTCTGAAGTAATGGATATGATGTTCCACCCAGAGCAGTCTGGAAAAGGTTTAAAAAAATCACATGTGCACATAACTTTCATTGAAATTGAACTTCAGATGAGCATAAATGCGACATAATTTGAAAAAAAAAAAAAAAAAAAAAACCTGTAATGCATCATCTGCATTTGCAGGGACGACAACAGGAAGGTTAGCACACATGAAATCTGCATCGGCAGCTATCGCCTGGGCGCCAAGATACAAGATGAGGTTAACCCACAAGCTAATAAATTGTTACAGGTCAAGATAGTGGTGCACATAAAAACCGGTTTCACAACCCGACCCGCCAACCCGACCCGACCCGAAACCGGTTCCAACCCGGAAAACACCCAAACCGGTTCAAACCCGGAAAAAAACCACCGGTTCCGGACCGGTTCTGCGTTTTTGGGCCCAAACCGGTTCCAAACCGGTTCCAACTCAACCCGGTTTGAAAACCGGTTCAGAAAACCCGGTTCCAACCGGTTTTGCCCGTTTTTTTTTTTTTGACCGTTTTAAAACGGCTCTATAGCCGTTATATAGCCGTTTGGGACCGTTTTTTTCAACATTTTTTGGACCATTTTGCCCTTATATGATAATATAAATAGGTAGTGGGTGTAATGGTTTAGTCACAACACTCAAAACTTCAAAAACGCTCGAAAACGTGCTTAAAAACGCAAAAACGCTCCTCACTCTCAACTTTCTATTCTCTCAATCTATTGAATTATGGCTTCTGAATCTTCGGTTCCAACCGGTGGATCCTCAAGTGCCGCTACCGTTGTTAGAATTCTTTCAACAACGAGAAACCAAGAGATTTGGTGTAATTTCGACTTATGCGAAATGTCGAATGGTCAACAAAAAGCTCGATGCAAGGCTTGTGGTTCGTTTTTCAAGTCGGATTCAAACTCGACTTTGAAAAATCATATGACCAAATGGTGCAAGTCTTTGAAAAGTACACCGAGTCAAGGGCAAACATCAATCGGAAACGATGGTGGTTTATGGAACTTCAACGTAGATATGGTTCGAGATAGAATGGCAAAGTTTGTAATTCAAGAAGGATTGCCGTTCGATCACTTCGACAACCCTCGGTTAACAAAATTGATTCAAGAAACTCTTCAACCACGCTACACTCACGTAAGTCGCACCACTCTTAGACGTGATTGTTTAAATCTTTGGAAACAAGCAAAAAATGATTTAAAGCTTTTATTTGAAAATTTACAAACCGGTGTGAACTTAACTACCGACGTTTGGTCCGCCCCACACGGTTTACCGGAATCGTACCTTTGCGTCACGGCCCATTGGATAGATCCAAGTTCGTGGCAAATGATGAAACGTACGATTGCGTTTGAATTATTTGGATATCCGCATACCGGTGAAAATCTTTTTCAAATTTTAGACTATGTAATCAAAACGTATAAATTAGAAAACAAAATTTTTTCAATGTCATTTGATAACGCCTCGAACAACACATCCGCCGTCGAAAAATTGAAAATAAAATATAAACCGGTTTGTGACGGCGTATTTTTTCATTCACGATGTGTTGCACATATTATTAATTTAGTTGTGCAAGATGGTCTTGGCGTTCCTGAAGTGGAAGATTTTAAAACGTCTTTCAAAAACATGTTACGTGACGTTTTTAAAACTAGTAGAAAAAGGTATGTTAATTATAGAAAAATGTGTCACGATACGAATTCCATTTGTTTAGGACCAAATTGGGATGTCCCGACTAGATGGAATTCGACTTGGAAAATGTTTAATAGTGCTTTACGTCAAAAAGAAACGCTTCATGTTTTCCACGATGGTCTTGCGATGCGGGGTCGGGTTGTTCCGTTTCCGTTAGAGGGTTGGGAATATATTCAAGAAATAACTCAATTTTTAGAGCTTTTTAAAAACGCAACTACAAATTGTCGGGGGTTTATTATCCGACAAGTTGTCTAACGCTTCATCAAATTTATTTAATGACCCATAAATTAAGTGAATATGAAGAAAGAAACGAAATGTTTTCGGCAATGGTAGCGCCGATGAAAGAAAAATTTAAAAAATATTTCATTGAACTACCCCCGGTTTTTACGTGTTCCGCCGCACTCGACCCGTGTTTAAATGTTTCGGGGGTAGAAACTTTAATAGATGAGATAACTTATGATTTAGATTTACATGATTATGATCCATTTTTTAATGTTAATACAAAACAAATATTTAATGAAACTTTTAAAAAATTGTTTAATGTTTATGTTGAAAAATATGGTGCAACATCAAACATCCACCGACAATCGAACGTGGAATCGAGTTCGTCGAGCTCAAGTAGAGACCCGATGATTAGTTTATACAACACTTTGAGAAATGAAAACAGTAAACGTCAAAGGGGTAACACCCCAAGTAGCGAACTCGGGAGATATATGGGAACCGATTTTTTAGCCACTATGTCTCCCGATGAATTTTTGAAATTTGATATTCTGACATGGTGGAAAGGAAAGGAATCACAATTTCCGGTCCTATCCGCCATGGCACGTGATTTACTAACCGTCCAAGCTTCCACGGTAGCTTCGGAGTCTGCATTTTCTGTTAGTGGCAGGGTTTTATCGATTAGAAGAACAAGATTAACTCCAACATCGCTAGAGATGTGTATTTGTTTAAAGGACCACTTAGATGCGGCCGAACGAAGACAACACATATCAAACCTTGAAGAAGAAACACCGATTGAAGAAGAAATACACGAGCACGAGGTACAAACCGGACGATCCTCACCGCTATCCGACGAAGAACTCGCTTATGATTTGTCTCAACGCATTGGCACACAAACCGACGAAGACGATTAGATTAGACAAACTTGTATTCGTAATATGTATATTTTGTTTTCTTTGGTTTAATTTTAATGTAATTTTTATTGTTTATTTTTCGTAATATATATATTTTGTTTTCTTTGGTTTAATTGTTTACTTATTAAAATGAAAATAAAAACTTTGAGACAATCGTATATAAAATAAAAAAGAAAATAAACGCGTACAATCAATCGTATATAATTGTTTGTATAAAACTCGTATTAATTGTTTACAAAATGAAATAAAAACGCGTCCAATCGTATATAATTAATCTACTCTAATAATTTTTAATTAATCAAAATTTGTAATTAATTTGTATATAATTTAATTAGAAGGTAAAAAAAAAAAAAAAAAAAAAAACCGGGTTTTTCAAACCGGTTTTTGGACCCGGCCCGGTTCGGTTCCAACCCGGACCGGTTCCAACCGGGTTGGGTTTTATAGGGTTGAAAACCGGTTCCGACCCGAACCGGTTCTTGGTCAAAAACCGGTTTCCAAAACGTTGACCGAACCCGAACCGGGTCCGACCCGACCCGGGTTCAAAAAAAAACCGGTTTGTGCACCTCTAGGTCAAGATAACCCACAAGCAAATTTTGTCTGGTTTTAAATAACTATGTAATGTGCTAATTATTCTTACAATAACAATCTTTATTTTTGGATAAAACTTTAGTTTTGGATAACACGATTGGAGAGGGTTTAAAGATTACAAATCGACTTAACCGTCTTTCAAGCTAGGGCTGACAATTTCTGACACGCGTCTATTAACATGACACGACACGAAGTTAACAAGTTTTGTGTTTGAGTTTAACAGTTTTCATGTCATTAACAGGTCAACATTATTTCTTAATACGTTCAAATCTATTAACCTATTAAGGTACCCGTATAAACTTGTTTATATTTTAAACTTATATAATATAACTAATATGTAAATGTAAGATATACGTCATTGTTGTTCACGTTCACTTTATTAACTCTATTCTTTGCCCGGTCGCTTCAATTGAATATGGCTACTACGTTACCACTGACCGAGTCTTCAGCCTTCACTTGACGCCTCACTTGGCGGACACAAATTTTATAACCTTTGGTATTTGGTAATAATTTTATTGATTATTTTAAATATGTCATGATTATCATGTTAAAAATTGTATATTATTTAAGACTGTATGGGTTTTTGCAACTTTTGTTAAACTAAATATGTGATTTATCGTGTCTCTTAACATATATTATCGTGTAATCTGTTTCTAAATCAATTCGTGTTTGTGTTTGAAAAAAATAACACGATTTGTTAATTATCATGTTGTGTTTGTGTCAACCAATGATTTTGAAACCGGAACGGACCGGCCGGTCCGACCGGTTCGACCGGGAACCGGTGATGAAGCCGGTTCGGTTCGGTGGTTTTGGACCGTTTTCGGTTGAACCGGCCGGTTCGTGCGGTCGACCGGTCCGACCGGAACCGGCGAACCGGGTTGAACCGGTTTTTGGAATTTTTTTTAATTTTAATAGAAAAATATTATTGGATATGGATTAAGGAACACCGGTTCGTTAATTTGGACTATGTTTACTTGAATGGTATGTATTTTGGATGTTGTTTTGGATTAAGGAACACCGGTTCGTTAATATAAATATTTGGAATTTTTTTATATTTTTTAAATATTTATGACGTCATCCGGTTTGTAATCCGGTCCGACCGGTCCGACCAGTGAACCTCTAGGCCGTCCGGTTCGCTTTCCGGTCCGGTTTTGAAAACATTGGTGTCAACAATTATCGTCTTCGTGTCTTATCATGTACTGTCTAACTTGTTATACCGGTTATATTTCAAGCTAAACCCTTTTCTTAATTCAAGCTAGACCCACTTACCCATTTCATAAAGTAAATGCGTTATATTATAAGAATAAAGACTTAATTATGAGCTATTTGGTTGCCTTTTAATGGTCATTAAGAGGCTACCTTTTAATAGTTCATAAACTTTTAATTGTTAATAGGTAACCCTAATATTGAATCATTAAGAGATCCTATTAAAATTCAACCCTAATGCTGAATGGTTAAGAGGTACCATTAAATTTAACATCTTAACCATTCAGTATTAGGATTACCTATTAACCATTAAGATACTATAAACCAATAAAAGAGGGTTATTGGATTTTAATAATCACAACTTTCATTTATTAGCCGAGATTAATCTGAACTCAAAAATATTTACACGCACTTCTAACTTTGAACTTATTTTCCTTCAATGATTTATTACTAACTAAGAGTTAACCCTTGTTAGTTTTTTTGATGAAATGATGCCAACTTTGAGTCATTTTCCAACTCCAGCACCGCTTAGTGTTATTTAGGTCCGTTTTCTATTGTCTAACCTCCATCATCACCTGAAATCTACCTCCAACATGTTCGATAGTTCAAATCAGGAGGTGGAGATTGACGGGTTTTTAGGTGCGGAAGTTTCAAATTGACGGACCCAATGATAGATTTCAACTTCTACTTAGTGTTTTGGTCATAAAAATAATCCACGTCATAAAAAAACTAATAGGGTTAACTTTTAGTTAGTAAGATATTATTGGAGGAAAATAAACTTAAAGTTTGGAGCATCTATAAACATTTACTGAGTTGGGATTAATCCCGGTCAATAAATTAAATTTGAGATTATTAAAATCCAATAACCCAATAAAAGATAGTTTTTTAATGACCATTAGTAGACTATCAAACAACCCCTTAAACTTCTTTCAAGCAACATCTTTTTACTGAACTGAATCAACCCAAATAAACCCATGTAACCGTTCATAAAGTAAGAAAAATAAGAATAAAAAGAAAAGTTAAAATACCATGCGAGCATGAGCAATTCCCGGGAGCTTGTAGAAATTTCTTTGGGCATTTCATATTCAGCCTGAATGCATAGATCAAATATAACTAGTAAGGATCCATCAACCATTCAGCTATGACATTAATATTAATGTGTTTAAGTATGTAAATATAAGTTTATGTTGTTACGGAGGCTTGCTTTTTTTTCATTGAAATGTAGATAAAAAAACATGTCCGGATATCATAAAAAAGTTACGTCTTTATAGAAATGAGCCATAAGAAACACGAAAGGAAATTAAAAAGAACAAATGAAATAAAAATACATCATATTAGACTCGTGTAATTGTAGATTTGATCTTAAAAGAACATTATATGTTAAACTTATTGAAAAAGAATGCTTAAACGTAATATATTATCAAAATTATAAAAAAACAAAAAAAAAATACATGTCATATAATAAAAGAAAAAGGCCTATGACTTTAACACTTGACTCAAAACTACAAAACAAAGCCTATAACTATCAGGGTTAAAAAAAAGAGTAAATTATCATTTTCGTCCCTGTGGTTTGGTGAAAATTGTCACTTTCATCCAATAGTTTATTTTTTCACATCTGGGTCCCTGTGGTTTACAAATCTTGTCATATTCATCCAGTTCGTTAACTCCATCCAACATTCTCCGTTAAATGAAGGGTATATTGGTCATTTTACATATATGTTTTATTTTTCTATTTTTTAAAACCTCATTTAATATATCACCTTTAAATAAATTGCTATTTTAGTCCCTGTGGTTTGGACATGTTTGCCAATTCAGTCCAAAAATCTCACCACCTTGACATAAAACACCATATCACACTACCCGTGATGGAACCACCATGTAGATGTAGGGTACAAATAACCCACACAAGACCGGGTACCCGAACCCGAAAGCCCGGCCCATGTGGGCGGAACGGGTAAGCCAGCAGGACATGTGCCCCACATTTAATTACATCGGAATCACCCTAATCATAACCGATAATTCAGTAACGGTCGGAGAATATAAAAGGTAATAGATTTGTCTGGGAATAATCCCTGTAAATCAGCACACGATTGCAGCAGGCAAACACTATAAATACCAGTTAAGGAGGATCGAGATCCTCACAAAAGAATACACACAAAAGCTCTCCCTTAATTATCCTATCACATATTTCCGTTCAACCAATACTTACTCTCACGCCGGAGGGTCGTTCCAGGTATATTTCCCCCTTAGAACGCCTTAACTGGTGTTGTTTTCATTGTGCGTATGTGTGAAGCTTCAGAGAGCATCGGTAAATCGAAGTTCAACAAGACCGGAACCATCTAGAGTTGGACCTCGTATTTACACACCACACCACCACCACGCCGCAAAACCACCACCACTCCATCAGAACCACCAAATCATCACCACCACCCTATCTTAAAACCACCAACACCACACCAGACGGGCACCACCACCACACATTAGATCTCCACCACCACACATTAGATCTCCGCCATTACACACTAGATCACCACCACCATGTAGACCCTAGAAACAAATCGTTAATCTCGAACTTATAACAAACCCCTTCGAAAACGTATATGAAACCCTTGAAAACGAGTATTGTAGAGGTATTAGTAGGGTTTGATATGCATTTTCGAAGTAGTATGTTACAAGTCCAATATTAATTGTCGATTTTTAGGGTTTACATGGTAGCGACGATCCAATGTGCGTGGTGGTGGTGGGCGCTCTGGTGTGGCGTAGGTGGCTTTGTGATGGGGCGGTGGTGGTGGTTCGGTGGTTCTTGTGACGGGTAGTGGTGTGGTGGTTATTTTTGGACTAAATTGGCAAATATGCTCAAACCACAGGGACTAAAATAGCAATGTATTTAAAGAGTATATATTAAATCAGGTTTAAAAAAAGAAAAGTAAAAACATATATGTAAAATGACCAATATACCCCTCATTTAACGGAAGTTTTGGATAGAGTTAACGGACTGGATGAATATGACAAGATTTGTAAACCACAGGGACCCAGTGCGAAAAAGCAAACTATTGGATTAAAGTGACAATTTTCACCAAACCACAGGGACGAAAATGACAATTTACTCAAAAAAAAGTAAAAAGTATAATATATACACCAATCACAATTCACTACTATGAAATGTGTATTTATATAATATTATATGTATGCATTTAAAAGAAGGTTTCTTAATACAATTATGAATTTCCTTTATATATACCTTGATGAGTATATCAACCTGGAGCATATTGTTCAAGACAAAACTCGAACTCACAGCTTTTTATTTAAAAGTCATAGGACTATCAATATACCAGAATGGTTAATGGTATAAAGTAAAGGAAATAAGAATAAAAAGAAAAGTTAAAATACCAACAAATCCCATGCGCTTGTAGAAATTTTCTTTGAGCTTTTCACATTCAGCCTGGATGCATATCAAATATAATATCATTTGTATTAATGTGAAAAGAACGTTTTTAAATTCAAAATATTATTTTTGAGTAAATTACGTTTTGTATTTATAACAACGTTTGTATATTTTAACCACTTGAATCTCTTATGTTTCCAAACCTTCCTTTGTCCTCTTAGTTTTCATTTTTGTAACGATTTGATTCTAGATAACTAATGAATGTTAACTTTTTCTTTAAAATGACTAAAACCCTTAAATTTTATTATTATGTTTTTTTGAACAGCAGAGGACTCCGAACCTGACAATCTATCGGGGCTGGTTACCTTAGACCTAGCCGTCAGTCGTAAGTCATACCCTTCAGATACGCGGGAACCGGATTGAATTCGTAAACCCTCGCCCCCTATCAGGATCGAACCCGGAATGAAACTTATTAAATGACATAACAATATATTCACTCTCTACCTCTGTGCACGGATAGAAAGATATAGAAATGAGTGCGTGTATTGGGCTTAATTGGGATAATAAATTTTGTTTTTACCTTGAGTTAATATGAAATTAACCCCCAAGTAAATTAACGCGTTGATTATTCTTACGATAACGATCTATTATTTTTGGAGAGGGTTGTAATGACTAAAGTTGGACTTAAACATCTTCCAAGCCAAACATTTTTTTACAAAGTAAATAACATTCTATTATATTAAAAGAATAAAAAGAGACTTGAAGATCCTTCAAGCTAAACCTTTTTATTGACCCATTTCATAAAGTAAATAACACACTATTACAAGAAAAAGTAGAATCAAACGTCTTTCAAGTCAAACCTTTTATTGACCAGACACAACCCAAATAGGCCGAGTTTTTGTCAAAAACATTGTTAAGGAAGAAAAGTTTATCAAAACAAGTGATTTAATATATATTTACCAAAAGAGTTTTTATTTATTTATTTCTTTATTATTAACTAATCTATTAGTTATTTAAAAAATAAAAAGAATTATAACAATTTGATTGAAAGGACATAAAAAAATAACACACTGATAGAATAAATAAAATAAAAAGAAAAGAATTAGAATGGATTAGTAAAAAAACAGAAATGAATTTTATTTATTTTAATAATCATTTTTTAAATTATTCATTTTCATAATAAAAGAGTAAATTACCATTTGCATCCTTGAGGTTTGATGATTTTGACTATTTGCATCCTTACAGTTTAAAAATCCCCATATACACCCTAACGTTCATTTTTATTCCCATTTAAATCTTAAACACTAACACCGTTAACTTATTCTGTTAACTTTTTATAAAATGACAAAAATGCCCACCTCTCTAATCCTCTCAATCTCCACCTCTCTAATCCTCTCAAATCTCCACCTCTCTAATCCCCTCAAATCCTCGTAAAATCATCGCCGGAGAGTACTGCAATTGACGATTATCACAACCGCTGTGAATCGCATGGCCTTGAGGATGAGATATCAGCTCCTGAATCGACTTCACGATGGATTTGATGAAGTCGATGACGGAGGAGGTGTCGCCGTCGTCGGAGTCAACAGAGGAGATGACTCGGTCGACTCGGAGGAGGAGCGAGCCGGCTTGGGGTACGAGTGAGTTGAACCGGCGGTTTACGACTCGGCATCGGATTAGGGTTTTGGTTTCGGAGATGTGGTTGAAGATTGTGAGGATGATGGGGTCCGGCAGCTGATCTAAGTCGTCGGAGATATTTTTCGGCGACGGTTCCAGTGATGAGAGTGAGTTTATTGACCGGAGATAGTGAGTTGGGTCGACGGTGAGCATTGGTGAAGCGTTGATTTGACCGTTGACTTTTTTAGAATATCAAGAAGGATATATTTATTGTGAGTCTGTGGCGATGACGGAGATGGGGTGGTGGAGGTACCGGTGGTGGCTGTGGCGGTGGTGGTGGTGGTTCTTCTGGCGGGTCTGTGAGCCTAGGGAGGCCGGAGATGGTGGTGGCGCCGGAGGAGGAGGAAGTGGAGGTGGCGGTGGTTATTGACTCCAGAGAGAAAGAAAGGGGAATTGGGTTATGGGTTTTAAATTTAAGGGCATTTTAGACTTTTAACAAGAGAGTTAACCGAATAAGTTAACGGTGTTAGTGTTTTGGATTCAAATGGAAACAAAAATGAAACGTTAGAGTGTATATGAGGATTTTTATACTGTAGGGATACAAACAAACAAACAAACAAACCCAGTATATCCCGCTCAAGAGCAGGGTCTGGGAGAGGTAGGTGTAGGCAAGTCTTTCCTCTACCCAGATAGGTGGAGAGACCGCTTCCAAAGAGACCCCCGACTCACTATCAAAAGCCATAACGCTAGCGAATCAGTATATAATCAAAGATACGATAAATGATACAGCACACAACATACAACATACAGTAAAATATCACTAAAAGGAAAAAATAAACAAGCATATATCGTAGAAGCAACAAGATTCCCCTAAAAAGGGCAGAAGCGGGCTACATACACAACAGACCCCGCAACATGCAATCAAAAAGTCCCTTTCTAGAAGCAGAATGTGACACCCCCCGCAGGAAGGTGTACGAGAGCCGCAAATGGATATTGTCCTCTTTGCCCGCAGGCTCAAGGATTTAAAACGCGTCCATTTGGGGAAGGTATCCAGCCCCTTATAAAGAAGCTTTCGTTCGCCTCCCCAACCGATGTGGGATGAGTAATAGCCCTCCCCTATGGGAGTAATAGCCATGTAGTGAGCACAAAGCGAACTATTCTTTCGCCTTTTACTAAAGAATACCGTGTGCTCGTTGCATTAAGTGGCATACGCCTATTTTTGGAGAGACCCGTCTATTTGATGGACACATGCCTGCAAATACTCCCATAGGGGAGGGCTATTACTCATCCCACATCGGTCGGGGAGGTGAACGAAGGCTTCTTTATAAGGGGCTGGATACCTTCCCCATCGCGACGCGTTTTAAACCCGTGAGGCTCCGGCCAAAGCGGACAATATCATGGTGCGATTTCCCTGGGATGTGACAGATTGGTATCAGAGCCCATAACTATAGGGATTTAGGTTATTAGAAATGGTGACCTAGACTATAGTTGCATGAACCTCATAGAAAGATCCTTATATTTTTATGCTTACATATTGTTTAAATGCTACATAATGCTATGCCTTTTGTGCAATTTGATGCCTTAGCATAGGATTCCTTATGTATGCTTAAATTTAGTTACTAGACTCCCTAAACTTAACATTGACTCTTAGACTCTCCCCGAACATGAAACCTCTTAACCTTATTCTCGACGACACGTGGAATCGTATACCTATGCTTATGACTTGGATCTTTAGACGTTATGTCTAATCTATATAAATCTCATCAAGGTTTTGATTTCATGAACCTAAGAAATATTGTGTGACACATAGACACCTGTATTCTGGATTTCCTGGCAAAAAGCCCTCGGGCTAAGGCAAGCGTATTCGTATAAATCTCATTGAGGGAACCGTTACGCTACCTGGGGATTTCTGGGATGAGTGATAAACTATGGTCAACATACACAAGTTTCTAAGGTAAATGGGTCAATTTACCTTGACGTGTCAATGATTCCAAATGGTAATGCGTTACCAAATGGAACCATCCTTTTGTATCTTAAAAATCCTTGAATCCTTGAACTAGTTTATCATCAAAGTTTAAATACTTTCTCATTCTTAACCTAAATAATATTCCTGTTAATATTAAACCCATCCTACACTTCAACTCTTACGTTTAAACACTCAACGTGTAACATGTAACGTTATTGAACTCAACGTTTCATGTAACTAATTCTATACCTTGACCAACGTGAACATGGATTTTAACATACCCAAAGATATTGGGAATCTAAACCGTATGTCTTTAAAACTTTAAACCGTTACCTACGGTTCTCAAGTCTTCTTAAGGATGTGTCCCATAACTAAGAACATGCAAAGCTGTAGATGGAATTCCTACATCTCAGGATACTTTGCTAATTGAATATTAACCTTGTTAATTTAAAGTGGTCACTCACCTCAATGATCGAATAAACTAATTATAACTTTGTTACCACTTATAAGTACGCGTGTCTTCAATAAGGCTATGGGTGACCTCATATCTTGGGAAGTCCTTGTATTTCCCTTTCGATTGTGAATCGAATATTCACATCTCATCATGGTGTTGAATCATTCTTGTCCTTGATTTCGTCTTCCTGATTTAAGACATCCAAGATTTGAACATCATAACAAATCCTGTTACCTCGAACATTGACCTTAAATTTTGTAAGCATGATTTTCCTTTTGTTACATTGATGTAACTTGAAATTTTCTGAAATTCTAAATGATACCCTTTTCCTTTCGTTGTTAAGTCAAACTTTGGTCCGTCTGCACCGTGGGAAATGCAAGGGTTTGCAAGTCAGCCTATGACTAAAAACACTCGTATCTCCTAAATGATTCTATCTCATCAAAACAGGGGTGATTCCCTTACTTTGATGAATCTCTATTCGTTCCGATAAATGGTTTCCAATTGTGTGTTTTATGCAATTTAATCCTCTGGATTAGGGTGATTACCTTATCTTGAGGATTGACTTCAAGTATTTTCTTTGAAATGGCATTTCACAAGTGACATGATCTCACCAAAATAGGATTGAAAACCCGTACTTTGGTGGCAATTGTCAATCTTTGATTGTTTCCTTGTTATTATGAAGCTCAATCATCAAGATAGGCGTGAATTCCATACCTTGATGATAATTTCATTTTTATGGATTGTATTTTCTCAAAGGAAATGACCTCGTCAAAGTAGGAGTGAATTCTGGATTTTGATGAAGAAGTTCATCCTGTTATATTTTGCTTTTGTAAAACTTCATCGTTAAGATAGGAGTGATTTCCCTTACGTTAATGGTGAGTTACCTCGTCTTATTTCTATGGATCCTTAACAATGAGTTGGGATCGAACTTTTTGATTGGTAAGTTAATGGTCATATCTTGGGAATACATCATCAAGTTAGGAGTGAAAACCACACCTTGATGACTAACCTCATTTATTGATCTTCAACTTACCATGGTTGTAATCAAGTGACGAGAAGCATGTAGTAACTTGACGGGTGAAACAATGTTAGTGTTTTGACCTATTAAGCCAAAGCATGATCTCTGAACTTGAAAGGAGACCCGATTGTTTTAAGATGATTTTGGTTCCAAGCTTGACGCATGTAAATTCTTAAATCGATTTCTTTCCGTTATTCTCATGTTTTGATTTGATCTAGCTATATGGAACCATTTATTCCCTACTTATCAACTTACATTTTGAGTTATCATTAAAACCTGGTTGCGTAATGATAGCTTCCTAAACAACCTCCCTGCCAAATAGAGACATTACTAATTTGTGTTCATGGCTTGCTAGCCACACGAATGTTTCTCAGCTGTGACTATGAGTTTGATGAACTGCGTGTGCAAGCCGTACTTGGAAAGCTACTTGTGTTTCTCTTTATCAGCAATATTCTGAATTATTTAAATTTTAATCCAATCATGAACGCTATCTTCGTTGATTAATGCAATTCTTATTATTGTGTCATTTTTGGACCATCTTTGAACTCCTTATAACAAACTCTAGTAATCTTTATGATGTCTTTCCCTCAAAACCACGTTTATTCTAAAAACCAATTACAACGATCTTCCTCATACTAAAGCTAATCTTTAATCTTAACAAACACGATACTTGTATCAACGTTACACTAATAGTATTTTGAACCCTCAATGACAAGAGTAAACAATAATCAATCACCTAGAAACCCGTTAAGGTTATTTGCTTGAGAAACTCTTATGAATTCCATCCAAAAACATCCGGAACTTATTTTTCATGTTCGTTAAGCCGAGTCCTGTATCGATCTAATGTATGGTGTTTCACACATGACAAAACTTTTTAACCATATTGAACCGTTTGGAATACAACATTTATCAATTAAAAATTTTAAAGGAATGACTTGCACACTTTGTCAACAAACATATAAGATCATGAACGGTGAAACTTAACAAACTTAGAATCATAGTCAAACTTATTGAATTTAAACATTCCTAAGAGTGCACTCGTGAACACGAGATGACATCTAAGTCTCCTCAAAACCTTAAAATTTATTTCTCATGATTAAATTTCGGGACGAAATTTCTTAAAGTAGGGGAGACTGTAACATCTCGTATTTCACGATGTATATTTTTATAATAATAACAATAATAATAATAATAATAATAATAATAATAATAATAATAATAATAATAATAATAATAATAATAAATATAATGGTGATAATAATCTTAGTAATAATGATAATAATAATAATAATAATAATAATAATAATAATAATAATAATAATAATATAATAATAATAATAATAATAATAATAATAATAATAATAATTGTAAAATTTGAAAGTCAAATTATAAGTTGAAGGGGGGCTTTTTGTTATTATTGAAACTTCAAATGAATGTTTGGGCATAAAATAAAAAAAAGAAACAAACCACAGGGACTGGAACTGTAATTAATTTAAACCCAAAGACCCCCCCCCCCCTCGCCGTCGGCCTTCTCCGGCCACCTTCTCCGGCGTACTCCGGCCACCCTAATTACCCGATTTCTAGCCATTTTTAATGTAAAAACCGGTCCCAACCTATTCTGAAACAAGAATCGAACCACGTGGGGACTTTAATTTGAAAAATCAAATGGATTAGTGCGATCTGGAACTCCTCCGCGTGTGTCGGCCGCTTTACAGGCCTGAAATCGCACTAAACCCCGATAATAATTAAATTAACTTCACATAAACAAACATATATCCATCTACAATCGATTACAACTTCCATTTACATCTGAAACGAACCCAAACACCCCATTCGATCCTCTCCTCGGTAGCGACCTGCAACTCGATTTTTAACACAGCTCCGATCAATTTTAATCAAATTGGATAAGGGGCTTTCGATCAGGACTATCATTTGAAGCTTCCCTCAGGTTTAATTCGATTATAATCACCGTAGAGCATCGTTTGAATTGGCACATTGACCGCGACTGTTCTTCCACAAGTTCACCTTCAAATTGACCTTAAACAGGTAATTGAACATATCATTATACTCGAAATTACATGAGGATTAAAAGCCCTAAGTTTAATTTCAGTATCATACTCGTTTTGGTGTCCAATTTGAACATCTCAGTTCTAGGGTTTAGGGGACTTGGGGGAATTGCATTGAACTTGTTTAAAAGGATTTAGAACCAAGACATGACGCGGCAGTGCCTTTGGTTCACTGGTAGTTGGGTGTGTGTATGTGTTGGAGGTCTCGGGTTCGAACCCGGCTACCTCCAACTATTTTTTTTATGCCTTTTTAAACCTATTTAAATTTCAGAAAAATACTTAAAAATTATAAAAATAAATTTTATGAATTTTAAATATTTTCTTTACATGAAACCGATTTCTGCAAATTTACTTCTTAAAATATATTAATATTTGATTTTATTTTATTAAAACAAATAATAAAACTAGTTAAATAACTTATAAAATAGACTTTAAAATTTGTTTATCTTAACAAAACATTACAATTGGAGTATTTTCATGTTTTAGTTATTAATTATTATTGTTTCAAATAATAAATAATTATTTGTCTTAAATAATAAATAATATAAGTTGTAGAAATTATATATTTTATAATTTCATAAATCATTCTAAAATGTTATTCTCTTATAAAATATATTAACAAAAGGTTAGATTAATTATTCGTTATCAATCAAAACGTTATTCCAATTAATCTTAAATAATCATAAAGTTTTATATATATTAAACCTTATCAATTTTTATACTTAAAATTCATTCTTAAAATACTAAAACACATATATGAAAATTCTCCTAATGGATCGAAACGCGAATAATTACTTTATAAATTTAATTACTCGACGAACCTCACAATTCCAAATCGAAACTCTAGTTCATGTTAAAACATTAAGGCTTATTATTGAGACTTTAACCTTGTGAATATATATTTACATATTTAGGTGCCTTGTAACGATTCACGTTGGAACGACGCCTACTATTATTCCTATTAATCGTCATTATATACTTATTTGACAAGTGAGTTTTCCTTGCCCCCTTTTACTTTATTTCACACCATTTTGGGGTAAACATGATACTTATACATTACACACTTATAAACGTTTGAGACTTGTAAAGCACTTGCAATTCATCCTTATATCTTGTCATGGTTATTTGTATGTTGTAAGTGATTATATGAGATACATAGTTTGTTACAATCATTAACTATTGCTAGCCTGGCGACGTCTTAGATCTTTGGGCCTGACAAGCCTATTTGGTGCTAAAGTCGATGTATTGCCGACTCCTAGGAGCCGTATGCTTGTGCACTAGGGAACCAAATACACTTAGCCAATCTTATATACTTGTAATCAAGTCGAGGTTTGATTGTGAAGATATGTGTTCTATAACCTTACTAGCTTATAACCTATGACATGAATTGCTACTTATAATCTTTTCGTATTATGTATGAAAACCTTGGAAACTCACCAACTATTTTTAGTTGACCTTTTAATTTTATCATGTTTCAGGTAACCCCCGAGTTTAGAGTGATCTTTTGAAGCTTGCAATAAAACTAGGATGTGGACCTAGTTAAATAAATGAAATGTTATGTTATGTTTGATATTTGTTTGAATGTATTTCATGATTGAGACATATGTTGTAATTCCTATTGAAACTATTAATCTGATTATTTACATTTAACATAGCGTTATGTGGCTGTGAACAATCGTATTCCTCACGCCTCGACGTTTCCGCCGTCTAGGTTGGGGTGTGACAGATTGGATGGACACATGCCTGCAAATACTCCCATAGGGGAGGGCTATTACTCATCCCACATCGGTCGGGGAGGTGAACGAAGGCTTCTTTATAAGGGGCTGGATACCTTCCCATCGCGACGCGTTTTAAACCCGTGAGGCTCCGGCCAAAGCGGACAATATCATGGTGCGATTTCCCTGGGATGTTACAGTTGGTATCAGAGCCAGGGCCGGGCCGTTGTGCCAGCGAGGACGCTGGTCTCACTTCGGTGGGTGGATGGACACATGCCTGCAAATACTCCCACAGGGGAGGGCTATTACTCATCCCACATCGGTTGGGGAGGCGAACGAAAGCTTCTTTATAAGGGGCTGGATACCTTCCCCAAATGGACGCGTTTTAAATCCTTGAGCCTGCGGGCAAAGAGGACAATATCCATTTGCGGCTCTCGTACACCTTCCTGCGGGGGGTGTCACAAACAACCTTTTTCCACTCAATACACTTATGTTCCCTTTTTTTGCGCTCCGCTACAATCCATACCTTTATCCGAGATTTCAGCCATTTCAGCTTTGTGGCTAGCGCCAAATCCGCAGGACCCGAGAATGCAAAGCTTTTACAAATCGTATTAACGTAGTTTGTAAATCCAGGGATGTCGAACCAAGAATTAAAGAAACGGAATGGGATATGCCCAAAGTCAGTAGGTTTTATTGATACTAGGATTGGACAATGATCCGACCAAAGCCTAGCTAATGCAGTCACCTTCACGTCCGGCCAAGTGTCGAAAAAAGATCGGCATACAAGCACCCGATCCAGCTTACTTAGCTTATCACCCCTACTAGACATGTATGTGAACTGATGACCCCCCATGTTATATTCGCACAAATCTGCCTCCCTTATAAAGTCGTTGAATCTTTCCGTATTAGGTTGATTGAACACCGAATTCCTCCTTTCCTCCTCACATCGCACCTCGTTAAAATCTCCCATCATTTTCCATAAACCGGGCAATGTATCCTTTAGCCTACCCAGTTCAGCCCATAGTTCCTTTCTTCCTGTAGGTTCATTTGAAGCAGAAACATTTGCTATGTTAAGTATAGAACCCGAATGTGGAATGACACCGGTCACCACCAGACAGTGCTTTAATCTTATGGTCCCCGACTTATGAAACCGCGTTGGATCCCATAGACTTATAATCCCTCCCGCCGTACCCGTAGCGTTCACAAACTCGTATTCAAAAACTGATTTCCCCCAGTATTGACTTAATAACCAACACGGAGGAGCGACAATCTTGGATTCTTGTATTGCCAAAAACTCGACAGCATATGAAGTTTTCAAACCGTTGATCCACCCCGCTTTACTTCCACCCCGCATTCCCCTCAATTTATCGATAAGTAATTCATTGTTATTCAAATCAGGCTCCTCTGGTCTTTTATAATCTCTTCCACAACCCTACTTTTGAAACCCGATAAGTCAAATCCAAGAAGGCTACCAACCTCTACCGTAGCGTCGACTTCTTTGTTGATTCCTTCAGCAATCTCCTGCTCGTTCTCAACTATTCCTTGTGCCATATTTGGAGAGCATCGCCCCGCTATGGACTCATTACTCGACGAAGCATTCCGGCGTCCAGAGTCACCCGGTTGCTCACCAGCCGAACCCAAAACCCTATGCTCCAAGTTCCTATTTGTCACCAAGTTAGATCAGGGATAGTTTCTTCATCGCCACATCGTCCCAAAATACGCTGACTAATTTGGGAGAGAAGCTCTTCTTCTCTTGTTGGACTTGAGCACGTGCGGGCCCTCTTCCTCCCATACTTACCCAAATTTGTACCCAACTCAAAACTACAGGGCTCAATCAAGATAGGCCTACCACAAGGAACTATCGAGCCCGTCCGGACAGGCCCACCATTCTCTGGGCACATTGCATTTACACCCGGAGTATTATTGTCTCGGGACCCACCTTCCGCCGCCACATTTAAAATATTTTGAGATTCCCGAATCACACCGTCATGCGCACCGTGCATGCAAGCATGCGACTCTCCCTCTACCCCCGTCCCCGCAGACCTTTGACCTTCCATCGGAGCCCCGCCCTCCTAACGATCAGCCTCCCCCACCCGGAATTCCCCTTCCTCCAGTTCCATGTCTTCCCCCGGACCATCCGCCTCCTTAAACTCCGGAACCCACGACGAACCTTCCTCCGCCACCCAAATTCTAGACGAGTTACCTTTCCAATTAACTTCCACCTCCTAGTCGATTTTCTGCATTCTGGACGTAAGAACGTACGTGAATCCAGTGGAGTTGTCAACTTTGAGCCACGAGAATTCCGACGGCCAGACTACCTTCCCATAGTAGCTACCCACCCGATCGAACGTGTCACTATCTCTAAGGGTGATGGGAACACCGATCACTTTTAGCACCGCGATCCTACCCATATCGATATCTTGTCCCAACCACAACTTGGCGGATCAAGGTGGTCTTTCCAGACTTCAGACTTATCATGTAAAAACACCTCCACCTCCTTCCGGTTTCGGAATGTAACTAACACCGAAAGGCCATCAAGATATGAGACAGCAACCTCCCTAAATCCCAGTTTACTCATCAGCTTCTTCACCCCATGCAGGGCCTGAATATTTTTTGTAGCCGCAAGTGCTGCCCTCCCAATGCAATGCTTTGGGTACGTTGACCCATCACCTTCAAGATTAATAGAAACTTTTGGGTAAGAGCCAGCCTGTTTAGTCTGTCCCTTCCCCTCCGTACGGCCTGTACCTGGGACACAAGATTTTGCCACCCAGATATGGTCCTTCACCGCCTTCTTTGGCCCCGCACCCCGATTGGCAGCTTCGTTACAGTGAGTTATTATCTTGCGGAACCTATCGTATTTCGCCAGCACCACCTTTATGTTAGCGTCCATGATCTTCACCTTATTTAGGCTTCCCAGCACACCTGTCGTATCTGTTATCTTCCCACACCGCACAAACCTGAAATTTTTCCCGGTCGCATCCTTCCTCCTGGGAACAAAGGCATCCGTGACCCTTACGAATGGCTGAAATGCCTTCCACAGTAGACCGCCGGAAGCACGCTCAGGGAGGTTTGTTACCAAGAAGGTGGTAGTGGTTTCTGGATTATCTTCAGGAAAAGCCAACCGGTTGATGTGCTCTCCTTGCTCCGCTCATGCTCCCTCCCGAAAAATTTTAGTGTGTGTTTGTGTGTGTGCTCTCCTTGCTCCGCTCATGCTCCCTCCCCAAAAAAAACGATGTGGTCATGTGGGCCCGCCTTTGCATAACCCTCACCAACGCACGAATGCATCAATTTCAGAATATCGATGTCGACATCACCTACCATTTCTTCAAAACAATTTTTTACCAAAACATTTCACGTAAACATTTCTTCAAAACAATATCAGTACATCTTCATCACAACATCATACTATTTTTATACATTGAAAATAATTATTTTTACACACCATCTTTTAGCAGTGACGAAGCTAAATATTTTACTTGGGATGTTAGCATATCTCGATTTTTGGATTCTAACAACCAGATTTCATAGTTTTTGAGTTGGTAAAAGGCGAGTCGGGTCATAAAATAAAAAAATTGTCATTAAAAGAAATCAATGTCATTAAAATATAAAAAAAATATTTTTACAGTTGTTTTCCTACGAGTTTTCATATTTAAAAACCAATCCATCAGATATTCAATGGTAATTTTTGCAAAGATCTATTTTTCAATAAAGAAAATACAGACATCATTGACGCATCACCCATCTAAGTACATAAATCTGTCTGTGTGTGTTTCATTAAATAAAAACATCTTTTAATACTCGTGGTAGCCACCGTTAAAACTAATGTTAACTCTAATAAACAATTGACCAACAGATCCCTAATATGTTTCATTGAAACCGGTAAAACTAATTAATAGTAAGGTAGTGGAAAATAAGAATTGAATAGAGATTTTGGTTTTTAATTCTAGTTTTCTATAATCTATATAACTAATACAAGTATTTATTTAAATTTTTATATAACTTTTTAATTACTTTTTTAACTACAAAAAAGCTTGTATATATTTTTTCAAAACTAATGTGCAATGGGGAACTATATTTTTTTTCAAAAAACATTTAATGGTGTCAATCGTAAAAAAAAATTATGATATTAAGAATTTACATATTATACGCTCTTAAAAACCGAAAAAATAATGTCAGTTAAGCTCGTCCTTCCCATCCCAATGTAGTTCTGCCTCTTTCTTTTACAACACTCTTCGAAGCGTGGGAGTTGGGAGAATATTTGTAAGAAATGGAAGAAGATGGTCACGTGATTTGCTTGGTCACGTGATTTGCTTGGTCACGTGATTTGCTTGGCAACGCTTTGAATTTTGATCCTCTTAACACACACACACAAAAAAAAATAATAATAATAATAATAATAAAAAAATCCTATATATAACCCGCAGTCCTTCACCAACCGAACACCAGAAGAACCAAGAAACTGAAGCTTCAGATACTCTGTTTCAGCATCTCGATGTCGACATCCCCAAATTTCTACAATATCCGAAACATTTCTTCAAAACATTTCACAAACACCCACTTCAGAGTTCCGATTCAATCACTCCGGTCCCGATCATCAGATCTCGTTTCTATCGTATCATTCACCGTATCCTCCGGTCAATCTTATCCCGCATTGACACTACGCAGCGTGCGCGATAAGTTTAGCGCAATAACCGCGGTTTTGGGCTCCGGTGGAGACGATGCCGGCAACGGTAACAGGTACGGCGGCATCAGCGGCGGTGATGACGACGGAACTGGAGGATTCGATGATGTTTCTCCGTTGATGGTACCGCCGACGGAGTACAGATCTTGTGTTGAGGAGAGATTGCTTGCTGGTCAAGTTTTCTCGGTTGACGGGGCTGTGGAATGCGGCGTCAAGGTAAAAAGAGAAATAATATCATTCGAGCCGGCATATCCGTTTTTCAGTTAGGACATCACCCCTAACAACTCTAATAATTTTACTAAGAGTGAAAGTTGAACCAATAAACTTTTCATATTTACATGTTATATTATTATTTATAACTTATCTTAATTATCTTAATTAATGAGTTAGGTTAAGTATCAAATGGTGTAAGTTTTTTGGTAATAAATGATAATATTATGTTTGATATATGCATCCAGGGACAGGATGAATACGAAAACCTCAAAAAAAGATTCTCCAGGCATCTGGGAAAGATTTTTCTTGCTGAAGTGGTAATTTAACTTTGTCATTTTCATTCTTGTATTCTTCTTTTACTATATGAATTGAACGGGTGGATAGTTTTTTCTAACACTTTGATGGAAATTTTATTTAGAGTAAATTATCATTTGCATCTTTGAGTTTTGATGATTTTTACCATTTGCATCCCTACAGTATTGAATTCAAAGCAAACGGATACCTCTCTCTCTCCTCCGCTCTGCTCTCTCCCAACGGATACCTCTTTCACCGGCGACCAACGCCCACCTACCAGGTGTCACACCCTCAAAATCCGCTAACGGGGTTTTACCGTCAGGCGTGTGACACACCAAGATCTCAGATAAGCATCAGTTACACCAAACACAGTAATTACAAAACATAACATTAAGTGATTAGTTGTTTAAATCAAACATGAGTGTTTCAGACTTGCGGAAGCGTTTCAATATAGAAATCAACAGTGAATCGTTTCAACATGCGTTTTAACCATAAGAATCAATAGCGTTTCACAAATTAAACCAGTTGTGTTGTGATGTATGCCATGCATGCATCCTAGCTGAGTTCTTAATCTTGTGCGTTTCTGTGACCTGAGAAAACATGCTAAAATGTGTCAACATAAAGTTGGCGAGTTCACAGGTTTAAAAAAAAATGTGTTTGTAAGTGTATCCATAGTTTGCGTTTCAATGGTTTAGTATATATTGCATATCGTTAGGTAGCTAGCCTCTGTTCTTGTTACTTAGCGTTTTGAACCGAAGCTGACTGTTTACGTCCTATTTGTGTTTGTTGTATCCCGTCATGTCTCGTCAGACCATGACAATGTGTTAGGTCAATTTGGCACCCGTTTGACCTCCAATCAAGCTAGCGCGACTAGCCCGGGCGGGGTTTGTTAGACCCAGTAGTACTACTCAAAATTACCTCGCTAATCCCATTACTAACGGTTCGATTGTGTGAGGACATGTGTGCGTTTACCACTAACGTAACAAGCGATATCAACAATACTGGCAACCATTCATAAAATATGTTTGCATGTTTTCTCCCCCAAAAAGGAAAGAAAGTAAAAAGGGGCCGTGAAACTCACCTTGAGTTGATGTAATGAAAACAACAAAAGCTTCAAAGAATAAGGCAATGCACGATCAAACACGATCAACACCTATTATTGATTGTAATCGAGTCTTTAATATGTGTTTACTATGAATCAATATATTTGTAAGGTTCGGGTTGGTTTGGTTTAACACGTGACACGTACGCAAATAGGTGTATATATGTTACAAAGTATTTATTTGCATTTTGATTCCATTAGGAGGATTATACCCGTATGATATAGAAATGATAAGGTTTAATATGTAATTTATAATTATCTAAGAATAATTATAAATAGTATTTCGATTAATAATAATATATTAATCTTATTACTTAAAATATATTTTATAAGAAATAATCTACAATTTCATTTGTAAATTATTTGTGAATTTATAGATTATATTAATCTATATTCAAAGATAATATAGTGTCCATTTTATAAAAATAAGTATTTTTAATGTTTATAAATAATATTTTGTAAAGATTTATTAAGGTTTTTAAATAAAAGAAATTTACAGAAAATAATTATGTAGGATTTAAAATAAGGAAAATTTATAATATTTATTTTTATAATTTTTAAGAATTTTTGTATATTTTTAAAATGGTTAAAAAGCATTTACAAAAATAAAAGAGGTTGCCCGGGGTCGAACCCGGGACCTCTCACCCGCCCACACACGCACCAAACCAGTGAACCAAGGCTCTAAGCCGCGACATAACCCGGTTTCCAAATCTTTTAAACATACCCGAAAAGGTTTCCCCCCAAACCAAGAACCCTAAATTCGATTTTGAACCAAATTGAACATCAAATCGATGTTACTAACCAGATTAATGTTGGGGCTTAGTTTCCTGATGATGAACCGAAGGTATGGATGTGTTTAATCACCTGTTTCGAAGTTAATTTGATGATGAACACGTACGGGAACAAGTCGCGACAGTGAGGTGCACAAATCGTGGATTTGTGTTTGTTTTAGAAACAATGGAACTCGAAGGAAGTTTATATAGGACCTAACATTCGTTAGTGCAGAGTTAATTTAATCGTTAATAGGTTTAATGCGCGATAATGATTGATTTCTGTGGCCGACAATCGGTTGAGTGGGTTCGGTAAGAATTTGCACTCAAATTTTGTCTTGTTTGTTGATCACGAGTTCGAGTCATCCCCACGAAGGTGTTGGTAATGTTTGATTTGATTAAAAACTGTGTTTATGGGATGTTTGGGGGTCGCCGGAGTTGGCCGGGGAGGTCGCCGGACGTGAAGAACAGGGGGCGACGGCGGGGGGCTGGGTTTTTAAAAAATTTACACATTTGGTCCCTGAGGTTTTGTGTTGTTATCATTTTATGTCCGAAACTTTTAAAACAGGTTTTATATATTACATTTAACCCCTTATACTTTTATAAAACAATATTAATGTTATTATTATTATTATTATTATTATTATTATTTCAAAATAGTAAAGTGAATTAATCCGATAATCGGAGAAAAGTAATATTAACTAAAAAAAAATTCGGGTTGTCACATTATCCCCTTGTTGCAGGAATTTTCGTCCCGAAAATTGGAACACAGTGAGTTAATGAGCTCAATGCTAACTAACGTACTGGTTAGTGACAGACACATGTTCTTTAACAAGAACAATCTTAGGTTTCCTTTCTGATTTGGGAATATGTTGAATGTTTCTAGCACTTTTGTTCATCAGAAGGTGACCATGAAACCATCTGTAGCTATCACGCGCACGTGAAACTTAATGAGGTAGAACAAATGTGAAAATAGACCCACAATGTTCTTTGCTTGATATCGTGGGATGTCACTAATTAGTTGAAGGACTAGATCATCAGAAGACAACATGACACTCAAAAGTTGTTTCTGATCTTTATCAAGTTTTGTTGTGATAGAGTTTCTGCTATGCTAACGACCCCTGATAATGGAAATCTTATCTCGTGTGACATGGTGGCTAGCATTTGTTTTGCTCTCATCGTTTCCTCTGTAATATGAATAGTTTTATTAAGTTTTGTCTCCTTGGCCTTCTGTACAGCTATTTCCTCCCTTAGTTTTACCATCTTTTCTTTTTTTTTTCACCGGATCAGTGATTTCTATAATTTAACTGTTCTTACTTTCTAGCTATAGCCATTTCCTAACTCTGATTGTTTCTAACTTGTCCTGGGGTCCTAATCGACCTAGGGCACACTTATGGTAATGGTCGGAACTCCAACCTTCTTAATGTCCCCGTTTGACACATGTTAGCTTAATCGTATTAACCAACATAGCTAGGTTTACAACATTAGCATTCTTGTCTACCTTACCGCTAGATTGCTTGTTCAACCTTCCAACTTCTTTCTACTACTCACTAGATTTTCCCAGTGTCCTTCTTAACTCTATATGGTCTAATGTCATGAGGTATGACATCAGCTTTGTCAATTCCTAGAGTTTGTCAGTATAAAGAGCACGACCTAACCCTACCATTGCATGATTTTAGGATTACAATTCTAACTTTTGCATTTCATTCCTTAGATAATAGTACTCAATCACCAAGGCTTTGAACTCACCCAATAACCTATATATAAGCATCATTTCAAAGAGTAACGTACTGTATGTGTGGAGAGTATCATTGCTCCTATACATTTCTTGTAGTCCACTTTTATTCTAAGCATTCAATCAGTTCCTTAGTTACTAAAATGCTAAGTGGAGGAATGTCTCTTGAAATAATTGAAAATACCATGAAGGCTCTAAGTAGGACAGGACTTAAGTAATAGCAAGGGTTAGTAATGTTTTGTTACCCTTAATAAGGTTTTACTAATGTCGTGAGTTGCCTCAATTAGTTTTCCCATCAGCTAATTCTACAGTGTAACTAGGTTCCATATCAACTAAGGTTACGTCTAAGAGTTTAATAAACTTGTTGGAAACAAAACTCTTATCGGCACCGATATCAAACAGCATAGAAGCAAAACGACCATTCAGAGGAAACGTACCAGTAACCACATCCTGATCATCCCTTGCCTCACCAGAGCCAATCACAAAAACTCGACCTTTGGCACTGCCCCCGTTATTATCCTTGTTTCCACTCTTCAGCTGCGGGCAATCCTTCCTGTAGTGACCCTCCTTACCACACTCATAACAGGCTCTAGTCACTCCACCCTGGCGTTGTTGTTGAGGTTGTTGTTGTTGAGTCATTAGTTCACCCCTGCAGTCTTTGGCTGCGTGACCCATCTTTCCACATCTCTGATAACGGAGTCGATCACACGGGCCATGATGATGGAAGTTGCACCGATTACACTTAGGATTCTTGCCCGCGTAGCTACTCGATCCCTGGTCATAGTTGTTGTGGTTCTGATTGTTGAAGCTTGAAGACTTGTTGTTGTTATTGCCGTCCCATTTCCTTTTGTGATCAGAAGAACCAGAAGCAGCGCCACGTTTAGGCAAGGTGCCCTGTGCCACTGCCTGGTCAGTGAGTTTATGAGCCAGTCGGATGGCCTCCTGAATAGTGACAGGATCAGCAGCCATCACACTAGCTTGGATCTGAGGAGCTAGACCATCAATGTATTTTTCGATCCGTTTGTAGGCCGGAGTCACCATCTGAGGACATAATGCAGCCAACTCGTGCGAACGAGTCGTGTACTCCTCAATGTCTGAACCAACCATCTTTAAATTCCAAAATTCTGCCTCCAGTTTCTGGACTTCGCTCCTGGGGCAGTACTCTTCTTTCATCAGAACCTTGAAGTCTTCCCAAGGCATACTGTTAGCAGCATCAAGTCCTAAGGTTTGGACCTGTGAGTTCCACCATGTCAAAGCTGGTCCTTCCAAAGTGCCGGAAGCATACTTGACACGGTTTTCTGCTGGACAGTTACACATTGCGAAAGCGGACTCCAGCTTTTCAATCCAACGAAGGAGGGTAACAACACCTTCGGAGCCTTTGAAGGAATGAGGTTTGCAGTCCATGAACATCTTGAAAGTGCAGACTGCTTGACCTCCTTGGTTTTGGTTCTGGTTGATATTGTTGTTTTGATTTTGGTTCCTGGTCTGTTCGAACGCCTCGAGCGCTTCAGCAACGCGCTCATTTATGATGGCATCGAGTTCAGTTTGTGTTAGATTAATGTTTTCTTGTCTACGTGGGCTTCAATTCTTCGTCCAGACATGATTCTATGTATTCACAATACATGACACTCACTATCGAATAATAACTATTGATAACAATAATCTGTTTCATACTAGTAGAAATGAAGGATTTGTTTGCATATCGATAGTGAGGTTTCATGAGAACCGAGACTTTATGTCTCCAAGTATAGAAACGAAAATTTGTACTTACTATGACTGTTATCACCTAATAGAGTTACCAGAGTTCTCATGCACGACAAATTACAATTACGTGTGCACCCGTAATCCTAATTTGCTTTGCATGGTCACTCATGGTTCCTCCCATTCGTGATAACATACCTTGTCAAGTACCGAGTGCTATCTGTTAAGACTAGCGAAGATGATAGGGCATGTTGGAAGTAGAAACGAGTACGATAGAATTTGCTGTGGTGTTCAAATCTTGGATAGTTTAAATCGGGAAAACGAAATCAAGGACAAGAATTATTCAACACGACAATGAGATGTTCAGAGTGTATTCGTTTGATTCGTGAATCAAAGCGAGTACGTTGACTAATCAAAGTATTTAGTCAACCACAACTTTGTTGAAAACATGCGTACCTATAAGCAGATACTCATCCCAAGGGTTCCCAGTAAGGTAAACAGGTCCATCGGTTGATTTGGATATATGCGAATACCTTGCCTAGACAGAACACCCCGAGATACAGGCATCTTACTCTTCCAGCATTGCATGTATTCAGTAGTGGGACACAGACTTTGACGAGACTTTGAAAACCATCAATAACAATCGAGGTTTTGGAGTTTGAAATCACTTTAATTAGGCACTCAAACCCTCCCGTATGTTAAAGTAAAAGTTTTCAAGCATCCAGATTAAGTAAACATAGCTTAGAAATCTATGTGTGTGTAACTAATGCAAATCCAGTTATAGTCTAAAATGCAATGCAAATGAGATGCAAGTCCATTTTAGTTCGCTATAACTAATGCTCTGATACCAATCTGTCACACCCTCAAAATCCGCTAACGGGGTTTTACCGTCAGGCGTGTGACACACAGGATCTCAGATAAGCATCAGTTACACCAAACACAGTAATTACAAAACATAACATTAAGTGATTAGTTGTTTAAATCAAACATGAGTGTTTCAGACTTGCGGAAGCGTTTCAAATATAGAAATCAACAGTGAATCGTTTCAACATGCGTTTTAACCATAAGAATCAATAGCGTTTCACAAATTAAACCAGTTGTGTTGTGATGTATGCCATGCATGCATCCTAGCTGAGTTCTTAATCTTGTGCGTTTCTGTGACCTGAGAAAACATGCTAAAATGTGTCAACATAAAGTTGGTGAGTTCACAGGTTTAAAAAAAATGTGTTTGTAAGCGTATCCATAGTTTGCGTTTCAATGTTTAGTATATATTGCATATCGTTAGGTAGCTAGCCTCTGTTCTTGTTACTTAGCGTTTCGAACCGAAGCTGACTGTTTACGTCCTATTTGTGTTTGTTGTATCCCGTCATGTCTCGTCAGACCATGACAATGTGTTAGGTCAATTTGGCACCCGTTTGACCTCCAATCAAGCTAGCGCGACTAGCCTGGGCGGGGTTTGTCAGACCCAGTAGTACTACTCAAAATTACCTCGCTAATCCCATTACTAACGGTTCGATTGTGTGAGGACATGTGTGCGTTTACCACTAACGTAACAAGCGATATCAACAATACTGGCAACCATTCATAAAATATGTTTGCATGTTTTCTCCCCCAAAAGGAAAGAAAGTAAAAAGGGGCCGTGAAACTCACCTTGAGTTGATGTAATGAAAACAACAAAAGCTTCAAAGAATAAGGCAATGCACGATCAAACACGATCAACACCTATTATTGATTGTAATCGAGTCTTTAATATGTGTTTACTATGAATCAATATATTTGTAAGGTTCGGGTTGGTTTGGTTTAACACGTGACACGTACGCAAATAGGTGTATATATGTTACAAAGTATTTATTTGCATTTTGATTCCATTAGGAGGATTATACCCGTATGATATAGAAATGATAAGGTTTAATATGTAATTTATAATTATCTAAGAATAATTATAAATAGTATTTCGATTAATAATAATATATTAATCTTATTACTTAAAATATATTTTATAAGAAATAATCTACAATTTCATTTGTAAATTATTTGTGAATTTATAGATTATATTAATCTATATTCAAAGATAATATAGTGTCCATTTTATAAAAATAAGTATTTTTAATGTTTATAAATAATATTTGTAAAGATTTATTAAGGTTTTTAAATAAAAGAAATTTACAGAAAATAATTATGTAGGATTTAAAATAAGGAAAATTTATAATATTTATTTTTATAATTTTTAAGAATTTTTGTATATTTTTAAAATGGTTAAAAAGCATTTACAAAAATAAAAGAGGTTGCCCGGGGTCGAACCCGGGACCTCTCACCCGCCCACACACGCACCAAACCAGTGAACCAAGGCTCTAAGCCGCGACATAACCCGGTTTCCAAATCTTTTAAACATACCCGAAAAGGTTTCCCCCCAAACCAAGAACCCTAAATTCGATTTTGAACCAAATTGAACATCAAATCGATGTTACTAACCAGATTAATGTTGGGGCTTAGTTTCCTGATGATGAACCGAAGGTATGGATGTGTTTAATCACCTGTTTCGAAGTTAATTTGATGATGAACACGTACGGGAACAAGTCGCGACAGTGAGGTGCACAAATCGTGGATTTGTGTTTGTTTTAGAAACAATGGAACTCGAAGGAAGTTTATATAGGACCTAACATTCGTTAGTGCAGAGTTAATTTAATCGTTAATGGGTTTAATGCGCGATAATGGTTGATTTCTGTGGCCGACAATCGGTTGAGTGGGTTCGGTAAGAATTTGCACTCAAATTTTGTCTTGTTTGTTGATCACGAGTTCGAGTCATCCCCACGAAGGTGTTGGTAATGTTTGATTTGATTAAAAACTGTGTTTATGGGATGTTTGGGGTTCACCGGAGTTGGCCGGGAGGTCGCCGGACGGGAAGAACAGGGGGCGACGGCGGGGGGCTGGGTTTTTAAAAAATTTACACATTTGGTCCCTGAGGTTTTGTGTTGTTATCATTTTATGTCCGAAACTTTTAAAACAGGTTTTATATATTACATTTAACCCCTTATACTTTTATAAAACAATATTAATGTTATTATTATATTATTTATTATTATTATTATTATTATTATTATTATTATTATTATTATTTCAAAATAGTAAAGTGAATTAATCCGATAATCGAGAAAAGTAATATTAACTAAAAAAAAAAATTCGGGTTGTCACACCAGGTAAGGTTGCCGACCACGCCGACCTAAGCCAACAGCCACCACTGCCGACCACCGCTGCAGAAAACTGATTTGGTGTTTCAAAGGCGTTACAAAATCTAGGTTTTCAGATTTGAAACTCTAGCTTATCGATCTGGTCTTGGATCTGCTTCCGCGCGTTTGTGACTACACTAAGGACCCTCTCTCAGGATTATAAAGGATTCTAAAGCTTCGGTTTCTTATAACCCTAGAAGGTTGCGAGTTACCGCTATACGGAGGAAAAATCTACTGCTACTTGTTTTTTTGTCTCGTGTGACTTGTAACCATAGAAGGTTGCAAGTTACTTGAGTTCTGGAAGGAGAACCCTAACTTGGGAAAACCCCCGCTGTGAGGACATTCTTTCTCCCTTATTTCCTTCTGTTTTTGTTCTGTAGTCTGATAGGCCTGTTTTTGACTGGGTTAGGAGTACCAGTATCTGTCTCTTAACTTGGTGTGTTTTCAGCCGTTCGTTTATATTACCTTCTTTTTGTTACCTGTGTTCTCTTAACTTGGTCTGTTCCTTTTTACTTCTGTTCCACGATTATTATCGTTTCTAGGCATATTTTGGCCGGGTTAGGAGTACCGGTTGTGGATTATTCTAGTATCTAGGTATATATTCTGGTTTTGTGTTGCATAAGTTGGTACTCAGTAGCTTCATCTGTGTAAGTGTCTGTTATCTTGTTCTCCTTATGTTCTGTGTGCATTCACATGCTTGCTTGCTTGTATATTTAGTTCTGTGGTTTGTGCCTAATTGATTAGTTGTTATAACTTGCTGATTAGTTGTATAATTGTTAGTGTTTTGCTATTAATTGATGAGTAAGTTGTATATTGTTGGTTAAGTTTGTGTGTTGATCATTTGTGGCTTGTTGTCTTCATTTCTGGTCACTCTTAGATCTGTTCTCTAGATAGGTTTCATTGGCTTATTGAATCTATACTCAGGATAGTGTGTCACTGTGTGAAGTGGTGATCATTGTTGCTATTTTGTTTAAGTTCTTGTGGTCTTTGTTAGGGGTACCAGCATCGTGTGATTTGATTTACCAGCATCGTGTGATTTGATTTTCCTGTGTCTTGATTTGTTTGTGTGCCCCTACCGTATTGTTGACCTCGTGGGACTGTTTCCTTTTGATTGGGCTCTACTTGTGCTGCGTTTCTTTCTTCTGTGTTGTCCGTGTTTTTCTGGTACTTTTAGTGGACTCTGTCAGGTATAATAGATAGCAGGAGCTATTATGCTGCCCTGAGATCATGTTCAGTGACGAGAGGTGCGAAGACAGGAAATCAGGTTTGTAGATTAAGGGTGGCATCGTGGAATGTAGAACCCTAACTAGTAAGTTACTCGAGTTAATTGATGTGCTGAAGAAACATAGGGTCCAGATAGCGTGCCTTCAGGAGACTAGATGGCGGGGTGGGAGAGCAAAGAGTGCAATAGTTATAAACTATGGTATTCAGGGTCTGATGGAACAAAAATGGTGTAGGTTTTCAAGTTGCTAAGGAACTTCATGATAATGTTGTGGAGGTGAGAAGATACGATGATAGAATTATGTTGTTAAGAATAGTAATAGGGATGAGGTAGTGGCAGTAGTTAGCGCGTATGCACCTCATGTTGAACTAGGGAAATGGAAAGAAAGAAGTTCTGGGAGAGTTTAGATCACGTTATGGGCGACATACCGAGAGAAGATAAAATATACATAGGAGGAGATTTTAATGGACATATCGGTAAGGATAATGAGCATTTCCAACTGGTGCATGGAGGCTACGGGTATGGTCTTAGGAATGACGGCGGTAGGGAGCTTCTCGACTTTGCAGTAGCGCATGACCTAGGCATCATAAATTCATTTTTTAAGAAAAGAGAATCGCATCTAATCACGTTTAGCAGCGGTGGGAGACACACGCAGATAGACTATATATTGACGAGGAGAGAATATCATAGCTCGTGGAAGGACTGTAAAGCAATCCCGAGAGAGTCAGTTGTGACACAACACCATATGTTGGTGGCGGATATACGCCTCAAGAGACAAATTGCCCTACCGAACAAGAGAGTCAGACCTACGATCAGATGGGGCCAGCTCAAAGACGAAAAGATTACCAGTTTTAGAGATAAGGTCATACCACTGAAACAAACTGGACCACAGGAAGACGCAAACCAAAAGTGGGAGGATATGCCAACTAGGCTTATCCAAGCAGCTAAAGAAACACTTGGAGTTACAACAAAAGGACAGTCGGTCATAAGGAATCCTGGTGGTGGAACGAAAATGTACAGGAAAAGATAAGAACCAACAACAAAGAGAGCTTATACGCTGTAACAATGAGGAAAAACACGCAGAGCTAAAAGAAAAATACAAAGAGGCGAAGCGACAGGCAAAAAAATCGGTGTCAGAGGCAAAGAACACGGCGTACGAGATGATGTATAAACAATTAGAGACAAAGAAGGAGAGCATGACATGTTTAAGATAGCCAAGGCAAGAGAAAGTAGAAGACAAGACTTGAGAATGGTGAAGTTCATAAAGGCTGTGGATGGAAAGGTTTTGGTGAAGGAGAAAGACATCAAGGTGAGATGGAAAACTTACTTCGATAACCTTTTCAACATAAGGAACCCAAATCAACAGACTGAGATAGATAGAACACACAAACAACGCAATAAAACAACTGCTATTGTACAAGCATCACAGTTGACGAAGTTACAAGAGCTATGAAGAAAATGGGAAGGGCTAAAGCAGTAGGGCCAGACAACATACCGATTGAAGTGTGGAAATGCCTGGGTGATGAGGGTCTCCAATGGTTAACAGACTTATTCAACACTATCTTTAAGACAGGGAAGATGCCAGACCAGTGGAGAACCAGTGTCATAGTCCCCGTATATAAGAAAAAAGGAGATGTTCAATGTTGCGAAAACTACAGGGGAATAAAGCTATTGAGTCACACGATGAAATTATGGAAAGAGTTATTGACACGAGAATTAGACGGGAAACTCAGATAGCGATAAACCAATTTGGATTTATGCCAGGACGCTCTACAACAGAAGCCATACACGTCGTAAGGCGATTAATGGAGAAATATAGAGAAAAGAAAGGGACCTCCATATGGTATTCATCGACCTAGAAAAGGCATATGACAGTGTTCTGCGACAACTAATCTGGGAAAGTCTACGAATTAGAAGGGTACCGGAGAGGTATATCAAAATAATTAAGGATATGTATGACGAGGCAAAAACGTGTGTGCGAGCACCGGTAGGAGACACAAACACATTCTCAGTGGAAGTGGGACTCCACCAAGGATCTGCATTGAGCCCATTTCTCTTCACAGTAGTGTTAGATGAGATGATCAAATCTATACACAGTCTGCCCGTGGTGCATGCTTTTTGCGGATGATATTGTATTAATATCAGAATCTAAAATGATGCTTAACGACAAGCTAGAGCAGTGGAGAGCAGCACTAGAGCACAGAGGATTAAAGATAAGTCGCTCTAAGACGGAATACATGCATTGCAACTTTGGTGATGAGGCGGAGAGAACACCCAAGTCAGTATCCAGGGTATGCCGGTCCCACGAACGTCTAGGTTCAAATACCTGGGCTCGTACCTGTAGGAGGACGGTGAGATACACAGCGATGTAGCGCACCGCATTCAAGCAGCATGGTGCAAGTGGAGAGCAACATCAGGAATTCTATGTGATAAGAGGTTTCCAGCGAAATTAAGGGAAAACTATACAGAGTGGTGGTACGCCCAGCTATGCTATACGGAACAGACTGCTAGGCCATAAAGAAATCGCACGAGAAACAAATAGAGGTTGCAGAAATGCGAATGCTGAGGTGGATGTGTGGAAACAAAAAAGGGATCGGATAAGAAACGAAGTGTTTCGTCAGAAGTTAGAAGTGGCTTCTATTGCAGATAAAATACGAGAGGGAAGATTAAGATGGTTTGGGCATGTCAGAGAAGACCAATGGCTGCACCGGTTATAGCAGTCGAGAACATCATCCTACAGGGTTGGAAGTGTAGAGGAAGACCTAGGTTGACTTGGGAAGATATAATTAGGAGAGATATGGTACACTTGCACCTCTCTGAGCACATGATCGAGGATAGGAGTGAGTGGAGACGTACAATTAAAAGTAAGGACTTTTAATGGGTTCTGTGTAACATCCCAGGGAAATCGCACCATGATATTGTCCGCTTTGGCCGGAGCCTCACGGGTTTAAAACGCGTCGCGATGGGGAAGTATCCAGCCCGATGGACACATGCCTGCAAATACTCCCATAGGGGAGGGCTATTACTCATCCCACATCGGTCGGGAGGTGAACGAAGGCTTCTTTATAAGGGGCTGGATACCTTCCCCATCGCGACGCGTTTTAAACCCGTGAGGCTCCGGCCAAAGCGGACAATATCATGGTACGATTTCCCTGGGATGTTACATTGTTGAAGAGCTTGAAATAATGGCGGAGTCTCGGCAATTAAGCGATGGGGAAATGGAGGTAAGGTTAAACGCGAAATGGGAGATTGAGGTAGACAATAGACTCAAGGCCATGGACGTTAAACAAAAGGCCCGAGTCAAGTGGGCAGTTCACGGGGATGAAAACTCCAAATACTTTCATGGAGTTCTTAAAATGAATACTGCGAGTAATCAGTTGCATGGGGTGATGGTAAATGAAGTATGGGTCTCTGGGCCAATGGTGATTAAAGATAAGTGGTGGAATTCTTCTCTCGAAGTTTGGAGATCCTCTATTAAATCGACCTAAGTTCGTTTGTCCAAACCTGAAGCGGCTATCGGCAGTTGAAGCGGATGGGCTTGTTTCTCTTTTTACGGAAGATGAAATAAGGTGTGCCATTTGGGAATGTGGGGATGATAAGGCCCCGGGTCCGGACGGGTTTAACTTTAAGTTCATTAAGAGGTTTTGGGATGTTTTAAGGCTAGATTTTCTTAGATTGTTCAATGAGTTTCATGCTAAGGAATTTGTAAGCTCAGGTTGTTTTTCTGCTTTTATTGCTCTTATTCCCAAGATTCGGGACCCCTTACATTTATCAGACTATCGTCCCATCAGCTTGGTTGGTTGTATAAATAAGGTGTTGTCTAAAGTCCTGGTTAACCAGCTAAAAGGGGTCCTAAGTGGCCTGATTTCTGTGGAACAATCTGCCTTCCTGTCTAATCGGTGCATTCTTGACGGACCGTTAATTCTTAACGAGTTAATCTCATGGATGCGGAGGAAGCGGTACAAGGGTATGCTTTTCAAGGTTGACATTGAAAAGGTATTTGACTCTCTTTGTTGGGATTACTTGGATGACATCCTAAGTCAAATGAATTTTCCCCATAAATGGAGACGTTGGGTGATGTCGATTGTGTCAAATGCTAGGATGTCGGTCTTGATAAATGGCTCTCCCACGGCTGAGTTTAATTGTCGGAAGGGTCTACGACAAGGTGATCCCTTTCACCTTTCTTATTTATCTTAGCCATGGAGGGGCTGTCTCGGGTAATGAAGCATGTATGTGCGGTTGGGGTATTCCGGGGGATAAAGACTGACAACCACGGGTTGGAGATCTCACACCTGCTATACGCTGATGACGTCGTGTTCTGTGGTGAATGGTCAGAGTCAAATGTGAGGAATCTCTAGATAATACTAAGATGCTTTTACCTTGTTTCTGGCCTGAGAATAAATTTTTCGGGTTTGGGGTGGATGAGGGGGAGCTTTGTATTCCGGCTTCATTGTTGGGGTGCAAGTTGGGGCAACTTCCTTTTTACTACCTCGGCTTACCGGTGGCGGCAAACATGAATTTGGTAAGGAACTGGGATATAGTTGTCGAGAGATTTAGGTGTAAACTGTCTGCTTGGAAGGCCAAATCCTTATCGTTCGGGGGTAGAATTACCCTGCTTAAATCGATTCTCAATTCGTTGCCACTATATTATTTCTCTTTATTCCGGGCCCCTGTGGACGTACTCCGAAAGCTTGAGGGTTTAAGGAGATCTTTCTTTTGGGGAGGAAACGACGAAAAGGTTAAACTTAGCTGGGTCGCGTGGGAAAAGGTTATCGCTCCTATTGGCGCTGGTGGGGTTGGCCTTGGCTGCCTTCGTCATGCTAACCTAAGTTTACTTGCTAAATGGTGGTGGAGGTTCAAGGTCGAGCAGCAAAGCCTGTGGCGTAAGGTCATATGGGCTATTCATGGGTCGTCCCGAGCATGGAACTTTATCCCGGTATCGATCTCTATTGCAGGTCCATGGAAACACATCACGGGTATTGACAAATGTCTCGCCTCTCACGGCATCCGGTTAAAATCATCCATTAAGGTGTCTTGGGTAATGGTTTGGACATTCTTTTTTGGCACGATGTTTTGGTTGGGAACGAGGCTTTTTCAATGCTTTTTCCCACCTTATTTAGCCTTGAGAAAGATAAGTGCTGCACGGTCGCGGACAGAGTAAAAATGGGGCCCTGGGTGTGTATTTCAATTGGGAATGGAGGGGTAGGCGGTTAGGAGAGGTGGCGGAAGGCGAACTGCATTGTCTCGCTGCGTTGCTGACAAACGTGGCTCGCACTGTGTCCCCGGACAGGTGGATTTGGGCCCTGCAAGGTGAGGATGGGTTCTCGGTCAAAGGCATCCGTGATTACATAGCGGGTACAATAGGGGTCAGCAACAAACAGTATCTTGCTGGAATAACTGGGTGCCGAAAAGGTGTGTATAGTGGCATGGAGGGCAAATCTTGATCGGCTACCAACAGCGGAAGCTTTGGCAAGAAGGAATATAGGCGAAGGCATTAATTTTTGCGCCTTATGCGGTAATGCTAGCGAGTCGGCAGAACACATCTTTACAGGGTGCCAGTTTTCCTCTTACGTTTGGACTTTGGTTGCTCAATGGTGCAAAATCCCAACCATAATGGCTTTCCACATTAAAGACCTGCTGGATGTTCGGTTGGATAGTACGATCAAGCGGGGAAAATCGTTAATGCGATTTTTCTAACGACATTCTGGAGTATTTGGAGAGCAAGGAATGAAGCGGTCTTTAATCATAAACAACCATTGATAAGAAGAACGTTTGAAGAAATCAAGGTTATGAGCTTCTTGTGGATTAAACAGCGGGCCAAGTTGACAAGCCTATCATGGGAGCAATGGAGCGGGTTTGATCCGTCTAGATTGGGGTAGTGGTGCATGTTGTTCGGGTAATGGATGTGTTGTGTTGTTTGGGTATGCGGTGTAATTAATTGGCTCTAGCTCCTTGCTAGCCAGCGGTTGTGTATGTTACGTTCATCTCTATAATTAATACAATGGTGTTTTGTTGGCCGTTCAAAAAAAATGACCACATCGTGTTTTGTTTACGTGTATTTCTTTTTACTTTTTTTAGTTTTTTAACGGTCGTGATTCAAGCAGAAACTAATTGTTATTATTATTATTATTTTTTTTTGTAAACGACCCTGATTTTCTCTTACAAACATGTTTCCAATCCAAAGGTTCACGAACGTTCTAGACGAGCACAACCGTAACATTAACTATTTTTGTTATATTAAAATATGATAGACATTTTGTTTATCAGATGGACTAGGAGATACGAGGGGCATTTGTTTGATAAGAGCGTTGGCACTATCTTTTATTTTTTTCATTCTTTTACTTATATTTATATTAAAAATATTTTAATTTTATTATTATTTTTAATTAAATAATATTTTTATATTTTTATTATTATATTTTCTTTTTTATCCGCTTACAATCATTTTTAAAATATTAAAAAATTTATGAGGGTTGTACCGTGTGTTCCCCAAATATAAAGAATCACGGTAAAATCTCATAATTTTCTCTATCTTTCACTCAAAACTATCTCTCAAAATATAAGATAAAAAATAGCATCAAAATGGATAACACTTGCATCAAAATGAAGAACCTACTGTAAATACTATAACAACCGCAAGAAAGAATGTCTAAGTAGTGAGGTATTAGAAATCAAATACCATAGTTTAAAAATCTTAAAATTTTTATATAGAAAATTAGATTTTAGTAACCCAAACTACTGACTATCAGTTAATATTAATTTTAACAAGTGATAATATTAATCCTAATTTTTTATTATGTAACCAATAACAGTCTAATCTAACTGTTCATTAACTCCGTTAGTTTTTAATAACTTGAAACGTGGCATTGCTCGTGACGTGGAATGTGATATAACGTATTGCATGTACAGTTATACTGTGATTGTTATTAGTAACAAATCAAAAATAGGATTAATGCTGGTCAAATTATTAGTTATAGTTAATATTGGCCGGTTAATAGTTTAGATTATTAAAATTTAGTTTTTTTTTACATTTCCATCGTCTTTGATTATTATTATCACAAATTCTTGTACCAACTTCATTTTTCTAGTCCGTTGGTTTATCAATTTTGCTTCAGTTTTTCTGGTTAAACCTCGGTTCTTGTTTTCGTTTGAAATTTTCAAGCTTTGATGTTCATAAATATTAAAATACATTTATATTTTTTTGAACATTAATTTTCTTGATTTTGATTCAAATTTTGATCTATTTTCTTGATTTAATCTGTTGTTTATGAGGCATAGATGAACGGGTAGATATGAAGCACATGTGATTTGTGGGATAACAATTGCAAGAAAAGAAGTCAAAGCATGAAGAAAAGACAAGATTAGAAATCAAATACCATAGTTTAATATGTTGAATTTTTACATGGGTCTCGTATTTGACTTATTATCACAAATTCTTGCACCACTTTCATGTTTATTATCAACTTTGCTTTACTTTATCTGGGTAACCCTCAGTTATTTTTATTTGAAATTTTCCAAATTTGGATTCTCATAAACGTTAACTAATTATTTATATATTTATTATAAATATTATTTTATGATTATCTGTATAGATAAACTATATTAGATATATATATTTGAATTAGAGATTATCATATCATCTTTAAAGTTGTTAGAGTTAGGAATTAGTATCTTTCTAGTCTTCAATCACTCAAGTACGTAATCCATATTGTAATTCATATAATTTGCAGTGTTGTTAGGCTCGGATCTGACCGGCCGGTCCGACCGGTCGGACCGCGATTCGGCACCCTGGCCGATCCGATCCTATATGACTCGTTTTCTTTGATTTGAACCGGGCGAGTGAACCCGAACCGCCGGTTGGACCGGCGAACCGGGCCGCTTCGGGCCGGTTTTCAATTTTTTTTTATTTTAGTGGGTAAAAACGGGGTGTTAAACCATAAATTAGTACGTCGGATATACAAATATAGTTAAGTTTATATATAACTATAAAATATATGTATAAATCATATATAAATTACTTATATTTAATTACATATATAAATATAATTAAAATATAGTTAAATCTGGTCCAACCGGTCCGACCACCAAATCAGTAAGGCGTCCGGTTCGACGTCCGATCCGGTTCGACGTCCGATTCGATTCTGAAAACATTGATAATTTGGGTTGCATTGATTTGATTTATTCTTCTCTACAAATCTTTTACATAATCCACGTTTTATTTCAAAATTGTTTTACATAACCTAAAAAGGGTATATATTAAATTGTATCATCTTACGTTCAATGATAAGTTGCTCGAGTATATATACTTTTTATTATTTTGTTATTAATATATATATTTAAAAGAATAGGAAAACAAACAAAATAGTATATGGTTTCTAGTTTCTAAAAGCTCATCTAAAGCTTTCATGAACACATCAGGAAAAAAAATCTTTATTAAACTATTGAGTTAATTTCAATTTTCTTTCATAAGATTTGACAAAAGTAATAATTTTTTTCAAAAGATTAAAAAAATCAACTTAATTATCTTCAAAAGTTTCATAAGTTGTTACAATTTTAGTTCAAAAGTTTCATTATATTAGATCAAGTTAAAATAATTGATAAAACTTTTTTACTGAAATTAAAACAAACTAAAAGGTTTTAGAGCACTACTAGAAAAACTGCAATAGATGACGCGCATTGCGCGTCATCTTTGAGGTCAGATGACGCGCAAATGCGTATCAAGGAAGGGGTAGTCATAAATGATAGATGACACGCATCCGCGCGTCATCTGTTTATGACGCGCAAAAGATGACGCGCATTTTATGACGTGCAAAAGATGACGGGCAATGCGCGTCAAGGAAGGGGTAGTCATAAATGACTAGATGACACACATGCGCGTGTCATCTATGAAGTTTTTATGACGTGCAATAGATGACGCGCAATGCACGTCATAAAATTAGCTGCATTTTTTTATTTTTTTTATTTTTAATAATTTACATGTTGTTTTCTAAAACAAATTGTCGAATAACACTAAAAGCAAAATCCATTAAATACCAACAAAGTTTACAAAAGTTGTTAATTAAACTACAAAGCATAAAACAAGTCCAAATTCAATTAGTACCAATACTAATACAAGTCCTATACCAATACTAACACAAGTCCAATATATCATTTCAGTCCTACATATAAATAAAATTTGATACGTAACGCGCCCAGTCTTCACGAACTTCATCCAAATCACCATCAGTGTATTCATCTTTACCTTCTCCAACCTAAGACAAAACAAATTTCATCAAATTAAACTTGTCAGTTTTGACCCAAAAACCGCTTTATGTAAAACACATGTAATTTACTTGACTAGTTTATTAATATCAACTACAAGGCAACAACAATGGTAATTTACTTATAAAAAACTCATACATAGATAGTTATATTCAATAATATCAACTACAAAGCAACAAATGGTAAATATAAGGGGTAATCAATGATCAGCTTACATTGTTATTGACTAATATTTCAAGCCCTTTATCTTGGGAGAATTTTGACCCATTTAATGCTTTTTAGCGAAGTTCTGTTATTTTAGCAGTTTAGCCAGTTAAAGATCAAACATAGCCAAATTTGACCCACAAATTTTCATCTTTAAGAAGGCATAATAGGTAACATATTTTTATACTTAATCTAACCAACTGATTTACCTGAAAAAAGGACCAAAATTCTCTGCATTTTCAAATTCTTGGCATACATCATCTTTTGGTGAACCTTCAAATGAATCTGAAGCAGCCAATGCAAAAGTGCATAGATATTTACAATAAAGGATGTTATTCTTTATAACTTATAAGTTTAAATGTTTTCTTGAGTAACAACCTCCGTACCAAAGAAAAATGGTCCTGAAAAGAAGCAACTTCGTAAATAGCATATTTCTTTCATAATGACTACTTAAATCTTTAAAAAGTATAACAAATAAAACAATAAAAAGATTCAAACCTTGGCCATCAACATAAGAGGCTTTTCCTTGTGCTACACTTTCAAGTCTAAAAGTATGGATTTTAAAAATTGTTTGCAAGCAAACTAGTAAAACATTAACTTCACAAACAAATAAGACAACTAAAAAATATTTAGGGCTCCAACAAAAGCGATTAACGTGGTCAATTAAACTATCAACAAACATCATCAAGTTTTTCATCTCGAACTGACTCTTATGCTTAACAATCAACTATATCAGTCAAAATTACTCCATCATTTGATGAACATAACAAAAGGTTGCGATGACAAAGAACACAATAACACATAATGTGGTAATATTAATAATCATGAACTCTATTGTTTATTTAAATACAATGCTTAATAAAAATAACCCAATTGGACTGTAGACCTCTATGGAAGCAGATGTAAGATTTAAATCAAAATTGATTTCTCTTGATGGTAGCTCTTAAATGCACTTTTACAACAACAATTTAAATCTCAACTATAAATTTAGAGTTGAGAGCTTACCTTAACTGTATATATACTAAACTACCATTTAGAAGGAACAATACAGGAGCGGGTGCACAATGTACCTGCCAGGAGCAATAAATGATGATAAGTAGCAACCATTAGACATAAACAAAGTATTACACTTTATACTAACCATCAAATTAAGTTGCTTATTTGTTTCTAAATTTTCTTCCTATAAATGAGGCCACAACTTCCTCATTCTGTATGCATTTCTACAAACAAATGCAATATTCACATTGCTTTTGTATGGTCATTCAACATTTGTGATAGAGCATCGAATGAAATCTTGGCAACTCAATGAGCACTGTTTCTTTTACATGCTAAGGTAGTCCTGTGTTATGGATCAAAGAATACCCTAGACCTTGTACCGGTTTGAAAAAACCCGACCTCTCCATCTACGTATGTGACGCATTTATCTAAAGAATGGGAAATCAGGACTGAATATGAGTAAATAAGTATGAGTAAAAAAGTATGAGTAAATAAGAACAAAAAAGATGCAAAGGCAATAGCAACCCTCATATGATTTCTCTAGCTATTAGACGGTCTTCTATATACTAGCAAGTTCCATTTTAATTTTACTTTTTCTGCTTCTTCGAGTGAAAAAAGACTATTGTCTTGTAAATCTATGAAGCACCAAAGTGTTAGCAACATCACATTCATGCAACTTGTGTTCAGAAACTTAACAACCAGTTATAAATACCTTTTTGAACGGATAACATCTCTCCCTTGACCCAATGTCAAGAAGACGAGAACCCCCTCCCCCCCTTTCTCATTTTTCCTATATATGTTTATGGTTTCATGAAACATCAAAAGCCAATAAGGCAAGTAACAAGATATATGAAGCAATACAAACATGAACAGGAAAAATAAAGCAGCAACAACATACAGTTACATCAGGAACGCCAATTATATCCATATTCCATTGATAATGTTCACGACGCCGTCCCCTAGTCATTCTCTCATAACGCCAACATTGTCCAATAGCAAACCATTTTATCGGGAGGGGTATAGATTTTCTGGACATAAAACAAATAGGGACATCAAATTCTAGCATCTGTACCTAGATACACAAAATCACAAATACCAAATAATTAACCAGAATCCACGTCCAATATCTTCAAACCAATGACCACTCAAATTGGAGAGTACCCTTTCTGTATGACAAGTCTAGCTAGAGAAGGAGTAAGCTCAGGCCTCAATGCGACCCGACGGTTTCCTTTATCCTCAAAACAATAAAGCTGTAACATAAAAAACTAAAATTATCCATAGATTGTTACACATTGATTACGTCCACAATCTTTTCGTCATTTCCAATTTCTATCATTGCATTCCTAATGTGATTTAAGAAGTTTCTACACTTCAGGTTTCACATAGCCCCAAAATAAGTATGCATTTAAAGAGTTTCATCCCCAATTCATCTCTTTCAAAGACGAAAAACTTGTAGCATAACAAATAACATAACAGCTAGAAGAATAAAAATATACTAAACCTGATCTCTTATCTCCTCTCTAACTTTTCTTATATACAGAGCCTCTGATTCTAGCACAGGATAGTCAACCTCTTCAAATCCAAACAATTCAGACACCTAATGTTTAACAACCATACAACTAATTATTCCATAATACATCAACTAAACGATGTGGCATGATAAACATGAGTGGAATTATCAAACAAACACCTCTCTGAAGTTGTTGAAGAGCCAATTGCGGAGGCGCATTTCTTCACGGGGGAAATCTCGGGTGCCTTTGGGGGGATTGATGTCTATTTTTTGGGCGTAATCTAGGGTTTGGTGTGGTGGGGAGGAGACGGAGTTAGAGCGTCCGACGTTAGGGGTTCCGGTGGCGAAAGGGGAGGTTGAAGATGAGTGGTGGCGACTGTGAGAGAAAGGGTGGACGGAGACGTGGTGATGGTGGAGTAGGGTGAAAGGGCGGAGGGTGGTGGCGAAGAGGTTGAGGCGGGGGTGGAGGATAAGGAGAGATGAGGCTGCAGCCATTGCGATGCTGCACTAGCTTATTCCGATGAGGCTGCAGTCATTACCCCTTATTCCGATGGGGTGGAAGCGGGGGTTTTGAAATAAAATTGATCAAAGTCGCGCGCGGGTAGTAGTGACCTATAAAAAATTTAAAAAATGACACACTAAGATGACATGCAAAAATGCGTGTCATCCTTTCTAAAAAATTTTTGAAAGATGACAAATAATTTATGATACGCGTAAATGCGCGTCATCTTTTTTCGCGCGTCATGTTTTGCGCGTCATCTATTAACAGTTTTCTAGTAGTGATAGTGAATATACAAAACAATGTTATTCCACAATTATATATATTAAAATTCATCATTAAAAAACACAATAGTATTTAGAAAACACATTAACTAACAAAAACATAATAAACCGTACTAAAGACACTATATGAGCTCAAATATGTAAATAAATTGTTATCTTTTTATATAATAATATTATACTCGTTTTAAAGATAGAAAAACTCATTTTTATGCTGTAAATTTTTTATAACAAAAAGTGTTATACATAAAGTTATGAATGTTTAAAAAAATAAAATAAATTACAAAAAGTCAATAGAAATGGTTATTTCTAAAATAACACTCTAACAAATTTTTCTCTACAATTCGATCTCAATCAATGATTAAAAAGATTAATGGTTGAAATTATTTCTTATACCTTTTAGTTTTAAATACCTTTTCATTTGAACATTTTTCTATGTATAAATCCATTGATAAAAATAAGATCGAAATTATCCTTTAATAAGTTACTTTTAACAAGTAAATTTTTTTGATTTAAGAAAATATGTAACTGATGGTGTTAGAAAAACAAATAAGCAAAATCCCTTAAATTTTTTATTTAAGAAAATATGTAAATGCTGGTCTTAGAAAAAACAAATATGAAAAAATCTCTTAATAATATTTATCAACTTATTACATTTGTAAAAGCACAAAGAAAACAATAAGGGAAATGAGAAGAATGATCATTTTGTGTTACATGCTAGTGAGCAAGCAATTATGATTGAATTAAGATGTAGATTTGAACGTATAAGTAAAGAATGCACGAGTTAGCTAGTAAAATAGTTGATCAAAATAGTATTTTTATTTTTATTTTTATTTTTACAAAAGCAAAGATACAGACTCAACCCACAATTTCAAGTTATAACATAACGCATGTTATATTAGATTGATTTTGTTAATAACTTTGTTGCATAATCAAATAGGGATGACGTCTAGGATGCTTGGCACGAATAATATCCTTCCGTTATCTATGTCTATGGGTTTTTCTTTTTTCATTACTCTAATTTCGACGAATGTTTGTAAATGGATGAAGAATTATGTCAGTTGTAACAAATAGTTGTCATTGCATGCTGATGAGTAATTTTTAAATTAAAAAACTTCTTACTTTTTTATTGAAAGTTTATATTTGAACTATTGAACCTCAAAAAGGCATTTAGAAAAAGGCAAATGGTTGATAAACACACTCTAAACTCTAAATCACATATATCAACACAAGTTGGAAGTCTCAGTTGTTAATAGATCGATTTATTTGTATTAATGATCCACTTAGTAGCTTTATAGCTAAATATTGTCATGGTCTCACATTTGAAAAAACTAGTTGAAAGTTAAGAATAAACTAATATTTATAGAGTTCAAATAATTTTTTATAAATTTGTGAGCGTAGATTATTCATGATGGATGATGTATACTTGTCAACTTTGAACAAAACAAATTAAACAGACACTTATGAGTGATACTTCACCCACTAGTGTTTTTCCCCTCGCTGATTAGTCTGTGACCATCCCTATCATAGGAAAAAGGTTGAGAACTGATAGTAACAAACTAAAGGTTTTAAATTCACAAACTTTGAATTAAGGTTGTAAATAAACTATGTGAATTTTGGATAAAACTTTGTTTGTTTTTGTTTTGTTTGTCTCTAACCAATGCCCCTAGCTACAGACACAAGACGGAAGCCGACTCAGGAACTCTTTTTCGGACACCGCTATTTCCTTGACATTCGAGACTAACTCAAACAAAGAAGAACTTATAAGTGAATACACATGAATCATAAATAAAATACAAATAAAAATAAAAATACAACATTATATATGCTCATTTGCAAAGGTAGGTGATGACGAAACTCAATTTTACAACTTAGACCCCCACTCCAAATTGTTGAGTACTTTATTTTTAAGTATGTGTAGGTACGCTTCGGGTCAAATATAAAACGTTTTCACGCATATTATTATATACGCTTTAAGATGATCTGCATTTCAACATTCGTCGACGTTTTGACGTAAATTTTGTTAAAAAAATGAGTCACACCAAGTATAAAATGTTTTCACTTGACTATATAGAACCGAATACACTACGCTCCAACGTAAATATATTTCGAAAACAAGTCGGGAGCAGTTCAAGTCAGGGGCGAAGCTTTTAAGGGCCGGGGGGGGGGGGGGGGGGGCGCCGCCCCCCTATTTTTTCGTCCATAGTGTTAAATTATTCCCGATAGTGTAAATTTTTGGCCCGGTAGTGTAAATTTTATATAAATATCGAGTTCGCTCCCCCTGAAAAAAAATCATTTCGCCCCGCCCCCCCTACAAAGTTGGTTAAGCTCCGCCACTGGTTCAAATATAATACGTTTGCGTTTAACGGTTTAAATTCGAGTTACTTTACAGTTCAACGTAAATTTTGTCTAGAGACAATCGAGTCAATTGTTAATTTATACTTTATCACGTCGCTTACAATGCTGTCGTCCCGTGCGATTGGTAAAAACATAGTTTTGTGTAAATTAATAAATTTACACCATCCCCCCCCCCCCCCCCCCCCCCCCCCCCACACACACACACACCACCCCCACCCACACCACACAACACACAAAAAAAAAAAAAAGGAAAAAAAACCGGCAAAACATCAAACCCACGTCGTCCTCAAAGAAACGAGTGTCTTTAACCGCACTTGTCTCCAATTCCTGTGTGTTCCTTGTGATCCTCAAGTCAAATCAGGTCCGTACATCTTCTTTCCATTTTAGTTTACGAAGCCCCTTTGATAACCAACAGCAGTCGATTTCACATATAGTTTGATACAAGTGCTTAAACAAACATCTAATAGGCGTCAAAATCATGGTTGTAACTGGTAAGAATTTGCAATTGCTTAATGGGTATTTGTAGCCTTCAAGATTTGGTGAAAATTGGATGGAAAATGAAATTGATTTGGTGCTGAAAGAGTAGATGTGTGTATTTACAGAAACTTTTGCATAGAGTGCTTTGATGAGACACTTGTTGTTAATCAAAGATGAAAAATAGATAAAAAAGACTTGTAATTGTGAGGTTGTTCGTTTTGGGGTTGTTTGTCTGGTTGTTGGTGGAAACTTGTAGGAAGTTTAATGCACACCAGTTGTTCGATGAAATGCCTTAGAGATTTGCCTATTTGTGATTTGTAAATTTTGAATCTTTCTGGGAATATATTTTGTTATTGGGACAAATTAGAGTCATTGGAAAGTCGTTTGTCCTAGAGATTTGATATATCACCGTTTTCATAGCGAAATATGTGTCTTAATTCTCTACAAATTTCAATAAGATCCGGTGTCAACGAATCATATTTCTCGCAGCAGTGAGTTAATCGTTGTTACCCTCCTTTTGGTGCATTTTTCTTTTATTTGGCAGATTGTTTAGGGCTTCTATGGAAAGATTAGTATGCAAACGCTCTTATTGCGTTATTTGGTTTTTAAGCTTTGAGCTGTAGCTTACTTAAAAGTAAGGTTAAGGCAAGGTAATTTGAAGCTAAATCATGTGTAAGTACCGTGAAAACAAAAATCGGCTGGGTGGGGGTGGTTTTATGTCTTCTGTTTAAATGTTTAGGCTTGTAATTAGGATTTTTTGGTTAAAGAAGAAAGCCCATCACTTTCCAAATAATGTGTAAGAGAAGATATAACTTGCAACAATTAGCATATCCAAAGTTTTTTAGAACGACGACTCACCCACCCATCTACTCCTACTCCTAAACTACACCAATTCCTAAACCGTCTTGTGCAAGCATTTGAACCCTTCTAGGTCCTTGACTCTTTTTACTGAGCTACAAGTACCAACCCAAGTGGAAATTGTGCATATGTACCAACCGCCAAATCATGCTTCATCTACTTAAAAGATTTTGTTATTTCTAAGTTTACTTGATAGCTTGACTTGTAGGTAATTAATTTTGGGTTAGCAAGTGTTTCTTATTATTTACCCATGCTTCCTTTTCCTATACACGAGGATATGCTTATATAAAGAAACGATTCACGCGTCTAACTTTTTTTCTAAGAAGATGTTGAGACACATGGCAAAATCATAGGAATAGATGAGAGGGAGGAAATGTCTAATCATGTGTCAAGCATGGTATGAATTAGGCATATATTTAGGTTGATTCTTATGCTGATATTTAGGCATATCAATCATTACTTGTCAGAAAATGATGCAATGCTTGTCAGTTAGGATTTAGGAAGAGATTAGTATACGTATTTAAAAGACGCATGTAAAGCAGCATGAGATCTTTTATGTGGTGATAGAAATTATTGTTAGGCTGAGTTAATTTAACTATGATGCTTTGATCTGTGTTGGTATTTGAGAGAAGTGTTTGTTTGGTTTTTGTCCTTTCTGTGTTTACTTACTGCAGTGAAATAAAGCAATTGTGCCATGCAAACATGTGGAATAGTTTGGATGTCGTTATCTCAAACATAACTTTATCTTTCAGTAGTAATAAAAAAGTCAATGTTATAACTTGCAAACCTATCTGTTTTATTAGCCAGATCTGGTTTACTGTAATTTTTTTATTTTATTCTAGAGGCAAGAAAATAAAAATATAAGATGCAATTGCCACAATGAAACTAATTTTTTCATGTTATCATTTTCTTATTTTCTCTGTAATGATTATGCTTTGCTACTGTAATGATACCAGAAATTTCAAGCACACATCTTATTCTAGGAAGTCTTGTTCTCTCTTAGCAAATTTAATCTTCACTCACCTATTTGACTCTTGTCATCATTAATAGTTGTTCATTATATTTTCTTTTGGTCAAAAGGGTGCCTTTTATATGTCCTTGTTGATTGGTATGTTGCACATATGAGTAGTAAAAAACCTGCATGTTAAACGGATTGTTGTGATTTTCATGAGACTGAGGTCCCATGGTTTTTCATAAATTTTTATAAGCACAACAGAACTTTTAAAATCAGCATTAGTTATCATAGTATGTGTCAATTTATTAGGATGACTTTGATAGTCGATCGGTCAAATACTGGTTAATCAATAATTTTGTGATAAACGAGAACCTTGTACAATTTTACATTAACATTTTCTCTTTGTAAGTCATGATGATCCTTAGCGTCACATTAATACTTTCTTGGCATGGTACGTGCATGGATCAGTGTTGAAAATCAAGAACTCACATATGCAAATCATAGTTGTTAAAAGCCGTCGCCTAGTGGGACTAGGCCACAAAATAAGGCTAGTCCGACATACAAAGCTTCATTTAAAAAGGCAATAAATCCCTGTCCAAATCGTTCAAGTAAATGGTAATAAATAATTTTTCTAAGGCCTTCTATTTCAAGAAATTTGATTGATGAAGATTATGAGGAAGTGGAGGAAGATAAAGATTTTTAAATAATGATGAACTTTTGGTTTATTCTAGTTTTACTATTTATTACTTTACATACTATTTGTTTCCAAGTATGAATATTTTGTTTTTGGAGTTTTTTGGTGGTTGAGATGATTCTAGTACTTATATAGACAAATCACAAGAGTAATTTGGGTGGAATTTAGTGCCTATTGGAATATTGATCTAAATCTTCAAAATTGGCGTTGTGTCGATTGTGCTCTTGGTTCCTCTAACTGCAAAGAACCAATCGTTTCTGTTAAATTTGGTTTTTGTGCTAGCCATTTCATTTATTGTCTTATTTGGAATGAAAATAATCTCCATTTGGTTTTATTTCTGACAATGTTATAAATAATAACTTTTTAACAGATTTATCTTGTTGTAAATGGAGCTCGACAGTTGAAATCTGTGAAGGTGATAAGCAATGGTATGTAAGTTATCAACAAGGCTAATGAATATATGTGTGGCTTCATTTTGTAAAGTCCAACAACTGGAAAAAGCAGAAGCTGTTATAATTGATGCTATAAGGTTAGGAACACTACCCGATGTTGTTACATACAACACCTTAGTTGCTGCATATTGTCGTTTTGTTGACCTTGATGCAGGCTATTCAATCTTGAATAGAATGAGAGAAGCAGGCATATACCCAAATGCCATTACATATAATTCTTTAATAGCTGGCGCTTCCAATCGTTCCTTATTAACAAGATGCTTTGATCTTTTTGATGAAATGATTATGCTCGGAATCCCACCCGATGTTTGGAGTTACAATACTTTAATGCATTGCTTTTTTAAATTAAAAAAACTTGAGGAGGCGGACAAGGTTTTCGATGATATTATTATGAGTAAGTTATCTCCTTGTTCAACCACTTTTAACACAATTTTTAATGGTCTCTGCAAGAACGGGCATGCCAGTAACGCCTTAAAGTTATTCCGGTATCATAAGCAAAAGGGTTTTACTCCTCAATTAATCACATACAACATATTAATTGATGGGCTTTGTAAATCTGGCCGGTTAGGGGCTGCAAGATGGGTCTTGAAGGAGCTTGGGGAATCAAATCTTGAACCTAACGCTAGTACTTACACTACAGTTATGAAATATTGTTTTCGATCAGGCCAATTCGAAGAAGGTATTGAGGTGTTTGATGAAATGAAAAAAAAGGTTACACGTATGATGCCTTTTCATATTGCACCGTAAGCAGCGCGTTTGCTAAAATTGGTAGATTAGAAGAAGCACATGAATGTTATGAATTAATGATTGAAAAGGGTATTGAGCTCGATATTGTGTGTTATAATATCTTGGTTAATATGTATTGCATAGGAGGCAGGTTAGAAGAAGTTTATAGTTTGTTGTATGAGATTGAACAAGCGGGATTGAAATGTGATGAATATACACATACTACATTAATTGATGGGCTATGTAGAGCAGGTAATATTGATGGTGCTCTAAAACATTTGAGATATATGGATACTTTGGGTTTTGATTCTAATTTAGTTGCATATAATTGCATGGTTGATCGGTTATGTAAAGCCGGTTACATAAATAAGGCTTTGAAGATTTTCGGTACGATGGATGTTAGAGATTGTATTACTTACACCTCAATGGTGCATAATCTTTGCAAAGAAAGGAGATTTCTGACTGCATCCAAGGTTTTGTTAGCTTGTTTGAATCAGGGAATGAAGGTGTTTAGATCTACACAAAGGGTTGTTGTTAAAGGTCTTCGTTCTTCAGGTTTAGACTCGGAAGCAAGAAAGCTTCCGTCAAAAATACGATTGGCCAGAATTCTGCAGTAATTATAGAAATAACTGTTGAAATGGGATTTACAGAACCGTAAAGCTGTTGTGCATATTCATCTGCACAAAACAATCTGAATGGCTTTAAGGCGGGAATGCTTAAATGTTCAGTTGTATTCACATCTACATGGAGTTCTTGCTCTGTGAGGTAATTCATAATTGGCTTTTAAGTTTCTTTTAGTAATTGTTTGTTTTTCGTGGATTATAGATTTTCTGAAGGTGGTGCAAAATCATTTTGGAATGCCATTTTAACTATTTTGTATGCAAGTAGAGGTGGCAAAATGGTCAAAACGGGCCGGGTTGGGTAAAACTTGAAACCACTTTGTCCTAGTTTAATTTCTAACATTTACAACAACAATATTTACTTTTGAACACTTTTTAGGTGACTTTTAACCTATTTCCTTTAAGCTAATTTTCCCAACCATCCTTTCGGCTGTAGGTATCTAATAACAATTAATCTTTTACCACACTAGGCTTCTGAAATCAAATTGCAAACCTTGGTAATGGTTCTTTCTCGTAGGACGTATAAATGAACAAAATAATATGATTTTTTGTTTATAAAGAAAGCAAATAATTAGTATTCACTTCGTGGGTGATCATCTTGTATTCATTTTTTATTTGCAGATGAAATTTTACATTTTGTTTCAGGTATAAATACATAAATTAAATGTGTATGTTGGAGAATGGAGCTTCATTTATTATAAAGAGATTATTGAAAAAAATGAGGACGTAAAAAGGACTTCACAAGAAAGAAAAAAACTGGTAATGTTAACTGAAGAGGATGAATTTATGAGGCTGCAGAGAGAAACATGATGCTTGTATGTGGGTGGCAAATGTATCATCAATACTTCTTAGATTTTATAAAATCATTTTTTGTTTGTTAAACATAAAACAGCTTCGCTTTACTAGAGATGATTAGTGAGAGAATTTGGTTTGAAGAAAGTGGTTTGAGTTGCGAAACAAGATGGACAACACATCAGGTATGATGTAGCTGCAAGTTATCTCAAGAACAAATAGTCTTCACTCTGTATCCTGCATGTTTCATCCCTGTTGATTTGTTGATTTTAGAGGCGGTGTTTTTTTTTTTCAATTTTTTTATTTATCTTTTTGTAACAACTGAGTTGGGTTCTACTATGTAATTTATGGCTTTATTATTACATTGTTTGAGGCACTTTTTGCATCACGAGCATTTCAAGAAAACATCTAGTTTCCCAATAAACAGAAATTTCTAGAATTTGATCCTTATGCTGAATGGATTTGGTGCCTCAAACTCTTCAAATTGTTCACCTGATGATACAATCTTGTTCTGTTTCTGTCTTTTTATGCTTGTGAAATGAATGGCACATTGTGTATCAAATTTTAAGCTTGTGCGTCAGTTTCAGAATTAAGCATCAAGCCGACCAGTGTATCAAATTGCAGACGTGCATCAGATCCTGTTAAAACTTAGTTTGTGTTACTTAAATGCCTTACCCCTAACCCATCAGCAATAACATAAAATCCGAGTGAACCCAGAATTTGTAACAGAAGGTTTACCAATAACATCATTGATGCACGAGTCACTAATAGAGTAATATGTATCCACACAAAATACAATCTACAATTTGACCCGTTTGCCCACAAAATACATATGCAATCGGATCTGTTGCTAATAAAATATTGTTTGCTATCTGACCCGTGTCTCAACAAAATACAATCCGTAATCTGACTCACTACCAACAAAATACAATCTGCAATATGACCCATTAGCAACAAATACACTCTACAATCTAACATATTACCCAACAAAATACAAAGCAAGTCAACTGGTTCTTTTATACCAGAAGGTAGAAATTACCACAACTACCACAATGATGCACAAATCGCAAATATGCATTCACACAAAAAATAATCCAACAACATAATCTTCCAATCAAATGTAGGCTTTTGCTCCCTGTTGTGACTTTTTGCGAATCTATTGTAGAAAGTGTAGAATGCTTCTCATCATAATCGAGTCTGCAACATCAAATTAGCCACATGGATATAATCATGCTCGGTTCTCTCACAATCAACTTGTCAAATTAAAGGCAAAGCTAAATGATGATTCTTAATTAAATTGTTAATTTACATATAATCAAAATACTGATAGTAACTGGCATTTTCCTTTTTTCTGTAACAATAACCTGATTTCACTATTCCTTTCTCAGGTTATAGCGAAAAGGAAACTTCCAGTACGTTGTAAACAAATAGCTAATTTTAACGGTAGCATTACAATATTCCATCATATTTGTGCACTTTCAAATAACTAAACTACAACATATTATCATAAAACAATGATCGACTGTTCCCTGTGCTGATTGTTCCATTTTAACAACCATTTCCGACTAGGAAAACACAGAAACTAATAGTTCAGCATAAATATTACTTATTTTGAAACTTATAAAAATATAAGATTAGTGTAAACTGTAACTATATGATAGTGAGCAAAATGTTACCTGGATAATCAGTTTTCCCTTTTAACCTTCCTCTTATGTCTTCCCATTAATCATAAAAACTTTCTATTTGTTTTCCAAAACACTCTTCTAAATTTTCTAGCTTCAAGATCGATTGGGTTGTGGTGTTCCTTCACAAAGCTCACACTTATTCTAAATCATCTTCTGCATCTTCATCTTCTAAATCTTATGAATCTGGAATCACTATTGAGTCACAAGGTGCAAAATGTAAATTAATATAAGCTGTTCATCCAAAAAATCAGTTTACCGAATAAAAAAATGAGAGAACTGGACAACACATGCACTAAACACAAATCAATAATCAATAATACTCTCTAAAGAAAGTGAAGAAGATCTCATAAATATAGGAATCTAATGTGGTGTTATCCAAAATGGACTCTGGCTTTCTAGTCAATAATACAACACAGAACTTGAACATATGAGTGTGGAATTAATTCTTACAAGTTTGCTTTTCTATGCTAAAATTGAACTTTAAATCCTATTAATGTGAAAGGAAGTGTTTGGCTTCATGCATTAGAAAAACTGATATGCATGACTTTTATTCCCAGCAATTTCGCTAATATATACAAACTAGCTTTAGTAAAACCCGTATATTACACGGGTTGAATAAATAAAATATTAAATAGAATAAAATTGTTAATTATAAAACGACATACTAAGACATGATACAATTGGAATTATGTATAAGTAATAATATAACAATATTATGAACTTTTTAATTTTTTTTCAAAGATAAAGTAAACATTTTGTTTTAAAATAACGTTTTATAAAATTTTCATTTTTAAAATTTCCTTACTATTTTAATCATTATTTTTTAAGAAAAATTTTCTTTAAAAAAACTAATTTTAAAATATTACGTAAAAAAGTTTGATTTTTTAGAAAAAAACTTATTATAAACAACTATTTTTTATAGAAATAACATTAATAAAAAGATAGCTTTCTTAAGTTATTATAAAATAATTATAATGTAAAAATGAATAAATAATATTATTAATAATTATTGTAGTTATTTAATAAGAGAGAGAAGCGAGAATAATTTGAGGAGAATGAACGTGGTGCTTACAAGTGTCACTCACAATTACCATTTATTAAAGTAGAAAGATCATGTTCAACGGTGCTAAAATTGAAAAAATGACAGAAATTCCATCCACTTGGCCCGTCCGATTTAAATAGGTTGTAATTGGTTTAAAAATTTAAAAAATTTTCTTGAGACAATACATAACATTAATTGGCATTCTCATAATTCAATATCAAAACAAAATACTAATTAAAATAATGTATTAAAGTGGAAGGCTACACTTAATTTGTACTTATTCATAGATTACGGTTTCTTCTCATCATATTTACGCAGAAAAAAACAGAGTAAGCATGCCCAGGCATTAAGATTGTGTTTACAATTGTTTTTTTCTATTTTAAAAAAGAAATGTAAAATAAATTAATGACCTAATTATACATCATTTTAATTTAATGTTGAGAAGAGGGATCGATACCTTGTATATGTAGATACGAGGGATATGAGAGATGAGGGGCCAATAAGTGCCTCTTTCACTGCATCTTTCTTTCAGTTCTGGGCAATTGTAATGGAATGTTAAACTCAAAAGTGAAGGAAACTAGTTTATACCCGTCCGGTGGCCGGGATCTTTTATGTCGTAATGTAATAACTATGTCTTCTTAATTTATAAACAATATCACTACTAACGTGTTTCATACGAGTGCATGTCGTGTCGTTGTAGTCAAACCTGCTATATGAAAAAAACCAAACTCATTATATGTAATAATGAAAAACGTACAAGTGCACATGTACAACAAAAGTATTATATATAATAAGATGGTATTAATGATACATTTGACTATGTGTAAAAAAGACCTTTTGAAGTATACACAAATATTATTAAAAGTTTGCTCGTGACTTTTGTTAGTAGTCATAGCATAGAAAATTTCACAAGAAGCCGACTAATTTTTTATTAGAAGGGCAAACCTTCACATGAAGCCGACTTATTTTAAACTTTAAGGGCCAACAATAACAACAACAACAAAAACAACAATGGCAAGGTACACCAACGTTTAACAAAAGTTATAATATTTCAAAGAACATACATTACATGAAAGAATTGATTTGATAGCTTGCAATAATTCATAAACACGTCCATGTAAATATAAAATTTTTTAATTTCCCAACGATGTTTAAAAAAGACATTGTGCAATTATGTTCATGGCCATAAGAACAACATGTACTAAAGAAATAACATCAATTAAACATAAAATTCGAGTGGAAATAGAGACTATGTAGCCCTGAAACATAAACATATAAGGAAAGTAAGACGATAAAAACCGAAGTGCAAAGTCTAGTGGAACTAAGTATCTGCTGACATTATAGTCTCGATGTAAATTGCGCGTTGTAAGGCACAAAAGAATCTGCTTGGGAAGAAACATCCGAGCTCGTTGTTTCTCACATCAAAGTCATAAACATCCCCAAAATCAGTCATCATCATCCATTTCTTACTTGGGACCATGTAAGAGATATGACACCATAATGAAATTGGAACGCGAGCGGTATGAGAAATTGACAAGAATTTCGTCCATTCTTTATAGGAATTCATCTTCCACACATCTACAGAATACGTAAATGACCCATGGGTAACGAATAGATGGAGCTCGTCACGGCAATTTACTAAAGAACCCTCGCATCCTCCTTTCGATATAACACTTGGAAAAGGTATTTCAGTGAACTCCTCCGAATTAACATCTAAACGTATCATTGATTGAACACAAGGACCAAAGAACATGTCTGTGAAATAGAGACCATCTCCGGAAAGAGTACCTTGCGACCAATGGTGTTTCGGGGTACAATAATGGTACCCTCGGATGATTTTGATTTTTCGCTTTGAGGGACAGCAATGGTATCCTTGGATGAATTTGATTTTTCGCCAACAATTAGAGAATGTAGAATACACATAAGGTTGAATCACCCCAGCCTTGCGCATTATGTGCAGCACCTTATACTCATTAGACGAATCAACGTAGAACCCGAGGGCATCGGCATCCGTATCATATAGACCGTAATATCTGGAGCTAGGCAACCTCCTATAGGCACGTGTAAGTGGATTCCAAATAAGCAATTCTTTGGTATTCTTTATAGTTACGCACAACATTCCATCCAAGGTACCTAAAACCAGCAAATCAGACAATTGGGTGTCGAACGGCAAAGAAACGGTTTTTTCCACCCAACATTGAGGTGAATCGTAGCAAAACGTATGAAGGGAATTGGCTTGTTTGTCAGACGCAAGAATCTTCTTCTCTGAAAATGTTTTCATACGGCTACAATGAATCATTGCAAAGTATTTTGTTGATATGAAGGACCTCCATTCCTTGCAGACAACCTTGCATTGCATAACAATCTTCCCTGGAAGTCTTGAAATTATCTCCGACATTATTAAAAAAAGAGGAAGGTCTGCCATACCCACGTGCTTATCTAAATCGTTAATGTAAGAATGCAAAACTTACTTTAGTAATGCATTCATGGAGTGTAAAAAATAAGAAAAGTATGTACTACTACCAAGAAAGTTTTTCCATCACATGCAACATATTAATAATAAATTGTAAAATAACATGCTACTAATAGTAATTATACGTGTAACAATAATACTTAGAGAAATAGTATGATAACGATAATAACATAATAAAATAATATAATATTAATATTAATATTAATATTAATACTAATATTAATATTAATATTAATACTAATATTAATATTATATTAATATTAACTAATATATATATACTAATATTAATTATATATAATATAATATAATACTAATATTATATACTAATATATAATATATTAATATTAATATTAATATTGATATTAACAATATTAGTAAGACAAATAATAACTTGAGTACTCTTGCATAGTAGTTGAAAAATATAATATGATCCAAAAGAGTGAGAAAAGCATATGTAGAATAAACACGTATATGACTTATCTTTTAATAGAATGTGTACCATTATTATCTATAGTTATATTATAAATATATAAATAAGTGTAACAACAACAAAGAAGATAAAACAGTACAAACATATAGTAAAGGAACGGGTTTTTTATTTAAACAAACATGACCAAGGGTTTTAGATGGGCTGCATCAACACAAAAAATCTTAGATATAGCTATTATAATAAATGCATATAAACAGCTAATATACAATAATAACTTAACGTTTCATGACACATTAAAGATAATATAGAAATAAAAATAAATATAGTGTTATAGATAAATAATAAACCTACTTTATTTTATTAAAACAAATGAAAATCCAAAAATTTGTTTCCTTGTGCTCACTTACGCACATAACCCACCCAAATCACCTAACCACAAACCCCCTCCCCCAAATCACATCACCAAAAAACCCCCCAAATCGTAAAGAACAACCTCTAGGGTTTTCGGCCGCAAAGGCGAATACCCATACAAGATCGAGATAAGTGCTGCTTCGATTGTGTACGATCGTCGAAATCCACCAACGATCCATGAGTTTCACAACCACAACAACCACTATCTGCGGACTTGCGTCTTGCAAAGCCTATAGTTCGAAACTATGAATCCGGGGTTAATTTTACCATATAAGGTAATGGTTCATTGTCTCTTCAAAATATCTAAGGCTGAACATGGTTGATTTAGTCGTTTTGTGAAGTATCTTAACCTAATTTTGTTTCCACAGTCGACATGTTCGAGTACTGCATAATGATAGGATTATCCCCTGATTCGAGGGTTCGTCTTCAAGATCACAGATAAGTAAATTCTCTATTCTTTGTTCTAAGAGAGTAACATATAACAATAAGTATAGATATTGTACTTGCACAATTCATTTATTCACATGAACCTATTACATAACGAAATTTGGTGTTTATGAATTGTTCTATTTAATTGAAATTGTGGACGTGGTTCTCTTTTCAATTGGTACTTTTTGATCATAGTTTTGGTGTTTGACAATTTGGGTCGCTTATATTGGATACACTTTCTGTGGATATTGTTATGGACCTTATTTGTGACATTGTTTCATCTTTTACTATACAAAGATACTTTTGACAGTCAGGTGATTACAATTGATATAGTTAGTTTATCTTAGTAGTAGCTAATTGATAGATCAATGCTTCATTTGACATTCAAATATATGGGAGGTGTAAGGTTTTACTTCTTATCTTGGGTTCTGGTGAGAAAATCCTACTTTGAGTCCCTAAAGAACAACCATTCTAAGAACTTTTCAAATATAGGCAAAAATACAAAACTTGCATTTCAGTTTTTGTGTTGCAGATTAGTTAAGTGGTCAAGAAGGCAGTTTGAATAAATTGGCAACAGATTAGTTAATTCTAATTTGATTGTATTTTTACAGCCTAAGATGATAATAGGATCTGTTAACTACCAAACAATTAGACCTGGTTTTTGTTTTTCCATATGCCAACTGTTATAGAAGTATGGATTACAGAATCCACCATTAATTTTGCTAGCTAAGGGCTTAATGTTGACTATGATTGATCTACATAAATGTGTAAGTAAAAAATACTATACAATAATACATTATAATAACCATCATTTAAACAACAAAAATACAAATCGTAAGCAGGACTGTAGGTGTCCCTAGTAAGTCAAATTTATGACAGAAAAACATACATTGACAGGAGCAAATATTGTTAGATGATCATGAAAAGATGCTACAACATACATACCTTATAATGGAACTCTTAAATGGATAGAAACATTTTGAAATTAGAGTGACTTTTACTTAGCAGCCTATAAATAGAGCAGCAAATATGGTTTTGGCTTAACCAACTCCACTATACCACTAACTCAAGAGGATCCCTAAATAAAAGGATGGTGAAATAACCGCAATTAGGATGGAACATGAATTATATATTGTGTATGGGTCTGTTAATGTTAATGTTAAAATGTTAATGGGTACTTCCAACCATATATAGGACAAATGAAATTCTCTAATTTGACGTCAATACGTGTATTGAAATTAACAATGATAAGAACGACATATTGTATTTTTTGTGTGCGCAACCTATTCTGGGTAATACAAAGACTACATTTTATTGAATTGCAAAAATAAACCATACACAAATAACGCAACTCAGTGGAACTGGTAACTTTTGCATCTTTCATTTCTAAGCTGATAATTATGACCAAAATATTGATTATTATGACTAAATTCATTTGTGAAGAATACTTTGAAATACCAAAATCATTATGCATTTAGTGATAAATGTGCATTAATGCATCTGGTGATAACTGTGCATTGATGCATATATAACTATGCATTAATGCATCTATTAGTCACTATGCTTTCAAGAATATGTTAATCGGTGATATAGTTTAATAACAACATATTGATAAAAAATTTCATATCATTCGTAATTTATTATAGATAAAATTCATGTCAATGCAATAAGAAAACACAATCCATAAATCAAACAAAAGTAAATAATACGATCGTTTGACAGAAGATAAAATCGGGTCTTCAAGCAATATTTAATTAATCACAATCAAATACATAGAACAAATTTCTATCAAATACAATATGAATCAGTAGATGAAAAAAGCTGAAAACATATATCATCAGTAGTTTGAAAACAGCTGATGTGATTCAGAAGTTTAAACAGCTGAAGGCAATTTTCCATCAGTAGATGTGAAAACAGCTGATGTGGGTCAGTCGTTTAAACAGCTGAAGGCAATTTTCCATCAGTAGATGTGAAAACAGCTGATGTGGATCAGTCGTTTAAACAGCTGAAGGCAATTTTCCATCAGTAGATGAAAACAGCTGATGTGGGTCAGTCGTTTAAACAGCTGAAGGCAATTTTCCATCAGTCGATGTTCATCAGCAGTTGTAAACAGCTGAAATCAGCTGTTCTTCAGAAGATGTACATCAGCAGTTGTAAACAGCTGAGTTGCTGTTCTTCAGTAATTCCTACATCAGCTGTTTTGAATTCAGCAACACCCATACAAATACAAATACCCCATCACCCCTTATACCTAATTAAACACTCTTCAGCCCAATTCATCGTTTTGCAAAAGCGACCTAGGGTTTTGCGGCCGCAAAGGCGCAATCCCTGTCGCTCGAAATTGTGTTTCGATCTTAATCGATCGTCTACCTCCAGCCAACCGTCATCTGTAAAGGGTCTCTGCATCATACAACACGAGGTCTCTGCAGATTCATGTTATTGAATTTGGTTCCTAAAGATGGAGAGAAGCCATATCCTATAAGTGATTTTGTTCTAAATTAGTAACCTAGTTTATCTTAGTACTGGCTAATTGATAGATCAATGATTCATTTGACATTCAAATGTATTGGAGATGTAAGGTTTTACTTCTTAGCTTGTGTTCTGGTGAGAAAAATCATACTTTGAGTCCCTAAACAACAGCCATTCTACGAACTTTTCAAAATTAGGCAAAAAGGCAAAACTTGCATTTTATGTTGGTGTTTGTCCATGTTTTGTGTTGCAGAATAGTTAAGTAGACAAGAAGGTACTTAAAATAAAATTGGCGACAGATAAGTTTATTGGAGTTTGAATGTATTTTTACAGCCTAAGATGATAATAGGATCTGTTTTCTACCAAACAAATAGACCTGGGTTTTGGTTTTGTCGATATGCCAACACTTATAGAACAATGGATTTACAGAATCCACCATTAATTTTGCTAGATAAGGGCTTAATCTTGGCTATGATTGATATATATAAATGTGTAAGTAAACAATATTATACAATAATACATTATAATATCCATCATTTAAACAACAAAAATACAAATCGTAAGAAGGACTGTAGGTGTCCCTAGTAAGTCGAATTTATGACAGAAAACATACATTGACAGGAGCAAATATTGTTAGATGATCATGACGAGATGCTACAACATACATACCTTATAATGGAACTCTTATGGATAGAAACATTTTGAAATTAGAGTGACTTTTACTTAGCAGCCTATAAATAGAGCAACAATATGGTTTTGGCTTAACCAACTCCACTATACCACTAACTCAAGAGAATCCCTAAATAAAAGGATGGTGAAATAACCGCAAGTAATAAGTTATATTTAGATTGTTGTTGAATCTTGCTAAGCTACTTGACTGAATTCATTGCTATATAGTAGACAATGGAACAAATCATTATATTTCTAAGATACTATTAGTACAAACCATTTGAGTAAAATCTATTAGATTTTAGGCAATATTCTATGATCTATGTGCTTGGTTTTTATGAATATTCTCAGTTTCTCACATTTTATTCCATTATTTTTTACAATTTGATTAATTTGTATATTTTCAATTGATTATTATAGAGAAAGCTTTTATGGTAGCTAAGTATATAACTTACAGAAAATGTAATGTGTGACTACTTATATATTATGTACGATAATTTATGTTAATGTGTACTTCCACAAACATACAAAATAACCATGTAATGTATGAAAATATATTAAATTGTAATGCAATATAATGTATGACTAATTTTATGTTCTCCATATCATTTATGTTCTGTAGATCATTTATGTTCTGCATATGATAACATATTCTGTTATTGGCAGCACTAATTTTATAGTTAAACCCTTACACGTTATAAAGAGACACACTTCAGGTCTAAAACTTGAACCCTAAAATACATAAACAAAAAAATTAGATCATTAGCGAGTAAATAAAACAATTAAAAATACACGACAACCGTACCTTGAAACCAAACCACTACAGAAAGCAAACTACAATCCTATGTCCACAACATTCCAGTTGTAAATAAACAAAACATAAATTCAGTCATAAAACTACCGACATGACAAATTTACAGATTCATAGTCGGATTGGAAAGAAAAGATATTAAATAAACGCTGCACAGCAATGACTGTCCGAGTCTCGCCTGATCTGTAGAAGGTTAGGTTATTGCCCTTGAATTCCCATGACTCAAAGAAGACACCTTTGACTGTTTGTTTATCTGCCTTCACCCATGTATCACGCGCTGAAAGCACCCAAACATCTCGTGTATCATTCTCATGAACACAAACAATGGCCACTCTTCCTTTGTGTTTAATAAGCTTCCACGAAGAGTACGAACAATAAGTAGTCATTAATGGGATTGGAATAGTTCTATATTTGTGAGTAGAAGAATCAATTATAAGTATTTTTATTTTCTAGGCCAATGTAAATACCCCCTCCTGCTACAATGGCCTCGTCATTGGTTACCTCACCATCATGGGCCAATTGTATAGGATCCTGTAGTCTCCAAGCCCAATCACTTGAATCAAATATCTCAAAACGATATGTCATACATACAACAACACCCCTTTTAACATTACTGCAAGAAAACAAAACTTAAATGTTACATTTAGCGACAATTGAACGTACGACAAAGACAATGCATACCTACCCTATCACATATAAAACGTACAAATACACACGTATAAATTTCATATCATACAACACACGTTAAGAGTTTTCATAAACGAAAGCAACATACCTTCTTTTAGGAATAGACAAACGAAAGATCTTGTAATGTAACGGAAGAGACCCCAATGTTACAAACGCGACTTTTGCTGTTTGATATTTCAGTTTTGGATTTGGAATAGCCCGCATATTGTGACTTGTTGGCTTAAACAATGCATAAACGGACAATGTTCGGACCCACAAATGGGCAACCTCGACCACTAAAACACCTTGTTCTGATGCTGCATGAATTATGGTCCATGGTGCCATATAACCAATATCAAGCGATCGTGAACCGGATGAAGGCACAAAATGTATCTGGCGACGAACTAAAAAGTTTGGGCACTGAACAATGAAGCCTGCGAGCACATTATTTTCTGTTCTCTGTCGCTCTATGACATAAGCATCATATGATAGTAACTCAACTTCCTTGCAAGTACATCTAATTGAACTCAAAGATCTCAACGATGTTCTTGCTAGTATTTCCGAGATGACATGCGAATCAAACAGACGGACCATTGATGGAGGCTGACCGGTAGCAGGCCTACAAAACTCCATCTAGAAATATAAAACATAAATTAGACAATAAAAATACCAAAATAATAATAATAATCATACATGGGTTTACTTAGTATAAATGCCCTCGGATGTTTTGATTTATTATTAGTGCTTGACCTTGTTAAAGTGTTATTAAGTTGTGGCATTTGAATGTTATTGGAATGATCTATGTTTAATGTCTAACGTATTTACTTAATTCCTACAGTCCTTACATATTACATGCCATATGACCGTGGATGCATCGACAGCAAGCGAACGGAGACAATTAGAAAGATAAAGGTACATCTTATAATTTAATAATCTACAACTCATAGTAGAATTATAAATGAAATACAATGCTACATGCCTTGTCCTTAGTATGACTTCTCGTACCATGCTTTTGGTGCATTTGTGCATTATCTCATTATCTTACCAAACACTTAATATAAATTGGATTAATATTAAGAATTACATACCTCACCCTCAACTTGGTTCATGATTGGCTCACACACTTTGTATAATGGCACCACTGAAAAATATTGAACATTAGCTTATTTAAATGAAGTAATCAAATTCCATCAAATGAACTCCACAAAAATTTTAACAACTTATTTAATACACAATGTACTTTTATATATTTTACTTGCTATACAAACTAAACCCTAAATTATTTGGAATATATATCTTTCAACACATATGTATACATACATATATATATATATATATATATATATATATATATATATATATATATATATACAATCTTTGTACTTTAATAAAAGAATGCTTTTAGGTGACACTTGTGACAATATTAAACATCTTAAGTCTAATTTTTCCCCTTATCTCTAATACTAAGTATTTACATTATTTAGTAATTATATTATTTAGTACTTTTTAAAATTAAAATAGTTTGAACTAATTAATAAAGAGTTCCTTTAAATACATAATTTCTAAAAAAATAATAATTGTATAACATAAGTAATTCTTTAAAACATCAAAACTTTATAAAATATGAAATATTTAAAATCAGTGTTTTTAGAAAATAACAATTTTCATGAACCAATAAAATTTGAAATTCATAGTTTTAGTAAGATATTTTAGAAAATATCATTTTGTTTAAAAACATTTGGAGTTTGAAAGAATTTTAAATTTTTTTATAAAAATAATTAGAAAAAAGGTTCAAAGAAAATAATATCATTGGTATATTAGTTATAGTCTTATTATATCATATCTCAAAATACCATATTATAATTAATATACCACTCTCTTTCTTTCTACACGACAAATATTTAAACTTTAATAGAAGAACAAATATTTTTTACACTAAAATAGTTTTTAATTTATTAAGAAACAGTTCCTTTTATAAATATAATTTCTAAAAAACCATATCTTGTTTAACACTATTTTTTTAAAACATCAAACTATTTTAAAAATATGAAGTATATCAGTGGTTTTAGAAAATAAAATTTTTTTATGAACCATAAAAATTTGGAATTCAAAGTTATAATATCATTGTTTTATTATTTATAGACCTTATTTATATGTAAATTTAATTATATGATATTGCAAAATAGCATATTATAATTAATATATAACTCTTTTTCTTTGTATAGTACAAATATTTAAACTTTAATAGAAGAAGACAAAAGAAAAAAACAACACAACACGATTACTAAACATAAAACATACACGACATAATAGTGAAACATCCCGATAAAACATGTGTGACCAAATTCTATGAAAAAGGTTAGAACTAATAGAACCTAAAACATGATAATATCCTTGCACAAACACAACATAAAGCAAAGAAAATATAACCCCTAGACAGACCTAGGGCGGTTGCTGCTGAAAATCAACACCTTTGGAACCTTTAGGAATTTGTTGAAAGATTGAAGAGAGTTTGCTGAATCACCTGAGTCATCATCGGAAGGGTCAACCTCATAGCTGTTAACATCACAACTTTCTTTGTCGCTATTAGGCCTTGTAGGAGTTGCATCAGGTGTGTCATCTGAACTGTTAATCTCTACAACCTCATCCCACTTCCAATTTGTCAGATTCTCAGCTCTTTTACGTTTTTTTCTGGCTTGGGAATCCTGAAAAAAAACATTAAAGTCAACACAAAAGATAAACAAAGAGTTAGCCCATTACAAATATAAGTGAAAAAGGAAAGAAAACATGAACTATTGTATACACATTAACTAAAACAACTCACCTCAACACCAAATTCATGAGAAAGCTGTGAAACATAGGCTGTAAGAGATTGTGTGTAGGTAAGAACATCCAAACTCTCATTATCCATGTCCTGTCGAAATTCAGTGCTTCCATTAGAATGCCCAAAAACAGAAAACATACAGAAATTACATTTAATCTACAAAATAATGAGCAAAGTTCTAATTTTTGGATAATAACTAACATTTTCCTCTCGAAAGGGGCTTTTGCTAGATTTGTTATCCATCTTGAAATATCCGAATAATGGTTGAAAAATGCACTATTCTGCCCTTATATAGGCAGAATATAATGCAACTACTCACCCACTAACTATTTTGTTGCCAAAATTAGAGGAGTATTGACCAATCAGCTTGTGTTAGAAACTGCTTCTTTAAAAAACCGCAGTTTATGAGTTAGTGGGCTGAATGTGTTGCAAAAAACTGATTATTTAAATAATTGGAAAACCATTGAAAATTATGCAGCACTGAATTTATATCAATATTGATGCCATGTAAATTAAGTAAACATAATCACCTCTTTAATTGTTCATTAACATGTGTTTTTTATATATACGTATTTTCTGCTAAATTAGACATTACTTTTATATAATTTGTTCTTAAAAGTTTATGTTGTAAAAATTTTAGAATATCATGCATCGAAGATCATACATCGACTGACATTTAGCAGTTAACATAGGTTGTGACCTGCGATTTGGGGGGTGCAGTTCACAAATGAACTGTATTTTAGCAGGACTGCATCGTGGGGATGCAGTTAACAAATGAACATACATAGACACAATAACCCTATAATTTGTTTGTTGTTTGTATGATTTTCAGGATTTAAAAATATGGTTTTGTCATAAATGGAAGAAATTGCAAATTTAGATATATTTATCTAGATTGTATATATATATATATATATATATATATATATATATATATATATATATATATATATATATATATATATATATATAGATCGATTCAATAGAAAACCAATATTTTATAAAAAAACCCAAAGAACCATTATACACCAATGATTGTGTATATCTATGGTTATAAAAAAAAGTGGGAAAACTGTACATTATTTTAAATTAGAACCACAGAAATAATAATTTTAAGGGCAAATTTGGAACATCAACTTATCTCCATAACTGCAATTCACATTTTATGGCCCACGTTTTTTTATCCACCAATCAAGAACCAAGATAACACTCTTACACAATAGATTGTTTAGATTTAGGGATTTAATTAAAAAAGGTACAAAAGTAATTGTACATAAAGAATATAATGTATGTTTAAAATAAAAATAAAAAAACGAAAACATTTAAAAAACCCAAACTGCATCGCACATTTTGCATATGTTACTTTTATATAATTTTCCTTAAATGTTTATCTTTGAAAGATGGGTGCATCGACTGGCATGAGTGACCTACGTATATATATATATTTATTTGTATATAATGTATATATATATATATATACTTGTTTCGTATCTATTTTCTTTAGTTTTATATACTTGTTTCGTATAATCACCGAAAATGTTTGTTTATGTGCTTGTATAGTTCTTGCATCAGGTTTGCTAATCTTTATGTTTTAAAATAGCTCTCATATAAGAAGATATTGCAACTTTATGACTTAACTATATGTCATTCTATATAAAGTACATTGCTAAGAAACTTAATTTGACTTTAAGTAACAGTATTAGTCTTTAAAGAATATGACAAATAGGAAACTACTCACCCACTAACTATTTTGTTGCCAAAATTAGAGGAGTATTGACCAATCAGCTTGTGTTACAACTGACTGTTTAAACTGCTACTTTAAAAAACAGCAGTTTATGAGTTAGTGGGCTGAATGTGTAAAAAAATGATGATTTAAATAATTGGAAAACCGTTGAAAATTATGCAGCACTGAATTTATATCAATATCGATGCCATGTAAATTAAGTAAACATAATCACCTCTTTAATTGTTCATTAACTGTGTTTTTTATGTATACATTTTTTCTGCTAAATTAGACATTAATTTTATATAATTTGTTCTTAAAAGTTTATGTTGTAAAAATTTTAGAATATCATGCATCGAAGATCATGCATGGACTGTCATTTTAGCAGTTAACATAGGTTGTGGCCTGCGATTAGTGGGGGAGCAGTTCACAAATGAACTGTATTTTAGCAGGACTGCATCGACTGCATCGTGGGGATGCAGTTAACAAATGAACATTCATATACAAAAAAACCCTATAATTTGTTTGTTGTTTTGTATGATTTTCAGGATTTAAAAATATGGTTTTGTCTTAAATTGGAAGAAATTGCAAATTTAGATATATTTATGTAGATTGTATATATATATATATATATACATATATATATATGTATATATATATATAAATATATAGGGATCCATTCTATTGAAAACCAAAATTTTATAAAAAACCAAAAGAACCATCACACACCATTGATTGTTTAAATCTATGGTTATAATAAAAAGGGTAAAAATGTAAAATTGCTTCATTTTGAAACCACACATGCGATAATTAAAGGGGCAAAATCGGAAAAACAGGTTTAATTTTATAACTGCAACTCGCTTAATATGGGCCATGATTTTATTCTCCATCTTTTATCTAATTCATTATTTGAATTGTAGAAAGTCAATCTATAAATATATATTAAATTACGAAGCAAATCTCTCTGAGTTTAGTATAAATTGTACACATTTTATCTTTTAAAATAAAAATCAAATCCAATAATTTGTACCGATATATATACAGTTCATGGTTTGTCAAATTACTCTAATAGTATAGTGTTGATTTTGTGAGCAATTGTATTTAAAAAAAAATTTGAACAACCAAATTTATCATTTTATAAATGAAAACAATCTCTTAATGTGTCTGAAGATTAGAATAGTAATAAAATCAAGTTTTTGGTTGCATCATCTCATATATTAACAATAGTGCATTTGTGCACATTTTGATAATTGTGCATTCATGAATCTAGTAAATGATGCATTTGTGCATACTTTGATAATTGTGCATTCATGCATCTAGTAGTTGCTACATATAAATATATGCATGTGCTGATTGGGGTCATTGTTTAATCTTAACTTCTTGAATTAATGAATTACCATCAAACCTACATATAGCATATATGCTATCCAAGTATACATAACAAAACTATGTTAGCTTGACATTAACTTTAACTCATGATAAACTCACTATTAGTCATGAAGTAACTTAATCAAAACCATATATCTAAACTAAAAACAACAAAATAAGAAGATACCTATGACAGGTGAATTACATAAAACATCAATGATCGTTGATACATATAATTTTCTAGCTAACCTTCAAATTCAAAAGTATGTGTATCTTATTGTCTGGGTTTAACCATCCTTGCCCTTATTATATTGTTTTAGGAATCCAACATCAATAAATCAGTATAGGTGTTATAAATTTTGCTTCCATTCTTTTTACCATGACTATCTAACTCATCAACCAAATTGAATTTGCTTGTGCATATTAGGTTACCAACAACCTTCATTTGATTCACTTAAAAGCTTCTTACAGTTCGATACATCTTCAATTAGACCACCATCATGATGTTCGACAGTTGTACTTTTGCAACTTTGAATCATCATCACTTTCCGCTGCATAGACTTTCATTGTATGTAAACACGGACCATAATCACATAGACATAAAACCCACAATTAATGATGAACTTGAATCATGTAAAAAAAACCGCACAAAGAAAACTTGACTTGAAACCCATACAAACTACAGTTTGAACAAAAATTATCCTTATGGGTATTTGAATTACAGAAACACATCGTAATATGTATGGAAAGTGCAGCCAAAGAAAAACCAAAATCTAACTTAATAACATCAAACTTTGATGAAAATAGTAACCTCAGACCTTGAGAGATTTGAAGCAAAGCCAACAAATAACCCAAATTTTTCCCACATCTTCATTACCATGATTGTGCAATAACTCGTAAATCAAATTTATTCACTTTTTATATATTTTAGGTTGCAACTAACCTCTATTGATCCACTTAAAAGTTTCTTTCTGTTCAAAACAAACAATCGCATATACATAAAATACATGTCCGATTATCAAATTGAATCACGTACTCATAAATCGCGAAAGAAGAGATCAAACTGATGTAATCGATTTCCTTAAAAAACCAAATTCGAGTCGTCATATGTCGTTCAATGATGTCGTCCAATTTTAAAATAAAACAGGAACAGTTATCTAATCCTATTATCCTGAATTTGGAATTCTAAATTACCTTATTGACCCTGTTATAAATCATGATTAAAATTAAATCAAAATAAATATAAAAAACTGATTGGCTGAACTCCTCAATAAGGTTTTAGGGTACATGAACTTCCTTCATAAACTCCTCAATAAGGTTTTCCTCTGAAAAGCATTCAGGATGCATTAAATTGTGTATAACAGTAAACATAAAATGACATTTGAAAATTGAAATAAAATTATGCTAATGATCAATGTTTTTGCAGGACTTTCAAGGTTGAAGGAAGCAGTGATAAAGATTTCCAATGCTTTCTAGCCTGCTATTTGATCCAGGTACAAACCATACCTTGTTGATATACTCCATAACTGCATATATGGAATTAGTGTAAAGAGGAGAACGACCAACAACATAATTTATACCTAAATATATAACAAATGAATTCAAATTGAAGGACTAAAATGCAGTTAAACTGCTAACTACAGTAAAAAAAATGTACACACCAACTATCATAATTTTAGTCTAATTATCACACATTTAAGCTTCATAAAAAAGTCACATTTGCTTACTGGTATAAATTTATTAGCATTCACATTTGGAGCTCCATCTTGTTGATGAATATATCCACCTAGACAATATTGTGAAGATAACTCATCCCGCTTTCATTATTTAATCTAGTTAGCTTGTCAGTTGTAAACTTAAGATTTAGATTTAGTTGTAAATATGATACAGAGTTAAAATATATAACCATTGAAAATTAGGAAAAACTCCATAGTCATATTAGTATAGAATGCCACTCTACTATATAGGTATATCTAACTTTTGAGTATTGTTGAAGATAGATGTCGTGAAACCATATATACAAGAACCTTAACTAAATGGAATTTATAAAAGTGAAACCTAGGTAAATGCCTGATATCAAACGAACACACAGTGTGTAATTCTTGAAATCCGGCAACTTACTCGTAGCGTATACAATAGTATCAAACCATTCCGGGTAGGTGTTGATATAACCCATTCAGTCTTTAATATTGCTATAAATAGCACCACCGAATTGTAATGGAGTTCAAGAATGCTAAGGGGATTTCCCATCTTAGGGTAAGACCCGGTTTACACGCCTAAATTCCTCTTGCGAAAAACTAAATCCAGAAATCGCTAACAATAATTATTCATACAAAATATGTACTTGACCAACAATCAAACGTTGGATGTTTGTCTAATTTTGATCTTATTTTTGGAGCAAAATCAAAAGAGATAAGTTTTGGATCCAGTCTAGGTGATTAAGGGAATAAATCACTCCATCTTCAAACAACCTGAGTAACTCTTTTAAGAGATTCAATGCTTCACATTATAATTTTGTGAGGATCTATTTTCTTACTTTTTATCTACTTCTTTTGTATGATGACCGTAAATGTTTGTTTAGGTGCTTCTAGTCTTGTTAACGAATTAACCTTAAGTTTTATACCACTTCGGTCGACGGGTCCTGCAACGCAATATATCATAATAAACAATCTTTTTTTGACAAAGACTATCATGAAATGATATTAAGACAATAAAAACAGAACAACAATAAAACAGAACTGAAATATCTCACGGTTAAACAAATAAAACATACCAACGTAGTTTTGGAGATTTCGCCATAAAAAGACGAATAACAGAGTTAAGATGATGACATAGTAATATGTCTAAGATGTTTCATAAAAACAATAGTCTTAGCTATGCAATAAATCGTTTGGGCTTCTTAATGTTCCGCTTAGGCCTTGTATAACCATGTTGTGGCGTTGAGGAGTCTTCGACGCAAGTCGAGCCGGTAACTATTGCGTCATCACAAGTAGTGTGTAGTGTAGGTCTACCCGAAACCACGTCTTCCTCGTTGTCAACACTTGGCTGAAGATTTGACAAACACTTCAGAACACAATTATACAACAAATTATTATATCAAAGAGGTAGGATTAAAAAATTACGGAGGATGTCTTGGTTATAGTCGATGACAACTGTGAAATGCGTGGGCCCCATAAAGCCTCATCTGCCATTTCCCATTCATCAGATGTGATCCGACTAAAAAACTCAATGCCCTCGTCAACCTCGTCACTTTCAGAATCATCTTCTTTGATATTGATACCTGGACCACCGGTAGATGTAGTTTTCTCTCTAGCAAGCGATTCTAATTTTTCACCGATGTATTTTGACACCGTGAAACGACGAATAAAATAAGGTTCCAAATTGTATTTATCAATTTTGATCCTAAGAATGACACTTCTAGCACATAAAGCGTCAAAGAAATAATTTTGTATCCAAAACGGATCTTCAGCACCCTGCATCAAAGGAAAAAAAATACTAAAATTCACATACACAAACAATAACACTTGAAAAAATAGACACAAAAAAAGTATGCAATAGGAACATTAATTTGTAAATCTGCCTAGGCAATATACATTTGATTTAAACATATTTAACATATATAAAAAATACCTCGGATAAACTCTTAACAACTAAATCATCTGCACTTATATGAAGAAGAGCAATAGCGGCATCATCAAAAAGAACACAAGTCATCTCCTCATCTTTGTCAACAACACGTGCAGCCACCTTGTACCTGTGCCAATGTTAGGCTCACAAAGGAGGGTTTGTCAAAAAAAACAATCATATAAAACTTACGCATGGCGTGGGTTAACGACTCTTTTATTGCAAGGCGAACAGTGATACCCCGAATCAACTTTCTCGGCCTTTTTACGACAAGTAGAACATTGAACATACTTCCAATCATTAAAGAAGTCAACGTCGATTATTGTCACCGCAATATTATACATTGTTCCCTGCCATAACTCACAATAATAAAATGCTACAAGTGAGTCACAGACAATGATTAAACAACAATTGTCTACAAAACAAAAATTAAAAATCAAAATACCTCCGCAACGCCTTTTTGAAGACAACTATAGACATCTGAAACGCAGCTAACATGGGAGTCTATCTTCTTGGGTGCATTTTCACCGATTGTAACAGCGGATGACATACTAAATAAATACATGAGACGGGTAAAAAGCATAATAAATGTTAAGTGTCATAAATGAATTTTAATGTAAAGACAACTTTACATGTTCTTGTAGGCGTCACAAACATCGAGCGGCAGGTTAATATAAAAATGGGTTGCCACCGTCGACGACAAACATGGAGCACCTAATAAGATAATCAAATAAATTTATGAAAAGAGTTACTAAGAAACATGAGTAGAAACGATATTTTTATAATTTGAATAACATACCTCCAAACAATCCAACCTTGCAAGAGGTCAAAATGACAACAATTGAATTATTGTCATATCGACGAATGTCATCATCAGTATACTTAAGCGCAACTTCTCCCAATAAGGAAACTTTCAGTTCATCACCGCTAGACATAGTTAATTAAGATCGTAAAATAAGAACTGGATAAAGATAAATCATTAGTAAGTTAAAAAATAGAGTATATCAAAAAGCTCACGAATCATTAGCCAAGACAATTTGACGCAGCTCCCGGTTACATGACTGGAAAGACCTAAATTCTTTATCCACTGAGCCCCAATGTCGAAGAACACCGATAACATCTACATTTAAAGAACAATTAGAGTCGAACACATAAAATAAATGAAACAATAATAATACTAAACCTGTTAGGTATGTAAAATCGTTAGCACGGGTTCGAAGAATGCTAAACGGGGCAAAGTCGAAAACGTAGCGTCGAAACAAAGATGGGTGCACTGTTGAGGGCATGATTGATGTAACACGGGTAAATTGAATAAAGCTCTCCCGTCGTATGGGTCGATACAATGACTCGTACGGAAGAACAACAAATCGATGTATCCTATATACGCATCCATCCTCCAAACGCTTAGCGAAAAGATGCATTAGTTGGTAAGGAATTCTTGCATGAATCGAACAGTCCTAAAACACATAATAGAAATATTAAAAATATATATTATGTCCAACTATTAAAAAATAAAAGCCGACGATCACTTACACGTTCATCCGAAAAAATCAAGTCAAACGACAACTTGCGGTTCGTAGTTGGATTGTATGTCGTCCAAGAACGGGAGACCCTTACGGTGACTTGCCACTTGTCGGTAACATTAGGCCTCAGATCAGAGATGTAACGGTAAGCCATTGCACAATAATGAAACCTGCAAATGTGGGACAAATAATGAATATATATATACATAGTAACGTGCACGATAAATTATAAAGATGATATTACATGCCACACTAACATATATAAAAGCATTAAAATAGGACACAAGAAAAAGATGATGCCTAAGTGTTTTAAAAAAATCATATATAAAATGCTACCTTGAAAAGCATAATATTAGAACAAATCAGAATATATGAACGTGTTAAACACCCGACCCCACGAACACATTTGTTGACATGTGAGGTAAGTTGTAAAACACTTCTTTGTAAACAACGTTCCTTGTTAGATGGTCATCACACTTGCCATTATTATCAATGTAAAACCGCAGGCCAGCACGAGATGTAACACGAGACGCAACAACATAGAGCTGGCCATGAGTAAAACAGGTTTCACCAAGTAAGCGCAAACATGATTAAACGTCTGCCCTTGACTTTTATTGATTGTCATAGCAAAACAACTTTAATAGGAAACTGTCTCCTTTTGAAATGAAATGGCCAACATGTGGTGGTTGGAGTCATATCAATTCTTCCAATAAAAGCTTTTTCTCCAACATGAGTACCGGTAATAATAATTGCCTCAATGACACGCCGACTTATTTGAGTGACTACTAGTCGAGTCCCATTGCATAATCCTTTTCTTAAATTCAAATTACGTAGCAAAATAATTGGTGCACCAACCTTCAATTGTAACACATGATTGGGAACCCCAGAAAAATGTAAAGTATTGAGGAACTCAGTAGGGTACATAGTTTGCATTTCCTCAAAGTTGTTTGTACTTGGACATATGGAATCAGCACTTAACAGCTCGTTAATTTGCCCGGCAACTTATTAAGAACGTGCAAATTGATCTTATCAACCTCATCATTAGTTGATGACAAGATACAACGCTCCTTTAGAAAAGTAATATCGTTCAATCTCTCTTCAATGTCGGGAAAAGTATTAGACACGACGGCCTCAATAGGATCATCTGCAATAGGGATCAAAAGATCACGCGGTATGCTAATCCATGTGGCCTCGTCTTCGCCTGCTAATGAGATCGTGGGCAATCGCCCGTCCCCCATGTCTAAAATCCACTTATTAAACTCTTGTTGTTCAATAAGATCAGTGCCACTAATACCCGGGCGATGCAAGCGCATATTACAAGTTAGACAAAACACCTTGCATGCACCCCAAATTATGGATGATCTGTTGACAGCTGAGGCAACAATCTCACTACGAGGGGCATGGGGAATCACCGGAAGAATTTGACGAAAATCTCCTCCAAGAACAACCACTTTTCCTCCAAAAACGCGATTTTCTGCCCCATGAATATTATGCTTGCATATATCTCTGAACGTCCGATCAACAGCTTCAAAAGCATGTCGATGTTGCAAAGGCGCCTCATCCCATATGATAAGGGTAGAAGCAACAACTAACTCTGCTAGATCAGACCCAACGTCGATTGAACAACACGAATCCTTATCAAGATCAAATGGTATCCTAAACCGAGAATGAGCGGTTCGTCCACCGGGGAGTAATAAAGAAGCAATCCCAGATGACGCAACGGACAAGACAATTTGCCCACGCGCACGAATACAAGCAATAAGCGTCTTCCACAAGTATGTTTTCCCCGTCCCCCCACTACCAAACACGAACACAACACCACCCGTCCGATTATCAACACAACCAACAATGTAATCATAAACTTCCTTCTGCTGGATATTTAACCCACTATGTAGGCTGTCAAAAACTATCCTTTCCTCTTGAATGTTGTAAGTACGCTCAGCTGCTATCAATCGATTACGTGTAACATTCACCAAGCAAGTATCAATTTGAGGGAGATTAGGAAAGTCCACCAAAGACCTATTGTTACCTACTAAAATCTTTTCTATCTCGATCAACGTATAGTTAAGAAGTTCAACATCTGTGAAAATTATGTCTTCATTATGTAAAACTCGACGTTGATTGTAAGCAACATCTTCTGATAAGAAAGGTAGGCAATCAGAAAACAATTGAGCTTGATCACTAACAGTACAAAACAACAGAATCGACACAAAAAGTTCACGGAGTTGGTTCCCTAACCGCCAATGAGAAGCTTCACGTATACACTCAACCCACTCAACATCATCTCCTAGTAATCCCAACGCCTTGCATGCCGACATATATGATTGATGCTCAACACCATCAACAGTACGATATCATTAAAGCATAAGGGGCCACGCACAACATTCAATAACATACGGAGGTAGTATGTCTCACCCATAGAAGGACTCACATAATAAATTCGTCCGATAGCGAAGCCATTTTTTCGTGGCCGCCATGCTCTATCATTTTCATGCCATGTAAATTTTGTTGGAAACTCGGCATACGTTAAAAGACGACCTTCTTGATACAATTCGTTAGCATGCATCCATTCAGTAAACTTTGACATGGCAGCCGTAGTCCGGGCGGCAACATTAGCAAGCTGGTCGTTATCATGAAAATAGACCCTGTTACACCCTTCTTCGTGAAATGGTAGTCTTTCAACAGCAACTGAACGATACTGCATGTCAAATCCAAATAACTTCCAACATGCTTCTGACGAAGAAATATATCTGCAGTTTATATATTCTTCGATTTCGTTTTCATTATGCAATAAGGATGCAAAAGCAGTTCGATTTTGACCATTCTCTAATACGGCAGTAGCACGATCTGGACCCTTGTTTAGGTAACTAAACAGATACTTCACCAGCATACCTTGGTTACACCACTCTACATTAATATGGCAGGCGTATTTTACAAGCAAATCACGATTATAAGGAACAACAAATCTGTTATCAAGCTTAATATGCTGAGAACCAACTTTAACAACTCTTGAATTGTTTGGTCTTTTATAACACGGCCAACCATCATGCCTGACAAACGTTTCTTCACAGTAATTCTTTGGGTATCCTTTAAGACAACGACCGTTATGCATACAAGGACTTGAAGGATTTAAAATGCCACATGGTCCGTGCATCATGTGCATACGAACAACAGCAAAACCTTCAGGGTCATCTATTTCTGATGGCAGCTCAGCAGATACATATCTATCAATACATTCGGTGGTCCCAATCTTATCATCTGGCTGTAGAAAAACCAAAGCATGACAATGTGGGAGACCTCGTTTCTGAAACTCGATCGTATAGATAACTAAACATAAGACAATACTTTAGCTAATGTACAAACATTTGGAAAAAATGCTTTGAATACAAAACAAAAAAAACAACAAACCTGCTTTTGGTCGACCAAACAGGTTCTTTTTCCGTACATCATTCATAAGCTCGTTGAGTTTTATCTTAAACACACGAGCAATAATATCAGGTCGGTCAGATGCAGTTAGGCCAGGTGTTGTCGCATTTATATGGCGCTCAATTTCGGGCCATTTAGGGTTGCAAGTCATGGTGATGAACAAATCTGGACTACCAGCCCAACGACAAATTGCCATTGCATCCTGATATTGTTGAAGCATGTATCTAGGTCCCCCGGTAAAAGAAGCAGGTAAGATGACACGCCGACCAATTGATCCACCAAATGTTTCTCCCTCTGCAATACGATCATGCAGACCATTATAGAGATCTGAACGAATTGTATTTTGATTTCTCTTATACCAATCCAGTTCATGCTCAAGAACAGCTGAATAAGCATCGACCACATAAGTCTGAAACAGACGACCCGACCTATGTAATGTCCTTCCTTCATCTCTCCTTACATGTAAACGATAAGAATAATATTCTCTCATAGATACATTTTTTCGATTACTTGTTTCTGTAGTAACATGTAGAGGAATGTTCACATGAAAACCATCTTCACCGTACGGAAACAATAGAGGATATTGTAATGCCATAAAACTGGGGTGAATCTCAGATATACGCTTTACAATGCCAGTGCCACGCTCTTCAATAAGGACATCCCGTGAATCAGTAGGATTTCCATCACCCGGGATCAAAGCCGCCACTTCAGAGGCGGTAGGTAAAGAGTACTGTCTATGTTCTGCATTCCGTGTTCCAATCAAGCGAATTCTAACAGGATGCATTGACGTGTTGTCAAACCGTTCCCTAGCCATTCTAAAGGCTTGCACTAACACGTTATAATGATCAAGCATGACCGTTAAGTCAGCCACTAAAGATCGAAGCACGCGTTCATCAGATGATGGAGAAATGCAGCTTCGTAAAGCCGAAAAACGATTGTCAATCTCATTTTGAGTGTCGAAGATATATAATTGGGCAAACCTCGGGCGACCATCAGGATGCGTAGGTAACAAAGACCCAATTCTATGATGGTTATGTCCATTTAAACGAAACGTGTATGGACCACGACCATCATTTAATTCTGTACTTATTCTCCCACCGGTAGAAGTGAATGCAAACATCGCATTTAAAAGTTTAATGTTTTCACGAAAGACCTTCGACCGGTTGTCGCCGTGGTTGCCAAGAAGCTGAAACAACAGTTGGGGAGGATGTTGGAGGAATGGTAGAATAACCTTTCCTTGGCCACAACACAAGGAAAACTTTGGATGCCTTGGCGAGAACGCTTTAACAGACCGTTCGACGTACCAAACAAATGCCTCACAATGCACACAAACACAATCTGCATCACCGCAATCCCAATACGATGATGTATGACCTACAAAATGCCAATTATGAGCAAACAACATGACTGTCATGTTAATTCTTCAATAATTATACAGATTAACGTATGAGATGTACGTTGTCTGTTTTCATCTGCATACACATGGCCATGAGACGGAATGTGTTGTTGAGAAGAAGATCCTCGTACACATGCATGTGAAAGCGAGGAATTTAACGGAGATGGTATAACAATGTTTGTTGTACTATCATAATGAACTTCGTTATTGTCTCGTCCCCCATCTGCATAAGAGGCTACATCAATGTAACGGTATATCTGGATTGCAAGCCGAATACGTTTGTTATGAATAATGAAAGCATCATGGATTACCAATAGACAGAGGTCATATCATAAAATTTGTATGAACGAACTAAAGCTAACCATAACATCGACGTTGTCTGCTACCAAGAATAGGGGTAGAAGCGACAGGTCTTCCACGTAGGCGAGGACGACCAAGACACCTCCTACGTTCATGGAGTTCACCATGCGAAGAAACATTTGTTCCCTGAGAAGGCGTTGGAGAGAGTACATCAGAGTGACATGATTCAGACTGACTGTTACGGGGAACCTCCATAATCTGCTTCTGTTGTGCGAAAAAACATCACACATACGTTACGTATGCTTTTAAACACAACGTATGATGCCTTGACAATATAAAAAAGACAAATGGTCGTAGCTTATAACGCATGAAACACGTCTAATATAGAAATAAAAACATGCTACTAATACAATAATTATACTTAAAATTTTTACTAAAAATCTAATTAAATAAACACATTACAAACGTAGTTGGTGGTCATAAGATATCTATTCCACACTTGTCCTTAACCTTCTTATATGCTATATATATAAATGCAATTTTGTTTTTATTGTATCGTATATATAATGATGTACATTTATTAATAATACATCTATTTATTATTAATAAATCCATCGATGTTTACCACTAAGAAAGACAAGAAAGTGAAACGCTAAATCTGCATTGTACGGTTGAAATTGTATTGTCACAATATGATGCTTATACATTTCTATAAAATAACCTAACATTACGTACCAAAAGAACGTTCATAACATCATGAGGTCACGTAAAAACAATTCAATGACAAAAAAATATATCATAAGTTAAGATTAGCACACCAAGAAAGGTTAAATGTATAACAGACCCATAATACATTTTTTTAATAAAACATAAAAACTGATATGAAAACAAATATCCCAATTTGCAAAATGACATGAACTTTAATAACAACCCATAGCCCTAATAGCGCGCGCCTCAGGCATGTCCGGTTCGTACGTAATGGCGGAAAATCGGTAGACCTCAATATATTAGCTGTAACATATTGTCAAGTATAAGTCAAACCAAATTAAAAAACCAATTGCATAAATGTGAAGCGTATACATATATATGTATATATAACGTATATATATATGTGTGTATGTAGGCAAAAAATATCATACTTTCCGCTAGATGAACCAACTTGACTCGAGATATGTATACAATAGACTTTTTTGATATCGCTAGATAAGTCTTGAACATATCGGTATGTCTCGTATCGTACAAAAACACCTTTATAATGTCACCGCTGGCACAAACGATAGTGTTAGAAAACGCAAAACCCAATTGGAAAATCTTAATTTAGAGAAACGTAAAGAGCAAATAAGAGTGGGATGACGGCTGACTCACGTGACATCTTGCAGATTAATAACAAATGATACCGACCCAATATCCTGTCGCCGTGACAATTCTTCCAACAACATCTACACCAAACAGACACAATATACATATTGTGTGTTGAAAGCATGAACTATTTATTATTTATGAATATATGTATATGTATGTATGTATGTATGTATATATGTATGTATGTATGTATGTATGAATATATTTGGACGTTATTTAAACATTATGAACGTACCAACAAATAGTTTTTGGGACCGTCGATCGTTGATAAGAGTTTTAATTGAAGGAACTAATGGATATAAATATAAGCCTTTTGGAATTTCATTGATTAACGGAATAAGTTGTGTGCCTTCATCAATAACAATCTTGAAATCACCGCACACCAACTTGTAGTTGTGATGTTTTGGAAAGTCGCGATGTTTGAAACTTTCAATCTTGAACCGATGCAATATAAAAACACGGGCCACCAAATTCAAGTCATTGTAAACATGCATTAAATGTCTTGGGACAAATGCAGCGATTTTTTGTCTCTAAAAATTCAAAAAATTAGTATAACGAATTATTCAAAACATTGATTTTAGGTAAATGGAAGAAATATATTATCTTACATTTTGATCAATAAAAATGATCAAAAGATCAGTTTGACTAACATCAGCCGTTACAAACTCCACCCACGCAAACGGAACAGTGTACCAAATGCCACAATGTGTTAGTGACGAAAAAACATCAACGCTATGATGGAGGTCCATGTTAAAGCATACCCGTAAACGTTTAATGAGAACTGGAAAAAAATAGAAATCTAATATCATGATAATAGTAGAAGGCCAAAAATATTAAAATTATTGAAAATGATGATAATCACGTTTACATTGAGGTAAATGTCAATGCGTATCCGTAAAGTGTGCGTAATTCGACATTATAGCATAGTTGAACATCATACGAGCTTTCAGGGTAGAATATTAATATGATCAATATCATCGTAGAATTAATAATAACAACTGATCAAAATCATCATGGAATTTTAAGTTTTGTATTTGTAAAGATATTTTATAACCAAAATAACAGTGGAAGAAAATAGCAAATATAGTAAAAACATAAACCCAACATTCATTGCAACACAAAACGAAACAACCATCAAAACTAAATGTATATCGAACATAAGAAAGACACATGACTAATGAAATGCGATAATATGAAAAACAGTAAGCAATAACTAATCACTTGGGTGAAACTATAGTCTCGGTATAGACCGCACATGGGATGTCTTGAAAATATGTGAGACGACAGAATCCATCAAGGCTATTCGCATGAACATCAATTCGATACATTTCACCCAATAGTGTTATCAAAAGACATGAATCATCTTCATTGACATGTGTGACAAGGGCTGACGGTGCTAACGGGAGTCACATGACATTAGACAGACTAAATACTTTCATCCACGTCTTACCTTCTAGCTTCCACATCGCAACAGAGCGGTCACCGAAAGGAAACTGGACAAAAGCATGTAGTTGATTACGCACACTAATCAAATCAGCATAACTCCCTTCATTAGCAACAATTGGAAAGCGTATTTCAGAAAATCCTTTCGAATCAACATCAAAGTGAATTATTACTTTCTCACCCCTGATGAAAAGCTGCGTCACCGTGAAATACAATCCAGTACCACAAAATGTACCCCCAGACCAATCATAAGTCGCTCCATGGTATGGTCGTTTTTTTAAGAAACGTATTGTTCGCCACGAGCCAGATCTCATTGAGTATATATAAATAGTCATTGAACCACGCCTACGCTTGATATGAAGGATGTTGTAATCATTCGAAGAATCAACACAAAAACCAACAGCATCAGAATCAATTTTATAAAAACCTTGAGATTTTGAGGTTGACAAATTCTTGTACACTTCGGTCAGTGGATTCCATACAATCAGCTCAGTTGTGTCTTTTCGAACAACACATAACATACCATCCAAACTTGCTAAAACCATCATACGGTAGGGATGAGTCGTGAACGGGATTTTAAAATAGTCAAGAGTGGAATACCAAGGGGATTCAAAAGTAGACGAATGAATCGAACAACATGTACAACCAAGAAAAAGAATTTTTGATCAGGTGAAGCCCGCATATACTGACAATGAAGCTTTGTAAATAAATCTGTTGACAGGAACGAATACCACTCTTTGCATACGACTTTGCATTTCGTAACAACCTTTGCAGGAAGTCTCGGAAGTATCTCGAACAATATTACAAGAAAATTAAGTTCCGCCATGATCGTTCTAGCTACATTGTGTGAGTTGAAGAAAGACAACATATTTAAATTCGTGCAAAAAACATAATACTAATTAAGGGACGAACGTAAACAAAAACATTAAAAAAAGACAGGAGGTGAAATATAATAATAAAATGAAAATAAAAAATAACATAAGAAGATAAAATAATTTTTAAAACAAAACCCCTAACAGGAAAATATACACCAAGTAATACTAATATTTCTATAATTAGAAACAATAGGCAAGTAACAGATACCGTACACAGTAATGTATATGATACTAACAACGAAGGGCATATAAAATATGTTTCCAAAGAATTTAGCAGGCCACAATTTAAGTTATGTGGCAATTAACGTAAACGAAATGAATAGTCATGTAAGCATTAAAGAAGACAGGTGTAGTAAGTATAATGAATGAAATATAGATACGCACCTTTGCAAATTTGACACGATGGAGATACAGGAAAATGATGTAAGTATAACACGTGAAGCCTAAACAACATACAAGAAGACAAGAAAACAAAGTTAGAAAATATAAAATAGCCGATCTAAATATATGAAACATGACTTAGAATGACAAAGGACATTAAAGAAATTTAATATTTTATTTTATTATATTCAATGACATTACAACTAAAAAAATCTTAGATATATATATTACCTTCATGCATATAAACACGTAATATACATTAAACCCATAAGTTTTCGTGCACCCCACACATTAGAGATAGTATACAAATAAGTACACATAAATAATGTTCCATATAAACCTAATATATTTTATTAAATATAAAATCAAACAAACTATATATTGAAAAAAAATATGATTCTCTAAACATATTAGTAATATGCTTTATAAATAGAATATATTTTTATTAATTACCTCTTCTTTTATTTAATTTTGAATTAGAATAAAGTTGTTTTACTTCAATTAAAATTATTATGTAACAATCCAATTACAATGTCCAATAACCCCACCAAATTAAAAAGGACGGATTGTTGTTCATTTCCAATTGTTAACACAATCTAACTATCAATGTCTTGCTTCCAATAAACATTCAACTCAACAGAAAAACCCCAATTCATCATTTTGCAAATACGACCTAGGGTTTTGCGGCCGCAAAGGCGCAATCCCTGTCGCTCGAAATTGTGTTTCGATCTTAATCGATGGTCTACCTCCAGCCAACCGACGTATGTAACGGGTCTCTGCATCATACAACACGATGTCTCTGCAGATTCATGTTATTGAATTTGGTTCCTAAAGATGGAGAGAAGCAAAATCCTATACTGTAAGTGATTTTCTTCTAAATTAGTAACCTAGCTTATCTTAGTACTGGGTAATCGATAGATCAATGATTCATTGCACATTCAAATGTGTTGGAGATGTAAGGTTTTACTTCTTACATTGTGTTCTGGTGAGAAAAATCATACTTTGAGTCCTTAAACAACAGGCAATGAACGAACTTTTCAAAATTAGGCAAAAAGGGAAAACTTGCATTTTATGCTGGTGTTTGTCCATGTTTTGTCGATATGCCAGCACTTATAGAACAATGGATTTACAAAATCCACCATTAATTTTGCTAGCTAAGGGCTTATTGTTGACTATGATTGATCTACATAAATGTGTAAGTATACAATAATATACAATAATTCATTATAATATCGATCATTTAAACAACAAAAATACAAATCATAAGAAGGATTGTAGGTGACCCTAGTAAGTCGAATTCATGACAGAAAAACATACATTGACAGGAGCAAATATTGTTAGATGATCATGAGGAGATGCTACAAGATACATACCTTATAATGCAACTCTTAGATGGATAGAAACATTTTGAAATGAATCTGGATTTTAGTTAGCATCCTATAAATAGAGCAGCAAATATGGTTTTGTGTTAACCAACTCCACTATACCACTAACTCAAGAATCCCTAAATAAAAGGCTGGTGGAATAACCGCAATTAGGATGGAACATGAATTATATATTATGTATAGGTCATTTAATATTAATGTTAAAATGTTAATGGGTACTTCCACAAACATACTTGATAACCATGTAATGCATGAAACTTTATTATATTGTGATGCAATGTAATATATGACCAATTATAAGTTCTGTGGATCATATATATTCTGCATATGATAACATACTTGATCATATATGCAACTTCTCTTCCAGATACTTTTTTATTTTTTGTTTTTAATATATGTTTATCAATATTATATAGGTCTTTCATTATTTTTAAAAACCACTTTAACGTGACTGCAGCGATTGGCATGAGTTCATTATTGTTCGTGTTTGCAGTTAACATGCGTTTAATATATTTTACTTTTATATAATTTTTTCTAAAATCTTTATCTTTGAAAGACGGGTGCACAGACTGGCATGAGTGACCTACGTTTATATATATATATATTTATTTGTATAGAATGTATATATATATATATATATACTTGTTTCATATCTACTTTATTTAGTTTTATATACTTGTTTCGTATAATCACCGAAAATGTTTGTTTATGTGCTTGTATAGTTCTTGCATCAGGTTTGCTAATCTCTATGTTTTAAAATAGCTCTCATATAAGAAGATATTGCAACTTCATGACTTAACTATATGTCATTCTATATAAAGTATATTGCTAGAAAACTTAGTTTGACTTTAAGTAACAGTATAATTCTTTAAAGAATATGACAAATAGGAAACGACTACCGAATTAGGATCTTCAAATAGAAAGAAATTAGTACGTTAGTAATTGGATTTTTTTATTAGGAATAACTTGTACAATCTACAAAATTTTACATGGTACATTTCCTTGCCAGCATAATTAAAGATTTCAATTGCTTTCTTGAATACTATTTGATAGATCAAGAAATCATTGAAGAGCAACATATGATGAAGCAGTGATAGAAACCACCAGTAATGTCTTGGCTACTTATATAGAGGTCAGGAAACGGTAACAGGGTTAAGCACAACTCCACAATGCACTTCTGCTAAAATACTCCATTGCCTTGAATCCATCGTTCAACAATGCCTTGATGTACATTCACTATATTTGATAAACACCTCAATAAGATTGTCCTCTGAAAGCCAATCAAGATAAATCAAAATGAGTATAACAGTAAACACAAATTGACATTTTAAACCTGAACTAAAATTCTGATAAATTCACCTCTTTTTGCAGGTCTTTGATCATGTGATGAAGCAGTGAACTACAATTGTGATAAATTCTTGGCTGCTATTCAAGAGAGCAAATACTCCATTGCCTTGAATCCATCATTCAACAATGCCTTAAGGTACATGCACTATATTTGATAAACACTTCAATAAAATTTTCCTCTGAAAACCAATCAAGATAAATCAAAAAGAGTATAACAGTAAACACAAATTGACATTTTAAACCTGAACTAAAATTCTGATAAATTCACCTATTTTTGCAGGTCTTTGATCATGTGATGAAGCAGTGAACTAAAATTCTGTTAAATTCTTGGCTGCTATTCAAGAGAGCAGTACACGGTTACAGGGGTAAACACAACTCCACGATGCAGTCCTGCTACAATACTATATTCCATTGCCTCCATCATTCAAGAACGCTTTAGGGTACATGAACTTCCTTTCATAAACTCCTCAATAAGGTTTTCCTCTGAAAAGCATTCAGGATGCATTAAATTGTGTATAACAGTAAACATAAAATGACATTTGAAAATTGAAATAAAATTATGCTAATGATCAACGTTTTTGCAGGACTTTCAAGGTTGAAGGAAGCAGTGATAAAGATTTCCAATGCTTTCTAGCCTGCTATTTGATCCAGGTACAAACCATTTAAGAGCATAATAAGTTGAAGCAGTGATAGACACTTCAAGTGATTTGTTGGCTGCTTTTATAGAGAGCAGCCAACGGTTACAGAGGTAACCACACCCCCACGATGTAGTCATGCTAAAATTCAGGTCATTTGTTAACTGCACCCCCACAAATCGCAGGTCACACCAAACTGCCCAAAACCACCCTGCAACCGCAAGAACTGCCTACTTTAAAGGGTCAGGATTGCGTTTCAGGAAGATCCTACGGCTGAGATTTATATTACCAGCGGTTACACTCACCGCTGGTAATATAATATATAATATCACTTGTGGTAGATCCGTCATGTTTGGGCAATAGGAAAAACTGAGATGTTGGAGGGAAGTGAGATGTTGGGGATGGAGCACTTTCTTCAGATTAGGGCAACTGAAAAACAGAGACGCTGGAGGTGTTGGAGTCCAATTGAAAATGATTCCAATTTCTCAAATCCCCTAATGTCAAGAGAAGTAAGAGATGAAGGAAGAAGATGAGAAAGCTGACTACAACTACTAATCACTCCATCTTCACCACCGTATAAGGTTAGTTCCACAAGTGAGTTTGGAAAATTCTGTTGGCCCCACTCGGAGATAGGCTTCTTCAACCTCCCAATTTCTAAGGAACGTAAATTTGGAGGCCAAAACCCACGAGGGAAACAAGCATCCATACCTGGACAATCCTTTATTACCAGTTCCTTTAATGATGTCAAATCAGGCAGCTCTTTGTCAGGAAATGACTCCAGATTTTCACAATCAATTATGCTCAATTTTGTGAGGTTAACCAAGAAATTCAGATTAACTATAGATTTCAGATTTCGCCAGGAGATTATAGATACACTTTCAAGCATTGGCCATCTTTTGTTGCTGCTTCTGTTGTTGTTCATCTTTTGTCCTCCCCACTCCCAGCTTTCCAATAGTTCATTACAATCACCAATGGACAGTGACTTAAGCTTCTGCCCACCTGTTGGCAATGAGATAGATGTAATTGAATCACAAGACCAGACACTCAAAGTCTCAGTGCTATCTGGACATCTGCAATGTTTCATGCTCTTACAACAAGATACATACAATGCCTTAAGAGGTGTGAGGAGGTTGCTCCTACACTTATCCGCATCCTCTCTCTCTCCTAAACTCACCAAATTATCACAACACAGCACTTCCAACTTCCTTAACTTCATAAGAACTTTACTTGCATCCACTTCTGATTCCCACACGTATCTTATTTCATTACAATACCAGATGCTTAATTCTTCAACTGCCTTAAGATGCTTAATAACATCTCTCCACACCACATCATTAAGCCCTGAAATTTGTTTTATGCTCAACCTGGTGACTGTTGATGCTACTTCAACCAGTTTTCTCAACACCCCGCTATCACATCCTCCTATATCTAGAACATTTAATGAAGGTAGGCCTTCAAGTTTGACTTCAACCAAAATAGGGCAATCTTTTATATAAAGTTGTTTCAGGCGTGGAAACCCTTCTGCGGTATTGGCTAACCATTTCTTCCACCCACACATATCTTTAAAACTTAAAATTTCAAGTGAAGGAAATGCACCACCGGTTCCAAGTAACTCCAAACCCACAACTTCCAGCTTATCCAAGCCTTCAATAAACAACTCCCTAAGTGATGATAGCTGCCCAAGTGATGGTAGAGTTGTACAACCTTTACAGCCACTTATTGACACATGCTTCAAATGATGGAACAATGGATCCCCAATCCACTTTGGAAACTCTAATCCCCTGTATGACACAATTTTGAGTTGTTTTAAATGTTTATTACAAGGCTTAAGCTCATTTAGTACCCTTGTATCAACAGTATCATTTCGTGAACCATGTAGCTCATCACCCCATACAAGCTCTAACTCACTAAATCTCTTTTGTGAAAGTTTTGCCTCACGTGCATGTGTTGTGTTTTCCACTTTTTCCAAACCTAGAATGGAAACTTTCCCACATAGATTCTCTAAGTTTTTAAGTTTGGCTAAATCAAATCCGCTTTCACCCCCGATAATGATTTTGGAGAGAGTTTGTAGGCTTTTTAACTCACCAATCCCTAAAGGCATCTGACTCAAAAGAGGAGTGTTTCTAACATCAAGATGCCGCAACTTTTTAAGCTTTAAGAAGCTGTTGGGCAAGTTCGTTAAGCTATAACACCCAAAAACAATCAATGTTTCTAAATTATAAAGATTGCATATGTTTTCTGGTAAAAGTGTGATTCCAGTGTAAGAAAAATTAAGATACCTCAAGTGTCTCAAATTACCAATACATTCTGGCACCTCGCTTATGTAAAAATAACTCAAATTTAGCACCCTTAACAATGTTAACTCTGGAAGTAAGTCAACTAGAACCTTACTCGATAAGTAGAAACTTTGCCACGTGCTTACCACCCCAACAGACGTTGCCAAAAATGTCCTTAGACATTTTGTTCTTGTTAATGGCCCGAACTGCTTGTAAGCTTGATACTTCTCACGAACAAATGACATATGGCGACACTTCTCCAATATCTCCTCATTGTCTAACCTCACAAAAAACTCTCTAAAAACATAGGTCGCCAAGTCATTCAACAGGTCATGCATCACAAATAGTGATTCACTATTAGGTGCGTGTTGAAAAAATGACCTTGAAAACAACTCGTCGAAAAATTCACGACCAAAGTGTTCTGTTGAATGGCTTGGAGTTGACTGTGGTAAAAACCCTTCTGCCATCCATAATAAAACGAGTCCGTCTTTGTCAAATAAGAAGTCCTTAGGAAACAAGGAGCAGTATGCAAACAATTGTTTCAAAGGTGCGGAAAGATCATGGTAGCTTAATCTAAGTGCCGGGAGAATTTTACCTCCGTCTTTTAAGCTCCATATCTCACTGTTTAACATTTCCTTCCAGGACTCTACTTCTTCTCTTTTTGTTCTCAATGATCTACCAAGTACAATCAAAGCCAAAGGCAAGCGACCACATTTTTTGACAATACCTTCGGCATATGGTTTGAGTGACACATGTGAATCAAAGTTATTTGCATCTAATGCATTTAGAGCAAGTAAAGACAACGCATCTTTATTAGTCAAGCTCTCTAGCTGCTTGTTTAGAGGATTAGAAACCAACTTTTTAAGCAGTTCATGCTTGCGTGTGGTTATGATGATTTTACTTCCGGGATTACATCCATAAAACGGTTCAACCAACCTTTTCCAATCATCGTAATCCTCACTCCACACATCATCTAACACCAGTAGAAATCTTTTCCCCTAAGGTGATTTGTAAGAGCGACATGAAGCAGATTAAAATCTGTAAAATCCTCCTTTACCTCAGGTGCCACAGCTTTGAAGGTAGCTTTGCTTATACCAAAGATATCAAACACATCCGAAACACAAACCCACGCCTTGAGCTCGAAGCGATCATTGACTTGTTTCTCAGCGTACAATAGTTTAGCTAGAGTAGTTTTCCCCACCCCGCCCATACCAACTATAGGAACAACGCTAAAATTTTGATGAGATGGTCCATCATCCGCCAGTAACTGTCGGACCAATTCCTCTTTCTCAGCTTGTCTTCCAACAATACTAGATGGATCGAAAACACTGGATTCAAATCTTCTATTATTATTATTATTGTTATTATTTCTTGGCCTAGTTTGATCCTCTTCCACTCTCAAACCAAGGTCGGTTTTCTCCTTAACAAGATCTTGCAATTTGATGCTAATATTGTCCAACTTCTCATGCATCTTATAACTACTCCTGGAGAAATTTGAGCAGCAGCTTGGAATTAGCTTTCTAACCTTGCTGGTGACGATGGCTTCTGACTCGCGGTTGAACTCACGATCCATAGCTCCATATGCCAAATCATCGAGTACGTCATCGATGTCGTAAGCCAAATGTCGGAGCTCATTCAGCCATTCTTTCACAGAATCATCAGTCATCTCCCGCCGAGAAGCATCAGCAAGCACACGTTGAATTTGCTTCAAGGATCTCTGCCACTTCTTGATCTCAGCATCGATTCCCTTGTGGCCAGCAATCTTGTTCACCGCAAAAGAGGCCAGCTTCTCGAAGAGCACAGGGAGGAGGGCAGAAAGCACGAGTTCAGCCATTGGAATGAGTGATTTTGATGGTGGTGAGATTGCAGATGAAATGAGTGATTTTCTGAAACAAGTGTTGTTGCTTATGGTTTTATGTATCAGATTTATGGTCAACACCTACCCTGCCGGCCAATATGTATTTTAATAATATTAATAAAAGTTGAAAAAGTTAAATACCAAACCAAGTTTAATTATTCATTTGTTTGTATCCAAATTATAAATTCTTAAATTATTTTGATGTCGGACATACACTCGTTTTAAACCTACTCCTAAAATCCATATATTACTACTCACTTTAGAGGATACAACCCGATCAATTTGTAGGGATAAACAATGAGTGACATAAGACCAATAGATTATCCACACTTATTTCTTAATCAGCCACCCTTGATTAATACATGTAGCATCAATTTTGGTTGTATGGGCTTCTGTTCTAAAATGTCTCAAAAACATAACAAAGCAAAAAAGTTCACACCATAGTGAACTGTGGCATGTCACTCTGTACCTCTAAACATATGTGACTCGGTGTTCCAATCTCATGTCTCAAGATCTAAGGTTCTAAGTCTAGATAAGGAACATATGTCCCAACCCACACAACTCAAAGTAGGGGTGTTTAAAAAAATTCGAAATATCGAACATGAAATATCCGAACATAATCGAAATTTTGGAATCGGATTCCAATAGTGTTTTTGAAAAATTTTGGATATTTTAGAATCCGCATTTCAAAATATTTCCTGCAAATTATTAATTAATAAATATTACTTAAAATTTCATACTTTCTCATATTATTTTGAAAAATATTTGGATATTCATAAGAATTTTTAATAAATATAGTTAAATTTTTATGATTTATTAAAGAATACATGATATACATTTGGATATCTAAATCCAAGTCCTAAATATCTAAAATTTCTATTCGGATTCGGATATTGAAATCTGGAATCTGAAATTTCTGGATTCAAACATCTTAGTTATCTGAATTATTTTTTTAAAAACTATTAAATAACAAATATTAGGTAGAAATTTCATATGATTTTGGGTATTCCGGATAGTTGTTAAATTTATTGGATGACAAAAAAGTTACAATTAATTTTATCAAATTTTAATAAAAATTATTAGATAATATATTTTTTTTTGAATTCGGATATCCGAATCCGAACCCAAAATCTCGGATATCCGAAATTTCGATCTGAATATTAATATTCACTATCCAAAATTTTCGGATATAAGAAATTCGGATATCTGAAAATCCACATATACGAATTTGAACACCCCTACCTCAAAGTATAGATATTAACCATGCGTAAGGATCTTAATTCAATAGTAGTCATACGATAACACACACGAACAGTTTTATGAAGTTTTCAAAATTGTAACTTCAGTAACACATAAGAGTTTTACTCGATCGAAAAGCAACAAGTTACAAAGGTAGCATATATTGTTTAACAAGAAAAAAAAAGAAAGGTAATTAACACTAAAAGAAGTATGTAACTTAAGCATGCAACTTACTACGATAACTATGATAGATTTAACTAAACCAACTATGTATGATTTTAAATTAGACTCATTTAAATATTCTTGATTTGTTTGATTGTGATTCTTCTATTAAACCAACTTGTCTTAATTAAGTTATTATTACACTGCATTATTTGTGACATATCTGTTATCTAATAGCTTTAGACACTAATTGACAGATATTATGATATCTTTATTCTGATCACTTAATTGGTGGGATAAACAATATAGGAGCCGACTATTTAAGCTATAATACTCTTACTGAGTTATTTGTTGGGGTGTAAACGAGCCAAGTCGGCTCGCAATCTACTAGGGATCGGCTCCAAAAAAGCTCGACGGAAAAAAGCTCAACTCGAGCCCGAGCTTGAGCTCACATCAGGCTTGTTTACTAAACGAGCTCGAGCCGGCTCGCGAGCCTAAACAAGCTTTTTGTTTTATATAATTTTTTATTACAATTAAATATATGAATATATATTTACATAAATCATATTATTATATATATTATTATGATAAAATAATTAAATAATATATATTACGTTTAAAAATTTGATTATTAAAAATATAAAACTAATTATAAAAAATAATAATTTAATAATTTAACAATAAACGAACCGAACTCGAGCCTGATAATTTTTTTACGAGCAGAGCTCGAGCTTCAGAAAATAAAACTATAAACGAGTCGAGCTCGAGCTCGAGCTTGCTAAAACTAAAACGAGCCGAGCTCGAGCCTAAGCGAGCTCGGGCTCGACTCGACTCATTTACACCCCTAATTATTTGTAAGATACTCGCATAATAATTATCTTATACATTAATTTGTGAAGGAAATTAACATTGATTTACTATGCCTTTTGCTTTACGTACTACTATCTAATTCGTGTGGTTTTTCCCTTTTAAACGGTCTTGGTGGCTGGTTTTGTTATCTTGGCATTCTATTTCCGGTTGAAAAAGTTTGTTTTTTTGGATGCTATTGATGTCAATTTTAGTTGTTTGTGGAAGAGACACCTTCTCCATAGTCGTTGGGTCTGTATACTAGGTGGTTAACCGTCCTTTATTTTGTGAACCCTAGGCAGCGATGGTGTGGTTGTCGTGGTTGCTATTTATTCTCACCGCACTTTCATTAGATCTCTTGATAGGAGTACACTTGGAGGACACCGGTTCAAATGTGACGATCAAAAGAACGGATAGATCTACAGTTCGTTTCGGGTACAGATTCACCATCGAAACAAACAATAGGACAACGGTATCTAGCTGGAGATACAGATACACCACTACGGTTAGAGAATCGGGTCTAAGAACATCACATAACGTGCCATGGTTGAGCTAACAAAGACACAAATCAATTTAACCGAACATGAGATAAATCAATAAATTTTCATTCTCAAAACTCTCTTCCCTTTTCATTAGATTTTTCCCCTTTTAAACAAAACTAGATTTTTTTTCCCGGCGCGTTGCAGCCGGAATAGTACAAATGCATCACTTTTAAACTGGTCTATTCTAATGATATGTTTTTGGTGTAAATGTGGAGTACAAACATATCGTTTAAATTCACGTGAGCAAGAAATGATATATGCGAACACATATGTTTGAAAATCGGCAAATAAACGGGAAGCGTGTATTGGAATTTTGACACTCGGTAAAAAACCGGGAAGCTATAATGGGATGTCAAAATTAGTGACAAACCTTTCATATTGACATACAAAAGGGAAGCACCACTTCCGACAGCGAAGCGTGTATTGGGATGTCAAAATTAGTGACAAACATTTCATATTGACAAACAATTGAAGCAAACAAAAGGGAAGCACTACTTCCGACAGCGAAGCGTGTATTGGGATGTCAAAATTAGTGACAAACATTTCATATTGACAAACAATTGAAGCAGTTTAAATTTGCGTTTGCAAGAAACGATATAGATTGAAACAATTGAAGCACACTAATAATGCAGTGGGATCTAATGTCAGGATTGGTAATGCATTTGATATAGATTCTCATACACTAAAAAAATAGAAATAATCACATACCTAATACACAAATTATGAGAATATATATGAGGCGGCAAATGAAATTAAATTAAAATATGGAAGATAACATACCTGATAGCCAAATTGAGAGAATAATAATATATGACGCGGCTGATACACAAATTAATATATGAGGCGGCCGTTGTTGCGTGAACACCATTGTCAATCCGGTGGTTATTATAAGGGTGGTTATTAACTGATGGGAAATAGTCGTTATTAACGGAGTGTATGGAGATGGAAAGGAGACGGTGAGACGTTGCGTGAAGACCGTTATCAATCCGGTGGTTATTAGAAGGGTGGTTATTAACTGATGGGAAACAGTCATTATTAACGGAGTGTATGGAGATGGAGAGGAGACAGTGAGACGGAGCGGAGGGGAACGGTGGTTAAGATGATGGGGGCAGACGGTGGAACAGAAAGGAGGGGAACGGTGGTTAACGGTGGGTGGCGGAAGAGATGATGGAGAGGAGACGGTGGAATGGAGCGGAGGGGAAACTGGGAACAGTGAAGTTGAAATGGAGAGGAGAAGGTGGTTAACGATGGGAGGCCAAATGAAGAAGATGGAGAGGAGACGGTGGTTAGAGGAGATGATCGGACGGAGCGGAGACGAAGGAGATGATGGAGAGGAGACGGTGGGACGGAGAAGGGGAAACAGAGGGAACAGTGAAGATGAAATGGAGAGGAGACGGTGGATAACAGTGGGAAGACAAATGAAGAAGATGGAAAGAAGACGGTGATTAACGGTGGGGGACGGAAAAGCAACGCATAATAAGGATATAGATAATAGCCACCCTAGCTTCTAGAAACAAAATAAATAACCCACTACACCCATGATCTCTAAAATATAGACTAATTAACAAACAAAATAAATATAAATAAAAGAAACACATGCATAAATAAATAACTTAAACAAATATGAACCAAAAATTAAAGCAATTATAAATGTGGCTAATTGGTCATGGGTCGGCATCAGGTCTGTGATCTGATATATATCATCTCTTTTTAGAAAAGGCTATTTACCATCATTGTCGACTTTGTATGCACAATAACTACTTGTCCTTTGGTGCCGATGATATGGTTGTGGGTGATGTGTCGATGATATGGTTGCGGGTGATGACTTCATGATGGTTGTGTTTTTTAGGTGGAAATAAAAAGGGATTTACTATGCCTTTTGCTTTGTGTACTGCTATATAATGTGTGTGGTTTCTTCCCTTTTAAATGGTGTTGGTGACTGGTTTTGTTATTTCTAGAGAGAGACATGGTTTGTGAGGGGAGGCGGCGGCGAGCGGTTTTGTTGGTTTTTGTACAAGGTGGTTAGTCGTCCATTGTTTGGTGAACCCTATGGTGTTATTTTAGCGGCAATGTGGTGGTTGTTGTGGTTTCTATTTTTCCCACTTCACTTATATTAGATCCTTTTTTCTGTTAACGGGAAGAGGGTCTTTGCCATCATCATTGGCTTTGTAGCTACCGGTCCTTTGATGGTGATGGTCTGGTTTTGGGCGGGGATATGGGTGTTGTGTTTTCTATTTTTTAGCGCACTTTCATTAGATCCCTTTCTCTACCGCTGGGAAGAGGGTCTTCGTCATTATCATTGGCTTTGTATGTATAATAGCTACCGGTCCTTTGATGGTTGTTGTGTTTTGGGGGTGGAATTGTTGTGTTTTGGGGGTGGAATTGTTGTGTTTTGGGGGTGGAATTGTAGTGTTTTGGGGTGGAATTGTTATCGTTTTATCATTAATTAACGCATTTTCTATCATCGTCATGTCGGTGTACAGGGTGTTTAGCCGTCTTTTATTCGACGAAACCCAAGCAAGGATGGTGGGATTATGGTTTTGTAGCTAGAATTGATGTTGCTTCCTTAATGGTGAAAGCAAGCCCCTTCATCTAAGTGTTACAACCGAATTTACGTTCATGTTTATGTACATAATGTCAAAACCTGATTCTATAGTTTATATAGAGATACTCAGTGTAAGTATATTTCTAAAGTCATTCTTTCGAAGATCACTCTCATTTTCAAGAAATATTCACATATCAAACATTAAACATGATCATATAGATGAACCAAATAACATAAAAATAAAATAGATGCACATGTAACAATGCAAGGATATTCTCACTTGTATATATATACAACTAGATATATAAAAAAGAAGATAAAAGCATAGAACCAACCAGCAAGGGATCCCTTGTGTTATATATTATATCATTTGTTATATGTACTTATTATGTGTACATTTTACACTACTAGAAAAACTGCAATAGATGACGCGCATTGCGCGTCATCTTTGAGGTCAGATGACGCGCAAATGCGTGTCAAGGAAAGGGTAGTCATAAATGATAAATGACACGCATCCGCGCGTCATCTGTTTATGACGCGCAAAAGATGACGCACATTTTATGATGTGCAAAAGATGACGGACAATGCTCGTCAAGGAAGGGGTAGTCATAAATGACTAGATGACACACATGCGCGTGTCATCTATGAAGTTTTTATGACGTGCAATAGATGACGCGCAATGCACGTCATAAAATTAGCTGCATTTTTTATTTTTTTTTTTTTAATAAATTTACCTGTTGTTTTCTAAAAAAATTATCGAATAACACTAAAAGCGAAATCCATTAAATACCAACAAAGTTTACAAAAGTTGTTAATTAACAACTACAAAGCATAAAACAAGTCCAAATTCAATTAGTACCAATACTAATACAAGTCCTATACCAATACTAATACAAGTCCTATACCAATACTAACACAAGTCCAAATATATCATTTCAGTCCTACATATAAATAAAATTTGATACGTAATGTCACACCTCAAATTCCGGGTCTGGAATTTATCACGGAGGAGTGAGCAAACAGGATCGAACACAGTAGTCACACATGAGATGCAATTTTCTATATGATAGATTTTAGATATTCATTACACTAATAATCAGAGCAGCGGAAATAAAAGATAGTTTGTTTTCTTGACAACATTTCTTAATCATAATTCAATATATTCAATAGGTATCTTGAGCTCTTGGTTCTACATTCAGGAGCAGTGTGCCCCCTCTTGTTGCATTTGTAGCAAATGATTGCAGTACACTTGCCATGGTGATGCTTGCTACACCTCTAACATCTAGGCGGAATACCCTGATTGTCATGGTGCTTTTTCTGATCTTGCTTCTTGCTTGTACCTTGACTCTCACTGTCTTTAGCATCTTCAAACTTTCTCTTCCCCGAGCTTTCAGCAGCAACACCCTTACCCTTGTTTCTTGGTGGTAACTTCCCCTGAGCCACAGCCTCATTAGTCAGCTTGTGAGCTATCCTAATGGCCTGTTGGATTGAAGTTGGGTTGGAGGAAGTGACCATAGATTGAATGACCGGAGACAGTCCACGGATGTAGCCTTCAATTCTTCTGTGAGCAGGCTCCATCATATGAGGACACAAAGTTGCGTACTCATGATTTTCGGTGGTATACTTTTCAATTTCAGATCCCACCATTTTGTGGTTCCAGCATTCGGTTTCAAACCTTTGTACTTCTTCTCTCGGACAGAATTCTTCCATCATTAGTTGTTTGAATTCCCCCCCAAGCCATAGCATTGGCTAAGGAGAGAGTAAGCCTTGAAACTTCTGTCTTCCAGAACGAGAGTGCAGCTCCACTCAAGGCTCCGGAGGCATACTTGGTCCTACTCTCATCGGGACATTCAGATATAGCGAAGATGGATTCACATTTCTCGAACCACCTTATGAGCCCAATGGCCCCTTCTGCACCAGTGAAGATATCTGGTTTGCAGTCTAGGAACTTTTTATATGAATAGTGATGACCATTCTGAGCAGCCTGAGTGGCTAGGGCTGCAGCAACACCTTGATTGACCAAGGCTTGTATTTCTTCAGGAGTCATCCCTATTGGGTCAGTTCTTCTGGCGCGTCCTCTACCTCTGCCTCTGCCCGCTGGTGCGTCCATCTATCATGAAATTGTTTGATGAGAATTCACACTTTGACATATTCAATAGATGCATTTTATATCAATATTCAAAGTATGGACAATTACTATAGGACAGATGGGAATTTAAGAAAACTGGATTTTTCGATTAAATTCGGCAAGGCACGAGTACTAAGGAAACAAGTCTCGCTTTAGGTTAGGACAAGCGTAGCTTAGATTACCGAATGGAACATATCAAGGTATTTTAACCCATTTGCCTTAAAGACTTGTGTATGATCGCAGTAACTTCACGTGCTACAATAGCAAAAATCTTACAGCCAGAGTTTCTAGACCGTGAACGGATTTGACAAGAAGTCATTCTGAAAGATCATTAAGGGTTTTTCATGGATATTGGGTAGTATGAGCTATTCAACATGAAAACGACAGTCGAGAATTTGGCATAATAGCAATGAGATGTTCCGGTGTAATCGTTTGATTCGTAAATCAAAGCGAGTACGTTGACTAATCAAAGTATTGTGTCAATCACAACTTTGTTGAAGACATGCGTACCTATAAGCAGATACTCATCCCAAGGGTTCCCAGGTAAGGTAAACAGGTCCATCGGTTGATTTGGATATATGCGAATACCTTGCCTAGACAGAACACCCCGAGATACAGGCATCACGCTCTTCCAGCATTACATGTTTCAAGTTGTAAGACACAGACTTTGACGAGAAAAAAAAATTGATTTAGGCACGATGATAAGTGTAGATCCCACATGTCGTTGAGAATAAGTTTAGGAATTTTCGAAAAGAGTCAAAGAGTCAAGTTATGTTTAGGAACACAACTATCTAAGTTTAAGCATATAACTTCTTGATCCTATTCTATCCCTAACTAAGGCAATTTACTTTGTGCAACTATTGTGTGTGGCTATAGGCTAGATGCAATCCCTAACTCAGTATAACCAGTGGCTCTGATACCAATCTGTCACACCCTCAAATTCCGGGTCTGGAATCTATCACGGAGGGGTGAACAAACAGGATCGAACACAGTAGTTACACAGAGATGCAAATATCTATATGATAGTTTTTAGATAATCATTACAATAATGTTCAGAGTAATATTATGCGTAGCGGAAGTAAATATAGATTGTTTCATGACAACATGTCTTAATCATATTTCAGATAATAATCAATAGGTATCTTGAGCTCTTATATGATCCTACGTGCATATCCATAAGCTCCTAGTAGATACCTGAGAATACATGTAAATCAAGTGTCAACACAGGGTTGGTGAGTTCACAGGTAAGTAAACATAGTGATAAATCATCAATTATCATCAAATAGGATTTATAGAAAAAGTGTGAGTTTAATTTACTCACCGGTATATGAATAGCCTGTCGAACCCTTTTTAATAAGGTGAACCCGCTATCCCACATACCTACTAAGTACAAGCCCAACAAATCCTTCACATTGAATTTGTCCATATCACTTAGTTTATTATCCTTTTATGTGTATATTATATTTTCATAATAATTTCAAATCAGAGGGAGCAAATCCTCCTTTACATTTATCCTCATATGGGTTGTAAATGGAACTATAATGCAAACTATATAAAGTGCACATCTGCCTTCTCACTACAGAAAACAGTCATCCCAAATGACAACAAGATCTTTGTGCATCTGATATGGATCACATGTCCATACCTTTGTGGGGGTAAGTCACTCCCCGATAGTACTATCCAAAAGATCCCTGCTTTTTATAGTCCAGTTTACAGAGAAGGATTTCATAATACCATATGTAATCATAAATGTGATCAAATTATTATTTAACATAATACACCAAAAATAATTTGTAATTTCAATTACAACATGTATTCCAGCCCCAAAATATTTAAATGATTAAAAAGGGAATAGTTATGAACTCACCTTATTTCCTGTGTGGTGTTGACAACATAGTAAATTCCTGTTAAGGAATTATAGTTTCACGTAAGCAAACAGATACAAATCCGAAACCTAAATAAGTTAGATCTTGAACCTGGCGTTCAATTGATCTAGGATTTGGTTTTCTAGGATTTGTTATAAACATTAAATCATTTAACGATTTATATAATCTAATTAGTTTAATAATGATTTTATCATATCATATATTCTAATTAAATTGTAGACGTTAATTAATCATATAGTTTATATTTAATTTTGTAAGATTTATAATATTTAAATTATAAAATTACTTTATATTTATATTATCAAATAAGTCCCTAAATAATATAATATCCCTTAATAATTTGATTATTTAATTTATATTTAAAAGCCCATTTTTGTATGGATAACATTTATAATATATGTAGTAATTATTTTTAGGATTTTTAAACAATTATTTTTTCTACAATTATTATGATTTATCATTAATTAAAATGATATGATGTCCAATTAATAGATTAATACTTTAATCATAATTTAAAGTCTATTTTTATAAAAATGGTTATTTATAATATTTTAAATATTATTTTATAAATTTTATTTAAAGTGTTTTTTTAAATAAATAAATTACAGAAAATTAATTAAAGTCTTTCAAAATACAGAAGTTTTTAAAAATTATTTTATAATTTTTAATAATTTTTATTTATTTTTAAAAGTATTAAAAAGGTGTAAAAAAATGTTGGGAGGTGCACGGGTTCGAACCCGTGACCTCCCCCTCACAAGCCCGTGCACAACCAGTGAGCCATGGCTCCACATCGATCAAAAGCCGGTTCTAATTATATTTAACATGGTTTGCAATTTCCCCCAATTTCGTATGAACCCTAGAACAAATCGATCAAATTGATGCTCGATTCGATTGTGTTAATACATGAATTCATGGGGCTTTTGTTTCCCATGATGAATTGAGTCTGTGGGTATAGTTAATTACCTGTTTTGTTGTTTGATGATAAGATCAGTTACAGAGAAGCTTCGGGTGTGCCTTGAATTAGTTCGATGTGAATTCGTTGTTTTATTCCAATTAATCTTGAGGGAAGCTTCGAGTGATGGTTAGAAGTAATAACCCTCTATCAATTTTGTGAATTGATGATCATATGGCAGAGGTCGATCGAGTTGCAGGTCTTGAAGAAGAAAGAGATCGAATCGAGGCTTCTGTGTGTGTTAGGGTGCAATTGAGAGCGTAGTCCGATTGTTAATACTTATAGAATTTTTTACAAGTGGTTAATTCAATTATGGTTGAGTTCTTAGTGCGATTCGAAGTTGTAAAGATGGCCGACAGTGATCGGAGTTGTTAGATCGCACCACCTGCTCGAATTTTTAAATTAATAGGTGGGTTAGGTTCGAATCTTACTGGTGAACGGGTTGGTAACTTTCAATTGGAATAAAACCGTGTATTTTGGCGGTTTTGGTTTGGCCGGATTGTTGCCGGAGGAGGTGGCCGGAGGTTGGGGTCGACGGCGAGTGGGATTTGGGATAATTACAGAATGGTCCCTCGAGTTTGTAAACTGTCATTTCATGTTTTTAGAGTTTAAACATGTTTTAAATTTACAATTTAACCCCCTGGACTTGTTAATTCAATTTAAAAAAATTTATAAATTATTTATTAATAATAATATTTTCATATTATTAATATTATTATTATTAATATCATTATTTTAATAATAATATTTTATTATTATTATTGTCATTATTTTTTTATAATAATATCATTATTATTATAATTATTATTATTATCATTATTGTAATAATAATATCATTATTATTATTATTATTATTTTCATATGTAGTATAATAATATCATTATTATTATTATTATTATTATTTTCATTATTTTCATTATTATTATATTATTATTAGTAATAATAAAATATAAAACAAATTGTAAATTCATATAAAATCTTATTAATTCACGAAAATTTTCGGTTGTCACACGTAACGCGCCAAGTCTTCACGAACTTCATCCAAATCACCATCAGTGTATTCATCTTTACCTTCTCCAACCTAAGAGAAAACCAATTTCATCAAATTAAACTTGTCAGTTTTGACCCAAAAACCGCTTTATGTAAAACACATGTAATTTACTTGACTAGTTTATTAATATCAACTACAAGGCAACAACAATAGTAATTTACTTATAAAAACTCATACATAGATAGTTATATTCAATAATATCAACTACAAAACAACAATGGTAAATATAAGGGGTAATCAATGATCAGCTTACATTGTTATTGACTAATATTTCAAGCCCTTTATCTTGGGAGAATTTGACCCATTTAACGCTTTTTAGCGAAGTTCTGTTATTTTAGCAGTTTGGCCAGTTAAAGATCAAACATAGCCAAATTTGACCCACAATTTTCATATTTAAGAAGGCATAATAGGTACATATTTTTATACTTAATCTAACCAACTGATTTACCTGAAAAAGGACCAAAATTCTCTACATTTTCAGATTCTTGGCATACATCATCTTTTGTTGAACCTTCAAATGATCTGAAGCAGCCAAGCAAAAGTGCATAGATATTTACAATGAAGGATGTTATTCTTTATAACTTATAAGTTTAAATGTTTTCTTGAGGAACAACCTCCGTACCAAAAAGAATGGTCCTGAAAAGAAGCAACTTCGTAAATAGCATATTTCTTTCATAATGACTACTTAAATCTTTAAAAAGTATTTCAAATAAAACAATAAAAAGATTCAAACCTTGGCCATCAACATAAGAGGCTTTTCCTTGTGCTACACTTTCAAGTCTAAAAGTATGGATTTTAAACATTGTTTGCAAGCAAACTAGTAAACATTAACTTCACAAACAAATAAGACAACTAAAAAAATACTTAAGGCTCCAACGAAAGCGATTAACGTGGTCAATTAAACTATCAACAAACATCATCAAGTTTTTCATCTCGAACTGACTCTATATGCTTAACAATCAACTATATCAGTCAAAATTACTCCATTATTTGATGAACATAACAAAAGGTTGCGATGACAAAGAACACAATAACACATAATGTGGTAATATTAATAATCATGAACTCTATTGTTTATTTAAATACAATGCTTAACAAAAATAACCAATTGGACTGTAGACCTCTATGGAAGCAGATGTAAGATTCAAATCAAAATTGATTTCTCTTGATGGTAGCTCTAAATGCACTTTTACAACAACAATTTAAATCTCAACTATAATTTGGAGTTGAGAGCTTACCTTAACTGTATATATACTAAACTACCATTTAGAAGGAACAATACAGGAGCAGGTGCCCAATATACCTGCCAGGAGCAATAAATGATGATAAGTAGCAACCATTAGACATAAACAAAGTATTACACTTTATACTAACATCAAATTAAGTTGCTTATTTGTTTCTAAATTTCTTCCTATAAATGGGGCCACAACTTCCTCATTCTGTATGCATTTTCACAAACAAATGCAATATTACATTGCTTTTGTATGGTTATTCAACATTTGAGATAGAGCATCGAATGAAATCTTGGCAACTCAATGAGCACTGTTTCTTTACATGCTAAGGTAGTCCTATGTTATGGATCAAAGAATACCCTATTCTATGTGGTGAATAAGGGTGAAAGCGGGGGTGGTGGAAGCGGAGGGTGAAACTCATGGAATGCTTATTACTGTTGGATAAGGGTGAAAGGGCGGAGGGTGGTGGCGAAGAGGGTGAGGCGGGGTGGAGGATAAGGACAGATGAGGCTGCAGCCATTGCGATGCTGCACTAGCTTATTCCGATGAGGCTGCAGTCATTACCCCTTATTCCGATGGGGTGGAAGCGGGGTTTTGAAATAAAATTGATCAAAGTCGCGCGCGGGTAGTAGTGACCTATAAAAAATTTAAAAAATGACACACTAAGATGACACGCAAAAATACGTGTCATCCTTTCTAAAAAATTTTGAAAGATGACAAATAATTTATGATACGCGTAAATGCGCGTCATCTTTTTTTCGCGCGTCATCTTTTGCGCGTTATCTATTAACAGTTTTCTAGTAGTGGAGGTTAATTGATGTCTTTAATATTTTGAAGGAAAATACTAATTTTTGTCAAAGCTCAGGGAGTAAGCAAAATCAAACCTAACTCTAAATTTTATTGGAATTATTATATCATCATCTATGTTCTCGTATGTAATATTTTATTTTGTTTATGGTTGTTTTCAACTTTGAGAGGTTACTATAAATAGTGTGAAGTGCACGAACATCCCGTTGATAGGACAACCATTAAAATTAATAAAATTATTTTTCTTCCAATAAAATAGCCAGGCTAGTTTGGATGACTGGTGTCAAGTGACCTTAATGACATGAACGATGACTTGGAGCCCAGATGCAACCGCTTCGCCTTTCGGGGAGGAGGAAGAAAGAAAAACGGGCAACTTCTTTCTCTAAAGAACCTAACTACAAACAAACTTTGAATACTAGATCGGAGGGAATGCAACAGTTTCATAACGGTCGAGTTTTAAAAAAATAACTTATATGAAATTACGAAGGCTAATATCAAATGACATTTGACAGGGTGGGATTGTGGAAAAATCGAGAAAATGAAACAACAAATTAACAAATTAGATAAAATTATGAAACATAATAACTTTAGTATGTTTTTATAATTTTGTAATGCTTAAAAGTTTAATATTATTTTCGGTAATTTTTTTTATGTTAAATTATATATATATATATATACACACACACACATATATATATATAGGTGAGGGATCCTAAGAAAACCAACAACTTTTGGGAAAACCAAAAAAACCAATTTTAACCAATCACAATTTTTCATTATATATTTATATTTATTATATTCAAAGGGTGTTTTAGTAATTTCATATATAAATTATTTTTAGTAACTACTCATTTTCCATAATTAACAAATTAACATACAGAGTTTTTGAAAAACCTAATTCTACCTCAGGTATCATTAGAGGGAAGAACACAGGTGCAGCATAACAGATTGAAGATCCTGATCGATTAGCTTCAAGAAAATGTTATTGATTAGCGAACCATGAGCTTTCAGGCCTCCGAACCCGCTTTGATCGTTTCAGACGGTGGTGGTTCTTAACAACTCTGTTTTGATAACTTCCGACGATGAAAGAGATGACAACGACAACGATGGCCACGACGACGGTGAATGCAGCGATGGTTGGGTGTGGGGTTGAGTTAGAGATTAAGCATGTGAGATCTCATATGGCCTCCTAAAGCTCTGCCACTAGTAAAGGTCTTTAAGCAAATGTTGCACCTGTGTTTCTCCATTGTTTTTATGAAAACAAGGAAGGAGATATATCTAGACAATGAATGAGTTGTAAAACCTTGGTTACATAAACGTAATCCATTACATGTGTAACTTGTATGAGTTACATACACATACTTGACCAATTTGATTCGTCATAGATCTTTTCGTCATTTGATTCCACATAACCAATTTTATAGAAACTTTAATTGGCTCAAGCATTCATCTTTTCATTTGATTGAGAAGGTAATAGTTTCTTTATTATTTTGAACTGATTATTAACACCAATAATTTTTTTGAATTTTTTAATTTTGTATATAAATGAGTCATTACGTATATGTAAGTTTCATTATTTTAATGTAAAAGCAATCATATTGCCATTTTTGTTTATTTTTTAATTGCTTACATATACAGAAGTTTTACCATAATAACAGAACAACATACATGTTGTCTGGTTTTTTATTCTTTGCATATTGTTTACATATATGTAGCTTGTCAAAATTATATAATAATAATTAGTTTTTTACAATAGAATATACTATACATATTTCAAGCATTGCAAATATGTAGCTTGTCAAAATTATCCCAGGGGCATACATGTTTCTTGTATGGAACAAATATGATTTGTGATTTGATTTGATTTAGTTTGTTAGATGATATGTCATTCAATTTGGTTGTGTTTACATATAAGTAAGCAAGTTACTTATGTGTTTACATATATGTAAGCTGGTTTACATATGGCTGCATCAATTTACTATAGAATTATTTTTAATGTATTAAACTTTAATTTGGTTGACTGTATTTTCTTTATTTTGTTTTTGGGTTTTACATCGTATACGTATATGTAGTAAATACCCTTTAGATATATTTATTTTTAGCTTCTTCTTCTTCCCTATAATGTCACTTACATATACGTAAACTAGCATACTTAAACATAAGCATACGTGTAAAAATGCTTACATATACAAAATCATATATGTAGACATGTTTAAATATATGTAAACATATATGTAACATGCTCATATATACGTGAACATATATGTAAAGATGTTTACGTATACGTAAGCATGTACGTAACGAATTATAAATCTATAGAAAAAACATTTGTTCTTCTAATATATTTCAGGTTTGTTTTTTAATAAATTAATTCGATTTAAATAAATTAATATTTTGTTTGAAGATATATATATATGTATATATGTGTATATATATATATTTAAGGGATTTTAGTTGTTTCAAAATATAAAATTATAATCTTCCTATATACCCTTTAATCATTCAATTAAACCAATTATCTATTAAATATTTCTAAAATTATCATTGATGAATATCAACCATTGATCAATCTTGATCAATGGTTTAAAAGTAGTTTTCTTGGTTTTCTTATAAATAGAGGTTTTCTTAGGAACCCTCCCATATATATATATATATATATGTATATGTATATATATATATGTATGTATATATATATATAGATATATACATATATATATATATATAAATATATACATACATAAGGGAGGGATCCTAAGAAAACCATAAAATTATGTGAAAACTAGAGAAAACCAATTAAATTGATCACATAACTTAATTTTTTTTATCATTACTCTTTATATTTGTGTGTGTGTATATATAAATAAGGGTATGAGTCAAATAAAAAACCGTAGCATGATTTTACATATACGTCACATATAGGTTACGTAGACGTAACCATTTTTCATTTGAAATAGTGTTACGTATACGTAAGAATCTTCATTCTTGTATTTATGTTCAACATATATGTAACAAATACTTAAATACCCTTTTAACAATTAAAATAACATAAAATTTATGAATTATATTATTGGTTTTCGTGGTTTTCTTTGGTTTTCACATAAATATTGGTTTTCTTAGGAACCATCCCCTATATATATACATACATATATATATACATATATATACGTATGTATATAAATATATATATATATATATACATATATACATATATATATACACACACATATATTTGTATTCTTCATCATCATCTTTTGATTCACTATTTTCGTCATCCTCTACAGATCAAAAAGCAACTTTAACTTACATATATATAACCCTACTTACGTATATGTAACCTAACTTACATAATAGGTCATCATCATCTTCTAATATACATACTTGTAACATAAATTACATCATAGATCTTTATCGTCTTCTTTGTCGTCATCTTTTGATTCAGCATTTCTTGAACGATTGCTGTTCTTGAACGATTTGAAGGTTAAGTCGAATCATTGATGGTGGTGTTTGAATGGGTTGGGGAAGTTCGATCGAACCACTGATGCTAGAATAGAGTATGCGATGGTGCTGGTATGTAATGGTACGGATGATGGTGTGGCGGTGGCAGATGGCGTAGATGGCGGAGTGGTAGACGGTGGTGATGTTGATAACGATGTTGGTAGGGAAGAATTATTGAAAGTATTTCTTGAGAGGATAAGAGAGAGCAAAAATTAAATATGGAGTGAATAAAGGAATTCAATAAAAGATAATTACCAAAATTAAATATAATGTAATTACCTCATTAACTTTTTAAATAAAATATAAAAAAATTAAAAGAAAATTTTTTGATTGGTTGAGAATGGTTTTTATGGTTTTCCATTATAATGTTGGTTTTCATTTGAACCCTCTCTCTCTCTATATATATATATACACACACACACACACATATATATATACATATATATAGACATATATATATACTTATATATATAGACATATATATACATATATATACATATATATACCTATATAACATATATATACATATATATACATATATTTACACATATATATTCATATATATATACACACACATATATATATATACATATATAAGGTATTTTTGGAAATAAGATATTCTTCAAATTCTTCAACTCTCTGTTATTCAACAGAATTCACGATTTCAGTGGTGATCAATCTCAATTTCACACTCGAATCCACGATCAGTTCATGTACTATAGAATTCAAATTGATTTCAATATCTAATCAGTATTGCATCGCTCGAGGTGAAATCATATTCTAATTCGAGGCGATTTTGATCGAATCAAATTGTCATCGTCATCAATTTCACGAATCAAATCCTGAGATCGTGAGTTTTTATTATAATTTGCAATTCCAACCGATTTCAGTACCACTATTGCAGCGTTCGATCATTGAAACAATCATAAGGATCTTCAATTTCACGAAACCAAAGCCGCAGCTCGTGATTTTTATCAATTTTGGAGCGAGAATCAAGTTATTCTTTTAAGTTGTACTTACAATGTCTTCCAATGCAGTCAATGAAGGTTCCGATTACAATTTTAATATACTCAGTTTTGTTTAGTTGTGTACGCTGTTTTTATGAAATTATGTTGTTTTCCTTTCTGTGTTGTTTTCGCTATATGTGCTGTTTTGAGTTTAAATACCTTTCGACATGTATTAACAATTCATATGTGTTGTTAATTGTTTTCTGTATTTATCTATCAATTCATATGGTTTTTTATATTATGATGTGTGTTGTTTTTATTATATGTGTGGTTTTCATTATATGTGTTTTTTTCATTAACTGTGTTTGTTTTCATTAACTGTGATGTTTTTATTATGTGTGTTATTTTTATTATGTGTACTGTTTTCCTTATATGTGATGTTTTAAATTAAAAATACCTTATGTGAATCGGTGGTTTTTTCTATTGTGTTGTATCTATATATGTGTGTGCTGTATTTGTTTCGCTGTTATATATGTCTGTGTTGTATTTGTTTCTGTATTATCATTATATGTGCTTTTTTCATTAAGTGTGTTGTTTTTACTAAGCGTGTTGTTTTTATTATGTGTGTTATTTTTATCATGTGTGTTGTTTTCCTTATATGTGTTGTTTTAAATTAAAATACCTTCTGTAGATGTGCGGCTTTTTCGATTGTGTTGTATTTAATATATGTGTGTGCTGTTTTTGTTTATATGTATTAATCATTAAATCATTATTTGTAATTCAATGTTCTCTATTTTGTGTTTCAGGTGTTCGTATATCCCCTACTTCTAGAAAAAATAGTTATATTTCTAATGTTCCAGATTCATCCAAACCAATAGTTGGTATGAAGTTTTTGTCAATTGATGAAACCTTTGAGCTTTACAAAAATTATGCCAAGTTTGGAGGTTTTGAGGCACGGAAGCATACTCAATGCACATTAAATGGTGTCATTAAAATTAAATATATAGTTTGTGCAAAAGAGGGTCATAAGACATTTCATGACATTGACACGGTTAATGATAGTGATGGTTCTGATAAGAAATCAAAAGATTGAAGAAAGCGTCCATCTAAACGCACCGGTTGTAAGCTCACATTCGTTTAGGGTTAAGTAAATGTAAGAAATACTATACCATTTATGGTTTTTATAAGGAGCATAACCATAACTTTGTTGATCCTGAGGACTACCATCTATTATGTGCAGCAAGAGATTTGTCATTCACACAACAACAAATAATTACTGATTTTTCTATAATGAATATTGGTCCAGTGAAGGCGTTTAATAGTATGAGATGTTTAGAATATAATACATATCTGTTGAAATACAGCACAAAATGTGATGTACAAGTACATAATGGTGTTCATGCATGTACATGTACAACTAATTTTAAAATACCAAGAATACAATACATTTATGATAAATCTATGTTCATACTTATAAAATTTCAAATCAAGTTTAGAATACAGTACATATATTAAAATCTATTTGAAATTTATAATGCAGTACATTAATGATGGATGCATCGACTTGGAAACATAATAACCCAATTTCAATATATATTAGTGTTATAATAAAGGATAAAATGCAGTACATATATGAATATCACAACACATCCATTTGATTTCGTTTGAAAACACTACATTAAATCAAGTTTTGGAATACAGTACATATATAAAAATAGACTTTGTAACTAAACTAATTATCTTATATAAACAAACAATGCAACAAATCAAGTTTAGAATGCAGTACATATATGAATCTCGGTTTGAAATTTAGTATTCACTACACATATTAATCGAATTTGTAACTAAATTCAAGGAACTTATCGTCGCTATGAATTGTCGATTTCTTTTTTATTTTAGGTCATTTTGATTCTTTTTTCAGCAAAAAACATAAAATCAGTACTATAACTTCAATAATTGAATGAATTTCACAAATAATTTGAAGAACTTATTTGATTTCGGTTGTTGAATGACGGAGAAGGAAAGGAATAGACAGAAGACGATGGGTTTTGAAACAGTAATTTTGTGTTTTTCTATTTTATATTGTCAAATTATCATAACGCCCTTTTATTCCTTATTTGATTTAATTACTGGAAATGCCCTTAAATATGTAATTAGTGGCTATAAATGCTTCTTATATTTCTTAGGGAAAAAATTATTCTTAGGGAAAAAATTATTCTTAGGGAATTTTCCCCTATATATATAAATTATTCTTAGGGGAACTTTCCCCTATGTATATATATACATATATATATACACATATATATATACATATATATACATATATATATACATATACATATAAACAACAAACAAACAAACATACTCAGTGTATCTCGCTGAAGAGCAGGGTCTGGGAGGGGTACGTGGTGGCAAGTCTTTCCTCTATCCTGAGAGATAGAGAGACCGCTTCCGAAGAGACCCCCGACTCATACATATATATATATATATACATATATATACATATATATACATATATATACATATATACATATATATACATATATATACATATATATACATATATATACATATATATACATATATATACATATATATACTATATATATATATATATATATTATTGATGTGATTAGCTAATAATTAAATAGATAATTAAGTGTGGGTGTAGTCAAACTCATTGTTTTTGTAACAATTACTTGATTGTCCTTTTTACTAACAATCACCAACTAACTGATATCACACACATAGCCTAACTATATTCAACATTGAATAAAATAATCATATTGGCAACACTTTTCCATATAATGTAAAAGATTTGGTTTCTATGCTGCGTATACCACATGTAAAAATTTTTAATTAAAAAAATAGTAATACCATATTCAAATTGAAGAGAAGGAAAAACTTGTTGCTATGATCAAATTAAATATATATATATATATATATATATATATATATATATATATATATATATGTGAAGGTTCAACTAAGAATAATTAGTTGCCTAAGTTGCCTAAGAATGAATCTCATGGTGACATGTGGCAATTTTAATTTTTAGTAATGAAGGGTATTTTTGGAAATAAGATATTATTCAAACTATTCAAAATCTCTGTTCTTCAACAGAATTCACTATTTCAGCGTGGATCGACCTCAATTTCACACTCGAATCCACGATATTCAAATTGATTTCAATATCTAATCAGTATTGCAGCGGTCGAGACGAAATCATATTCTGATTCGTGGCGATTTTGATCAAATCAAGTTGTCATCGTCATCTATTTCACGAATCAAATCCAGAGATCGTGGGTTTTTATTATAATTTGCAATTCCAACCAATTTCAATTCCACAATGTCTTCTAATGTAGTCAATGAAGGTTCCAATTACAATTTTAATATACTCAGTTTTGTTTAATTATGTACGTTGTTTTTATGAAATTGTGCTGTTTTCCTCTCTGTGCTGTTTTCGTTATATGTGCTGTTTTGTGTTAAATACCTTTCGATGTGTGTTGTATCTATAAATGTGTTGTTTAGTGCTGTTTTAATTATGTTGTATCTATATATGTGCTGTTCTGTGCTGTTTTGAATAATTAATTATATAGTAGATTATTATGTGTGCTGTTTTATTTATGTGTACTGTTTTATTATATTGTGCTGTTTTCCTCTCTGTGCTGTTTTCGTTAATGTGCTGTTTTGAGTTAAATACCTTTCGATGTGTGCTGTATCTATATATGTGTTGTTTTGTGCTGTTTTAATTATGTTGTATCTATATATGTGTTGTTCTGTGCTGTTTTGAACAATTAGTTATGTTGTAGATTATTATGTGTGATGTTTTAATTATGTGTACTGTTTTCCTTATAGGTGATGTTTTAAATTAAAAATACATTATGTGAATCGGTGGTTTTTTCTACTGTGCTGTATTTATATATGTGTTTGCTGTATTTGTTTCGCTGTTATATATGTTTGTGCTGTAATTGTTTCTATGTGTTTTCATTATATGTGTGCTGTTTCATTAAATATGTTGTTTTCGTAAAGCGTGCTGTTTTCATTAATCAGCTTCTTTCATGATGATTTCTCCATCTAAAACATCTACATCTTCTCTTTCTGTATCCACATGTTCTTTTTCTTTATTCTCTTCATCTAAATCAACTCCCTTTTTTATGTTTTCTCCATCTCCATCTGCAGCTTCTTTTATTTCATTTTCTTTTCCATTTTTTTGATATTTTGTTAGCTTTGACATCCATCCTTTTAAAGCATTGAATATTTCATCATTTGAATCATACTTTGCAATGCATTCTTCGATTAAACGATCAACACCCTCAACAAATTCATCAAGATCATTTGTTTTTTTCCTTATAAGATATGCCCACTCCTAAGATCAAAGAAAAAGTATACATAGTTAAATGCAGTACAATGTACATTCTATTTCAATGTAAATCGTGGCATAAACAAACAAACAAACAAACAAACCCAGTATATCCCACTCAAAAGTAGGGTCTGGGGAGGGTAGGTGGTGGCAAGTCTTTCCTCTATCCCGATAGGTAGAGAGACCGCTTCCAAAGAGACAATGTAAATCGTGGCATATAATACTGAATATTTAAATGCAGTACAATGTACATTCTATTTCAATTTAATAATGCAGCACATGTTGTTTAATATAGTAGTGTGTTACACTTGCAGCACATTTCAAATGTGCTGCAATTGTAAATGCAGCACAATGTACATATCATAATGCGGCACAATGTACATATTATAATCCAACATAATGTACGTATTATAATGCAGCACAATATACATATTATAAATGTTTTGTTAAATCCTTATACTCTTTTACAGAAGAGTTGTGTTTTTGTAAACCTAGTAGAATGAACAAATGCAGCTCTGATAACAATGTAAATCGTGGCTTATAATACTGAATATTTAAATGCAGTACAATGTGCATTCTATTTCAATTTAATAATGCAGCACATGTTGTTTAATATAGTAGTGTTACCCATGCAGCACATTTCAAATGTGCTGCAATTGTAAATGCAGCACAATGTACATATCATAATGCGGCACAATGTACATATTATTAGATTATCATTTAAAATGTTAATAAAAATAATAGATAGTTTTCATAAGAATACATATACCTTTTCATTCCTTGGATGTACTGGTTGGCTGCGTAACTGAAGTGATGCATAAGCAGACAATCCTTCTAGGGAACCAGCTGTTTCTTGAAAGAATGACTGTTTCTCCCAATCATCATTAGTTGGTATTATGTCATCTAGTTCATTACTTGCTATATTATCAATCTTCTGTTATGTTGGAGATGGGAAGAATTGATTATCATCACCCAGTTTTATTTCTTCTTCAACCTCTGATATTTTATCAGAGTGCAGCTTAACATCTTTCTTTTTAGCTAGCTTTATCTTGAGCTTCAGCCTTTCGTTTGGTACAGATTTAACGATGCTCAATTTCATTTTTTCTGGTTGCTCACTTCTTTTCTTCTTTTTAGACTCTTGTTGCACATGTGCTGGATCTTCTTCATCCCTCAACCTTTTTCCTACTTTTATAACTTTTCTTTGTTCTTCTTTGTCCTTCACCACCCTTGATACCATGTTATTTTTGTAAACCTTGTTTCTCAGCAAGATCCATAAGAGTTTCAGATGTATTATATGATATTGCGGGGATCCTTTTCTTTTTACGGTTGCTTCTTTTGTACGAGTCATATGCATATACCAACTGTTAAAAGATTATTTATATGTTAGTACACTGTACTAGATTCAAAAACGATAGGTGTATATAGTATGACGTACAGTAAGAATTGTAGCAGGTCCATTGTAGTGCTGAATTCCATTCCATTTTCTTTTTGTTTTGTTCAAACATGTTATTATATATGAACACCAATCCAATGATTTAATGTCTCTTCCTTTTACTAATGATGTGAGAAACTCCATGTTTACTTTTGATCCTTGTGTCATCCTTAACACAACTGTAATAAAAACTACAAGGAAGTTGATTTGGAATAACCGTCCTGAATCATTTGATGATTTGACTTTTTTAATAACTTCAGCTACAGAAGGCAAACGAATTCCATGAAATTGACTTTTAAATTCTGCTACAACAGGATCTCTTCCGTAGGCTTATTTATTTCAGTCACTTTTATGTTTCCCATTGGGATTCCAACAACTTCATGAATTAGTTCTCGTGTTATCTTTATAACGTGTGAAACGACATTCAAGTTGTTTGTGTCCGGATCATAGTTTGATATCAACCAAAATGCTAGGTTAGAAGGTAGACATTTTATGCAGTAGGAGTTTATGCTCCCAAATCCTATAGCTTCAACAGCCTTTTGTTGTGCTTCTGTTAGGCTCCCAATTAAATCACAAAGGCTTTTTGGTGGGTTCCGTATCCGCAGCCTATTGTTTTCTTCAAATTCCACAAATGGTTTTAATGCCTTGTTTGTATTCTTGAGGCTTTTCTTAGATACAGAGTCTTTTATTGATTTCAATGGTTTTTGAAAATCATCATCAGAAACAGTCGGCTGTGATATCACAATAGCTGTAGATAGTTTATAACATTAGCAATTGCATCACTGTTTTTGTAAATAATATAGTACATGTGCAACACAGAAATCTAACCTATAACATTAAAACCTACCTAAAAGTATACTACTTATCTGTTGAAATACAGCACACGATAACAAGATGTGCATGAGATTTTAGAATATACTACATATCTGTTGAAATACAGCACAACATGTGCATATAGTGTAATAAATCCATGTTCATACTTTGTACTATCTTGAAACATAATAACACAACCTCTACAAATATCAATGTTATAATGCATATAGTGCATATAACATTATATATGCATGTGATGTTTAGAATATAGTATATATCTGTTGAAATACAGCACAACATGTGCAAAATGTGATGTACAAGTACATAATGGTGTTCATGCATGTACAGGTACAACCAATTTTATAATACCAAGAATACAGCACATTCATGACAAACCTATGTACTGCATTATAAAATTGCAAATCAAGTTTATAATGCAGTACATATCTGTTGAAATACAGCACAACATATGGCTATAGTGTACATATCTGTTGAAATACAGCACAAAATGTGATGTACAAGTACATAATGGTTTTCATGCATGTACAGGTACAACTAATTTTATAATACCAAGAATACAGCACATCTATGATAAACCTATGTTCATACTTATAAAATTACAAATCTAGTTTAGAATGCAGTACATATCTGTTGAAATACAGCATAACATGTGCGTATAGTGTTCATATCTGTTAAAATTATAATGCAGTACATTAATGATAGAAAATCCGTGTTCATACTTATAAAATTACAAATCAAGTTTAGAATACAGTACATATATTAAATCCATTTGAAATTATAATGCAGTACATTGATGATAGATGCATCGACTTGGAAACATAATAACCCAATTTCAATATATTTTAATGTTATAATGAAGGATAAAATGCAGTACATATATGAATATCACAACATATCCATTTGATTTCGTTTGAAAATACTACATTAAGCAAGTTGTAGAATGCAGTACATATATGAAAATAGACTTTGTAACTAACCTAATAATCTTATATAAACAAACAATGCAACAAATCAAGTTTAGAATGCAGTACATATATGAACCTCGGTTTGAAATTTAGTATTCACTACACATATTAATCGAATTTGTAATTGAATTCAAGACACTTACCGCCGCTATGAATCGTCGATTTCTTCTTCATTTTAGGTCGTTTTGATTCTGTTTTTCAACAAAAAATCATAGAATCAGTACTATAACTTCTATAATTTAATGGATTTCACAAATGATTTGAAGAACTTACTTGATTTGGATTGTAGAATGACGATGCAGGAGAGGAATAGACAGAAGAAGATGGTTTCGAAACCGTATATTTGTGTTTTTCTATTTTATATTGTCAAATTACCATAATGTCCTTTTATTCCTATGTTTGATTTAATTACTAAGAATGCCATTAACATGTAATTAGTGGCTGAAAATGTTTCTTAGATTTCTTAGGGAATATATATTTCTTAGGGGAACTTTCCCCTATATATATATATATATATATATATATATATATATATATATATATATATATATATATATATATATATATATATATATATATATATATATATATATATATATATATATATATATATATATATATATATATATATAGACACACACACGTGAGAAAAGTTATATTTATTTAAAAATCATGAGTTGGTTTAAAAGTAATTTGATAATTATTTAGTTTCATGTTTCAATAATTTAACTTTAAATTTTTGTATCATATGTTTATTAATTTATAATTAATTAAACTATTAAAATTATATTTCTTTTAAACAACGAAGTTTTATTAACAACGAGCAACTAGCAAGATGCTAATGTGACATGGTACCATTTATATTACAATAAAAAAATTGAATCACACCAGATTCCTAGTGGAAAGAATGCTTTTTTGCTTTGTTTTTTAATCCATATAAAAGTGTTCATTTTTATTTTTAATTTTCCATGACCGTCGCTGTAGTTTTTGACTCATTCCTGAACACTTTGTCCTTTCTCACGTACCATATAAACCAATAGCTGCTTCTTAGCGTCAATTAAACTCGTTCTAATTTAGCCAGTTTAGAGTGTAGATTGTTTTTTGGTTTGTTTTAGACTAGTTTAGGTTAGTTGCTGGACTGCCATAACTTCCTATATAAGAGGATACTATTTAATCTTTGGTCCTTCATTGCAGCCAGCTCTTAAACACTTGTGTTCAGTTGTTCACAAGAAGCTTTCCATCTTATATGCATAACTTCCTATAGTTTAACAACATATATTTTCTCATGTTCAAGCCTATTATATAAATAGAAATAATAAAATATAACGTCAAATACAAAAGTTTAAATTTCTTTTTAAAATAATAATCACCAATAATCAAAGTTATATATCTAAATACAAAACACAATTATCAAAGTTTTAAACAATTGTAATAATAAAACATCAATATGTAAAAATCTTTTAGTAAAAATAAGATAAATAGTCATTTAATAGGTTAATTTTGATGAAATAGAGAAATATGCGGAAATATATAATTGATTTTATGCCTTGGGGAAATATGAAATTTAAGTTCTTAAAAACAAGAAATATATAAAAATCCTTTTTTTGTGTATATATGTGCTCTTTTTCAAGTTGTTATTTTGAACATATGTTTTTACGACAACATAAATTTTTCCTACATTTCGATTATATTGTCGTGATTTTTTTATCTAAGTTTTGATTTTTATAAACAACCTACTACAACAGACGGGCTATATTTGTTTGTTTACATTCTAAAATATAACGATAAGATAAATTTAAGTTTAAAAGTTGATTACATATTAGGCAGTGGTAAGAATGTCTATTTTTGTTAAATTAATATAGGTTTAGTCTCGAAAATTAAATAAAAATTTTATTTTAAGAGTATATTTTATAAGTCTATTATTGATGGTAAAAATCTATGTATGTAATTGTACACCAACAATATGTTTATTAGTTAATTAGCATATTATTGCGTTCGATTTCACTAAAAAAATGCATCATCCCGCGTAGCGTGAATATAACTCTTAGTTTTTAATAATAACAAACGGATAACAATTTAGGAGCATAATAAATTATTCGTCAATATGAGACATCATAGGATAAATAAACAAAACCACAATTAATTTTACATATGATCAATGCACAAATTTTACTTGCTAAAATCATAACACATGCATGACAATGATCATGCACCTAGTTACGGCAAATGCGTGCGGTCGGCATCGTGATGCAGACCGCAGCATACTTCTTCTTAGCAGCTTCGGTCCCGCGCTTGGGCTCCTCATCATCAGCCAATGCAACTTTAACCACAGACAATGCAGCCGCGGTTGCAACCGCAAACATCATCTCCCTCCGACCGTTGTTGGTGCTTCCTACTTTCTTTTCCTCCATCACAACTTTCTCAACTCCGACCACCTTTGATGCATTGGCCATCACCACCAACCCGGGGCGGCTGGTGGCTGCGGAGGGTGGCTTGGTGACGGCGATCGCGGCATAGCCACAGAGGAATGAGGATGCCATTGTCAATGATGCCATTTGTTGTTGTAGTAGTTTGAAGTGGATTAGAAACAAGTGTAGGTTGGTGTTTTTAGTTAAAAGTGCTTCATGCGAATGGTGTTCTAATATTTCTTATCAAGATTGTGTGGACATGCTCAAATGGGTTGCTGCCACGTGTAATTTATTATCTTGGCAAGTCTTGTGTAGTTGTGTGGTATAGTTTGAGTGACAAAGAGTTTTATGATAATAATGTCGTATTTTCTATGAATAAATTTAACATTATAATTATTAAAAATCATATGACTTTTTATAAAAAGTGAAACAATCATTTGGTTATTTTAGATGGTTAATTTGAAAATTATTAAGAGGGTGATTATTCTTTGAGTAAATTACATATAATATCTCTTTGAATAGTAACATCATGGAACTATTCCCTATATTTCATTTCGTCATGGAAAATAATTTACGGGTTTTATATTTTTAATATAGTCATGAGAGTTTTTTTAATCAATTAAGTAACACTTTAAACCCACCAATACCATTAAAACTATTAGCATCAGGTAAACGATGAGAATGTACTCAAACTTGAGATCTATACTCTATTAAAGAAAACTAAACATTTTTAGATTTAACTAGTTATTATTAATTACTCAACATTTTTAAACTTAAAAATATAACCAAGGTAGAATGGCGATTTCTGCTCCAGGGCACTTTTTATTTTTTATTTTCCTTTTTGGCAATATTTATGATGTTTAATTTTACTATTTCTTTAAAAATAATTTAATACAAATATAAAACTTATTATATTCGACTTCATTTTAAATGGGTCCAAATCTAGTTACAGAGTTAAGCCCACTCAATAACAACGGTTGGGCTAAAACACTTTAGCCTAAACTCAAATAAAAGTTAAACACCAACTTTCCTAATAGGATCCAACGGAACCAAACGATTATATGGTACCTCGAGACACTACTTTGTTGTTCAATAAATATATAAATGAAGAATTGAATGTAAAGATTCAACACGCAATATCTGGTTGACTATGCGTGATTACGTGATATAATACTATCGGGCACTGTTGTCTATATGCATCTCCAGCGCTAAAAATACTATGGATTTCATCATTTCGGTGGTATGATCATCCTTGTTCTTACTTCTTCTCACGTCGGATGAATTATTGGAAAACTCCATGTCTCCGCCTTACGTCGTTTGCACTTGATTCATCCTTGATATACAATCATGGACGCATATGTTATGACATAATGCTTACGTGGACACCTATCAGCAGTGGTGGAACCAGGATTATATTTTTACGTGGACACCTATCAGCAGTGGTGGAACCAGGATTGGGTCGGGACATTAGTTGCATATACAATTCAAGCAACACCAATATTTAAAATCAACATATTTTGTTTTCTTTTACAATTTAAATTTAGATCAAATATAGCAATCCTAATATAGGAAACTATTGTAAACGTAGTCAAAACAATGCTTGAAATAAGTTCTTAGGGTTTTCATATTTCAAACTATGCACCAAAATTATACTGCAAAACACATCCAACATTCATGTGATTCAAGAGATTTTTCATTAGAGAATTCAACTCTAAATATGTAGATGATAAAGAATCTAACCCTTAATTACCTAAAAAAAGATCCACGGAATTCGTAAAGACGAACTTGAAGAAAAGCCACTAAAGAAAGAAACACGGGAGTTGTAAAAATATAAAAAAAATGATAAATATTTTGGGACTGAGCTTTCAACATGGGTCATTTGCTAGCCCAACATCTAGCCTTACCATTTAACCATAAATCATTTGCAGGTTTGTTTTGTGCAAATTATTTATTGGTGTCAATACTTAAATACCTATGAAGTCATTTACGTGTTACAACCAAACATTACATATGAAAGACAAATTCCTCCGCCTCTTACTAAAGACCTAATATAGTGAAACAACCAAATCAATAAATAAATTAACTGGATTCTAGATTTTTAAGGACCCAAATTAATAAACAAATTAACTAAATTCTAGAAATCTAAATACCCAAATCAATAATAAAAAATTAACTAACAAATAAATGAAATAAGTCAATAACAACAATCAAAATATCAAAGAGTTTGAACTTTGAATAAACAACTTAGAAAACTAACCTTTCAAGTTGCAACTTAAATTCTTAGAAAACACTAAAACCTCACAATGAGTCAATGGCAGCAGGCCACAACCGCAGTAGGGGTAAGTGGAGGACGCAGCGGTAGCATAAGGAAGGGGTGGCCGGAGCAGCCGAGTAGGTTGGTCGACGACGTGGGGATAGGTGCTGCAGGGGTGAGCAGCCATGACTCTTGAGGGGGCTTGGTTGATGGTGAGAGTTGTAATTTGGGTTAGAGTTTAATTTGTGTTATAAGAGTAAGGGTAATTTAGTAATTTTAGCATATAAAAAGTTTAAAAAACTGGTTGCAGACTACAAGAATTGAACTGTCGACCTCCTTTCCAATCCCAAGCGTGTTTACCAGTGAACCAACAACATATATAAGTTATTTTGTGAACCGAAAAATATTAATGGGTTCACATTCTGAAAAACTATAGGTTCATTAAAAATTTCGATATTATACGTTACATTACCGGCTCAAAAATCAATGGGGTCACTTGACCCAATACCTTAAAGCATAGTTCCGCCCTTTCCTATCAGGTTATCACGTAAGAAGTAACTTGACCAATTTGAGCTCATATTTGTATTCCGTAAAATACTCCCCTAATTTTCCTTTTTATCTCTTAGAAGAGAAAAAAAGATTATATGTACCACACTATCAAATTTGGTACTTTAAAACCTACTTTTTGTAATACGTCATAGGTATATAATTTGTAATGATTCTATATTTAAATGTATGTATCGGAAGATATTAGAAAACAGTAATAAAATAGGCAATTGGGGAACAATTTTCATTTGAATGTATCTTAATATACCGTATTACTTCAACTATTTCTTTAAGTTAAATAAGTAATAGGTACCTTAGGAATGTGAGACTGTATATAAGATACAAAAATTACACGCTATCTCATACTCAACCGATTATCCTTCTTAATCTTACTCACATATTTATAATTTTAATATATCTCACTTGTTGTTTTGTTAGACTCAATATAATATTCTTTAATAAATTGACCGTGAATTTGGTGTCCTTATGTGCCAATTACATTCTAAACTTAATTATATTCAAATTTTAGAATCTAACTTGATCTAATTAAACAAGTAGTTTACTTGTAAAATATTGGCGTTTGTGGTGTTTTCTTGTTCTTAACAGCATTTTTTGTTATTATTCCAGTTTTAATTTTTGAGAATGCATGCTTACCATTTACCAACGGTCTAATTATCTATATATTAATTTTATTTCATTTTTCACTGTATAAATGAAAGAAAAAGTGTAACCCATTTAATGGTATATATTATTAGTTAATTATGTAATATTTTTATATTATTTTTAAAAAGTTATACCGGTGCCCTTGATTCTCCATGATGTTCAACCAAATCGCACACCCATTAGGACCCTGGATTCTTGCTTAGGCTTTCATACTCGTTTACAAAATTCTCTTTCAATAACTTCTAATCTTCTTACGAAAAGAAACATGTCAAGTAAAACCATGGTCTTAATCCTTCAACCCTTAATCACACTCACCATCATAATCATACTCTTACGCCTTTGTAGGACTGGCAATTTCTGACACGGATATGTTAACACGACACGACACGAAGTTAACAGTTTCCGTGTTTGAGCTTAACATGTCTGTATCATTAACAGGTCGACAGGTTAAAGACACGATAAAAAATCGTGTCTTATCAAATCAAACACCTGTTAATGCACATGTTAAGACCTGTTTATATTTTTAGCTTATTAAAACTATATATGTGATATATGGCATTATTTTTCATGTATAATTTTAAAACATTATCCCTTGCCCAACCGCTTCAATCGAATACGAGTATTACAGTACCACCGACTGAATCTCCGGCCTTCGCCTGAGCCCTCTTCGTACTTCGTCTATTACCTTTTTAAACTATATTATCGGTTAAAATAGACTTTTTATTGACTTTTGTTTAAAATATATCAAGGATTATCATGCTAAAGATTATGATATATTTAGGATTTTGATGGACTTCAGTTAATTTTTGTTTCACTAAACGTGTGATTTTTATCGTGTCTCTTAACAAGTCTTATAGTGTAACATGTTTCTAAATAGGTTCGTATTCGTGTCTGGAAAAGATGACACAATTAGTTATCGTGTCGTGTTCGTGTTTTATCGTGTCACGTCTTAATTGTTATGCCAGCCCTACGTCTTTTGCACTCGGTTCATCCTTGATATCCAATCCCAATTTGCATAGGCTATGATATAATACTAATTTGGACGGCTAATTAGAATGTCATGTATGAAGTAACTTGTTGACAGCGTACTATTTTTAATTTTGAGTCATTCCTAAACTTCATTAATAGGAAGAGAAAATAAAGTTTATACACTACACACAATCATATTTGATATTTCAAACTCTTTTAGTAATTTGCCATAGCTAAATCCTATAGCCGTTGATTTATTTCCATTAAAGGTCCACAATTTCTACTACACAATGCACTTTTTATTTGCACGTGATTCTATATGTATGTATTAATCAAGCTAAACATGTAGTTATAAGTAGTTTCTTTTAATAGCAACACCTAGATTTAATAGGATAATTCTTAGTTTCTATATGATATAAAACTAGAACTTACAATATTTTAGTTACGATACACGCCACTTAATCACTTACCATCAGTATCCAAACCCCACCAAGTTATATGTAGTTAGAAGTTAATTATTAAACATGGTTGCACACAAAAACTAACACCAAAACAGAAATAGTTTGCATTATAAGAACATGCCGACATCGGCGCTTTTGGTGTTTTACATGCTAAATATAACCTTTTGTCTTTGACTAATAATAATTTAAACATCATTATAATGTGATTTGAATCTCACTTTCAAATTCCATATTAGTTAACGTTCGGATCTTTAACCGTATATTTATTTTTATTTTATTGAGTTTTAGACAGTCAGTAATAATCTTTTCTTTTCCCTCAATTTATCAAGTAAATTCTAAAAATAAAAATTAAATTTAAACTTAAGGTTATTAGGTTATTCTTTAAATCTCAACTACAATATCATAATAAAATTAAGGGGTATTTTCATGTTTCCCTTTCTAAAATCAATAGTTGCGTATTTTTTCAAAAAAAAATCAACTAGTTGCATAATTCTTCTTCTTAAAACATATATTACATATTTATTCATTTTGTTAAAAGTTAACTTGATTAAGAGATTTTTAAATATTTTCCTTCCTTAAACAATAAGCATTTTGTATAAATTAAAACTATAAAATTATCTTCAAATACAAAAGCTTATAACTTCATTTAGAACAACAATCAACAATTGAAGTTACATTTTCAAATGTTGAAAACAATTGCCAACATTTTAAACAATTACAATGCCAAAAAAAATATATGTAAAAATCACTTTGTAATAATATGTGTAAATAGCCATTTAATAAGTTAATTCTAATTTTTCAGAAAAGAAAATATGTAACTAATTATTTTGTTAGAGGAAATATACAATTAATGGTATTACGAATGAGAAGTATTTAGAAATCTCTGAAATGAATGAACTCAAATATCATAATGAAATTAGTAAATTCCTCAACTTACTCGTAACAAAATAAATTGTAGTGTAAATGGGGAGAAGAAATTTAGATAAATTTATATTATGTTAATATATCAAATTTTAGATTCAAATAGCATCCGAAAAATCCAAAACTCAAAATAAAGCTATTCTTGTATGAGTATATATGAGATTAGTTACAAAAGTTTTCACCGATGTATAACATCTTTGGTCTACACTCTACTATCTACTACCCGTCTGAATACTTAAAATTAAATCATATCCTTATACCAGTATGAAAGTAAATATATTTATGTATCATATGATTTTACAAACTCTACCAATCCTACTCAAACTTTCTAACTTGAATTAGTAAAAATATATATATAATCGTTTAGGATAACTCGTGAAATCAACTGAATAGGTATATTTCGAATAGTATGCGACGTGGTATAAGACATTTAACATCCATCTCATAGTTAACCAATATCCTTCCTAATTCTACTATCATATATATATATTTTTTTATCATATTTGTAATATCAAAATATCTCACTTGTTATTTGGTAGTATCAATAGCTTCTTTTTTAATAATTGACCGTGAATTCGGTGTCCTTATGTACAAACTACATTATAAAATTAGTTATATTTAAATCTTTGAATCTAACTTGAAGCAATTAAACAAGTAGTTTACTTGTAAAATATTGTCTTTTGTGGCGTTTTCATGTTTTTAACAGCATTTTATGTTATTATTCGAATTTCAGTTTTAAAAATTGCATTCTTCCCCAAGACCCAAACGGTTCGATTATGTATTAATATTATTTCAGCTTTCATTTTATAGTGAAATTAAAATGATGTAACGCACTTATTGGTATATGTTAGTACATTAAAAATAAAAATATCTTAAAATTTTACCATGTTTATGCTTCATTTGTTTTTAAGAAAAAACGATATATATGAACTATACATGAGAAAAAAAAAATAGAAACCTAAACAGGAAAACCAAAAACCAAAAATATTTCGGACGTGTAATGTGACATGTACATATTCAGTCATGCGATCAGGTATCCGTAAGTGTATCCAAGCCAATATGCCCCACAATCAAAAACGAATTATTTGTATTATAATTAACTTTGGCATTGAAGTTGTTAAAAAAACTTGCACTTTCATAATTTAAAAACTGTAATAGGGTATTGTAATGTACCCACTTTGTTGCGAAGGGTACAACCTTCAATTACCAGCTTACAACCACATAACCACCGCCGGTGTAATCAGGCCACCAAGCACAACCACGCCTTCAAGGTCTCTCCGGCAACCTACCAACTCTACAATCACCACCACATCTTTATTACCATACCGTCAATCTTTGCTTCGATCTGCTCCATCAACCCTCACCGGCGGCACTACTACATCAACCCCTTCTTGACTTGCGCAAGGAACAATCGCTCTACGAAAATGGGTTCAACAAGAGAAAATGACCACCACCACGGAACAACCACTGGTGGTGGCTTCGGCCTTCGGGACAACCCCATCTCTGCAGATGCGCACAAGGAACACACACTTTCTTTCGATCAACTCCATTCCGCCACCTTCGAATCTCCACCATCAACCTCCGCCGGAGCGCCGCGATGGTGGTTGAAATGGTAACGGTTGTCAGACGTGACAGTGGTGCTTCCAGTGTTGATTAGGAAGACGAAGAATAGACGAAGGGTAGTTGGGTTTTTGTGGTCAATAAGAAAGTGTGTGGGCACTGTTGTAGGTGTCTGAAAATTACTTTTAAATATACATTTATACATTTTCTCCACTTTTATCTCAAAGAATTTGCAAGAATATACTTGTATGCACACATATATAAGATATATAAAGAAATAAATTTAGGTATTAAACTAAGTTTTTTTGGAACACAATTGAAGATGTTATTATATAAAGAAATAAATTTAGGTACCAATCTTTGTAAACTTGCCGAAATACCTCACTTTCACTTTGTTGTTATTAAACTAAGTTTTTTTTTGAAAATATTTAAATTGTGATTATAGTGATGTATCATCGTGCTCTACGACAGTAATCTTTTTTAAAATCGTCGGTGGGGTTAGCCACCATTGGTTATTACACTTAAATGGTTAGGTTGATTAGTGTTCACCGATTATGATGGGAGAAGAATAGAAATATTAAAATTTTGAATGAAAAAGATAATCACTATGTTCCAAAAGAATCCGCGGCAACACGTGGGGTTTAAATTCTAGTTGTTATTTGAACTCGGTTTTTAGGCCAGTATCACAACATATATATAAATTAATACCATGTAAATTTAGAATTAAATAAGTATGTTAGAAATTGTATTTGCAAACTAGATAGGTAATGAGTAATAAGTATCCAATGGGCATGGAATTAATCGGATATAGAACACAATTTATAACCTGTATAAGATTAAAAAAATTCGTCTCACACCCAACCTTTACCATCTCTAAATTAACTAACTTAGCAACTCTTATTCAAAACTCGTCTCACACCCAACCTATTACCATCGGAGAAACTATGTTCTATTGATTCAAAAGAAAATAAATTTTCTTAAAACAACCGTAATATATCATTAATATTTTTATTCATTTATTCAGAGATTTCAAATACACCCTAAAATAGTAAAATCCATCGAATTTAATAAAAATCCAGAAGTTGTAAAATTTTATCGAACTAAACTGACAGAACAAAATGAATAATTCGAGTGTACAAAGTATTATTGATACAATCAAATGGGAAAAACAAGGTACAAAACGACACGTTTAGACTTACAAACGACAAACCAATGTTTTCGAGTGTAATAATAGTTGACCTCGAACTTGGGTGTGTCTTGTTTTCAATAAAATATACCAATTGTGTCCTCATCATTTTGTACTTTTATTCTAACGTAACGTTTTAACCAATATTATTATTTAATTATGATAATTTTTACATGTGTAAGGTTTTCCAATGATAGAAAAGTATTTACAATACTTTTAGGTAAACAAAACAAAAACTTACATGTCAAAACAACGTTCTAAATATTTTAATAAAACAAAACAAAAGCTTATATATAGACTAATGTTCTAACTTTTAAATGTTTTGCAAATTGCAAGTATATATTGCTAATGCAAAACATGTAGGTAATTGTATTTTCTTAAGCTAAACAATGTAATGTGCAATAACATCTTACTTAAATCGAAGAAAATATGTTTTTAGACAACGGTCTTAGTATAACACATCGAATGCTATAAGATTCACCAAGTGACGGTTCTACCAATTAACATAATATCTAGCAGACATCATGGAATCCTATCAAAAGTATAATAACGTAAGTAAATAGTCATAGCAAGTTAAAAGAAATTAAAGACATCTAAAAATCGGGTGAGTGAAACCAAATATATATTTGAAACTTGTACTTAGACAACGCAAGAATACACTTGTGCTAAATAACACATCATCACATTGTATATCTACTGTAAATTACACCAAACCCTTAGCCATTGATATGCTGACACAAATCACAATCACACGCAAATGTCACAAACACAACCATAACAAAAACTAGGGTGGTTGACAAGCCAAGAAGTCACTATACAAGCACAAGCATTACTGCTTGTGGGTTTGACATACAACGGGTTTATATCCGAAATCGTTTTCAATTTGAGAATTTAAATCTTAGTTAAACTTACCACTTGAGGATTAAACGTGTTAACTAAATTTCCCACTTTGAATTTAACATCCAAATACAATTTGAACATGAAATTATCTACTTATCTTTTCTTACAATTTAAAAACAACTAGCATGTTTACTACAACCATAATATTCACTACCTTTAAAGCTAAGCATGAGAGTCGGTATAACTACTAATAGTGGTTTTCGGTGATGTGTGTATGAACAGTGTTATTAAAAAAAGCAAAAGGTTCTATACAATTGTTTGGTTTATTATTTTTTAGAGGTATTTACCTATTTTTCCTTTCTAAACTCATTAATTATATATTTACGGAAGCAAAAAAAATTAATTAAATATTTTCCCTTTCTAAAGCATATCTATTACATATTTAACCAACTTATTAATAGTTATTAAATGATTATTGTATCCATGTTTTTACTAAATTGTTTTTACACATATCTCATCATAAGAACATCATTTACATATGTTCTCAAGTTCGAGTCTTATATAAATAAAAAAAAAAATTACAACTCCAAATACAAAAATAAAAAAACTACATTTTAAAATAATAATCACCGATAATGAAAGTTATAATTCAAATACAAAACAAAATTGCAAAGTTTTAAATAATTATAATAAGAAAATATCACTACGTAAAAATTCTTTAGTATAAACAAGATAAAATAGTCATATATGTATTACAAATGAGAAATATGTAATTCATTTTATGCTTTTGTGAAATTTGTAATTTATGATATTAAGAAAAGAAAATATATAAAAATCCATATTTTTTAATAAGCGAAACTCTATTTTATATTAAAACTAAAGTTAAAATAGGAACCAAAGGGTGGTTAGAGTAGGATATAAAAGAAAAACTAAAGTAAGGGTATAGTTTTAAGAGAAATTTAATCTATTCTATACTATATTATGAAAAAGGTTTAAGATTGCTATATGTCATCTTTGTAAATATTTTAATATCATTTTTCCCTTTAAAAATATATTATAATCATTTAAACATTCACAGTATTATTTTCTCCCTTTTATTAAAAGTCAATTTAATTAGTTACTATTTTCTCTCTCTCTGGTCTATAATTTTTAAAATCAAACTATTTTTTTGAAATTAGATTTAATTAAAAAATTAAAAAATTAAAAATCACATTTTTTTAATAATATAAATAATTAAAAAATACAATTTTTAACAAATATGAAATTTTCTAAAATACTATACTTTTTTTAAACATAATATTTTAAATCGTTATTTTTATAAAAAACTTATAAAGGTGAGAAAACCAACAATAATAATTAAAATCTTAAGAAAAAGATATTATTAAATATTTTTCTTAAAGTAGCTATTTATACGTAATCATTAATTCTATCTTATCTTAAAGTATGGTTTTATACTTAAAAATTTTTATTACTACTTATATAATATTTATATATATAAAACCTGTGTAATATACGAGTTATTAACTTAGTACGAAATAAATTCAACCAATGATAAAAAAGAGTTCTTTATTTCTACAAAAGGTGTAGATCAGAATTTTATTTACTAAAATGAGTGTTTTGAAATTTATTTACTAAAATGGGTATATTATTGAAAAAAAATTTCTCTCACTCATAATCTTATTGGGTAAAAAATTTCCAATTAGAGTAATAGTATTTAGAGAGAGTAAATGACATGTTTAATAAAACAAAAAAAACATTAGTGCATCTGTCTGTTAGTAAAAAAATAAAATCAAATGTATTTTAGGTTTTTCTAGTATTCTCTTAGACTTATTTTAAAAATGTTTTTTCTATACAAAAAGGTTTGTATATTTTCATCAATCCCTTTTAACAAAATATATACGTTTTTGGGTTTTATATTTTTTTAAGGATGTATATCTTTTGAAAACGTTTTTAACTAAATTAAAAGATGTAAAATACTAAAATGAAAACGGACTTTTAATAGAAAATACAAAAGTATATTTATCAAATATATGGTACAAACCAAAGAAACTTAAATGCAAGACAAGTGTGATAGCCAATTAAACATACAATTGTCATTCCCCTGAAAGGCCAAAAGTATGTCTGGCTCTGGGCATTGCATTGTTTGCATTTATAAAAAACTTACCAAATGGTTTATAGAGAAGTGGTATCAAGGTAGTTGAGGGTTCTAGATTTTAGTTATGTGATGAATAATTGAATATTAGTGTAGATTTATATGTAGTACTTAGAAAACCCGAGTAATACACGGGTTTAATAAATAAATATTAATATAATAAAATTTATGGAAAATAAAATGATATTCCAATATATGATATAACTGAAGTTACGTATGAGTAAGTGCTATAAGTAATAAAACAGTGATATCAACATTTTTTAACTTTGTTTTTATTTTTTTAAAATAATATTTTATTTTAAAACAAACTGTATAAAAATATCATGTTTTAAAATATTTTATTATCATAACTCCTAAATTAAATTATTTTTGGTTTTTAAATAATTTAAAATTATTTTAATCTAAAAAAATGTTAAATAATATTATTAGTAATTAAGGTAATAATTTAATAGGAGAGAGAGACGAGAAAATTTTGATGAAGAGAATTGTGATGATAACACATGTCATACCAAGTTACTCTTTTATTATAATAGGTATATTATTTTAATCTAAAAAATGTTAAATAATATTATTAGTAATTAAGGTAATAATTTAATATGAGAGAGAGGCGAGAAACTTTTGATGAGGAGAATTATTGTGATGACACATGTCATAACAAGTTACTCTTTTATTATAATTATAATAGGACAACACACTAGAAAGAAACCAAGCACAAGTAAAGCACAATCAAAAGGGACTTGTCATACGTGGTCAACCATACACTAGTGGCACACGCTATGGGCACACGCAGTTATCAAGACCTTACAATAAGCCAATGAAACCTATCTATAGAACAGATCTAAGATTGACCAGAAATAAAGACAACAAGCCACAAATGATCAACACACAAAGTCAACCAACAATATACAACTTACTCAGCAATTATACAACTAATCAATTACTCACCGGATCTGTCATCGTCGACCTCCCTCTCACCGGATCTGTCACCGGACAACCGTTGTTTGAAAAGAAGCTCTCTCTCTCTCCCTCTCACTGGATCTGTCACCGGACCCCTGTCGTCGCTGCCCTCCCGTTGCCGCCCTCCCGTTGCCTGCCAGCTTCGCCCTCCCGACGGTCCATCCTCTACTCTCCGCCCTCCGACCGCTCACCGTCAGACCCCTCCCGTCGCTGCCCTCCCGTTGCCGCCCTCCCGTTGCCTGCCACCTTCCCCCTCCCGACGGTCCATCCTCTGCTCTCCACCCTCCGACCACCGGCCCCTTTTCGGTCCTTCGTCTTCTACGTAAGTTTTCTTCATAGTTATACTCGATTAGGGTTTTTGATTTGGGTTTTCTTCGTATTTATACTCGATTAGGGTTTTTGATTTGGGGTTTGTGATTTGGGTTTTGGTTGCTGATGACGGTTGATTTGATTTGGGGATTGTGTTCTGTATGACTGTATGCAGAGTTTTGTTGCAAACTCAATAATGAGTTGTATGTTTTCAGTCATATCTGTCAAATTCAGTGTTATTAGGGATTAAAGATGATTTCCCATTATTCATTGGCGATTGCTCTGACGGATATTCTTCAAGTGATCAATGCCATAAAGGATGATTGGTCTAGACGGTTTCAAGTTATTGATGATCTCAAAGATGTTGTTCAGACTGTGGATATTCTTAGAGGTAAATACACCATCCTGTATTAGATTGTGTGTACTTTGTGTAATTATGTAAATTGTGAATTTGATTATGCAAGTAGGTGCCACAGTGGAGCCGTTTGGTTCATTTGTTTCTAACCTCTTTACGAGATGGGGAGATTTAGATATTTCAATTGAGTTAAGCAATGGTTCATACAACTCTACTGCTGGGAAAAAATATAAGCAAACACTACTATTAGACGTTTTAAAAGCTTTGAAAGGTTTAGGTAAGCTTTATGTTTTCTAGATCTTGTGTATAAAAGTTAATAAATCAATTAATCTTATTGATAACTATGGTTCACAGGTGGTTTTCATGGGATAAAATATATCTCCCATGCAAGAGTGCCTATCTTGAAATGTGATAGCAACAACGACAATATTTCCTGTGACATCTCTATCAATAATTTGAGCGGTCTAATGAAGTCAAAATTGTTGTTTTGGATAAATGCGATTGATGAACGCTTCCGTGACATGGTTTTAATTGTATGTGTTTAATTTTTGTTTTAGTAGCTGTAAGTGGTGATGCAAAGAACATTCATTCTATATGCTGATTTTGATGTGCAGGTCAAAGAATGGGCAAAGGCACATGGTATCAATGATTCCAAAGCTGGAACTTTAAATTCGTATTCGCTTAGTTTACTTATAATATTCCATTTCCAGGTTATTATAAATGATTTTTCAACTTCTCCACCAAAATTAACATATTTGCACTTTGAACATATTTTACTATATTTCTTTCAGACTTGTGAACCGCCTATTCTACCTCCTCTTAGCGAAATATACCCCGGGAACATGGCTGCTGACCTTACTGGTATTATGTTTGTATATGTGTCGAAAACTAATGTGTATATATAGATATGTATGCAATAATAGTTTGTGAAACAGGTGTAAGAGCAATTGCCGAGAAAAATGTTGAAGACATATGTGGTGTGAACATAAACAGGATTAAATCAGATAGGTCGAGAATGATTAATAGAAGCTCTTTGGCTGATCTCTTTATTTCATTTCTTGCAAAAGTAAGTTCCTTTTTAACCTAGCAAACAGGCAGGTTGGATAACAGGTTGAAATGGATTCGAGTTAAAAGGGGTTGTTTTAAAAAGTACCAATTACCATTAAATAGTCTATGTGCATATATCATTTTCTGTTAAGAATAATAAATGATAATTAAATAGTTTTTTTTATTTCAGTTTTGTGACATCAGTTTGAGGGCTTTGACACAAGGGATTAGCCCACATAACAGACAATGGGAAGACATTGATACTAACATGAGATGGCAACCAAAAACTTATGCATTATTTGTACGTCTTCTAACTTTCGTGGCTTGTATACGTATGTGTATGTTTAGTTTATGTTTACATACATAGATTAGGCATAATGGTAGGTTGGGTAAGGGTTCAAACATTCTGGTTGAAATTGGCCATCTTTTAGTCCATTTCAAGTCGGATTGGGTCGACTTGCAAACACTTTTGTCATTTTTAATTCATTCATAAAGCATTAACATGTCAATTGTGGTGATGAAAACAATATTACTACAATAATGGTCCAAGTTTTTTAATAGAACGATTTAAGAGGTTGTATGCATTAAAATAGACTTCGGACAACTTTCAACCCGCTTGACTCATTTACCCGTCACCGCTGCCTAGCCACCAAAGCCTTCACCGGCCACCACATCACCGCTACCCACCACCGCCCTCACTGCCCCTTGCCCTCCACCGGCCACCACATCACCGCTAGCCACCCCCACCCTCACTTCCCCCTGCCCTCTCTCTCACCGGTCACCGGCCACCACCTCCACCACCATCGCAGCAACCTCACAGCCCCCAGCCACCACGTACCAGCATCAAAATCGATGAGTTATAAATTTGGGTGTACATTTGGTGAGATCGATCTGTCTCGGGTTTGCATATCTGTTTTTTTACGCGCCTTTAATTTAATATAATTATATCTTTAAATATTTCTTTTCGTGTAGATCGTTTGGCTGGGTTAGGGGTACCAGCATTTTTGGTTTTGAATAGGGGAAGGCATCCTCTTTTTTTAGGATTTTTCTATCGTCGTGTGATTTGATTTTTTTTCTGTCTTGATTTCTTTGTGTGCCCTTTACATTCGCCACTACACTTGAGCAGGAGTACAGGAGTGATATATTCGGGGAGCGAGGTTAGCCTTCACTTACCTTACTCCACTATGCAGTCTTGACATATTCTGTATGATAATTATCTTTTCTTTTGGTAAATATTAGGTATTTTACTTGGAGCGGTGCATGGTATTGTGGAATCTTTCTTTAGAAGGTATATAGAAGGTGGTATGAGTGAAGATTTGGCTTACAAAAACACCGTAGAATGCATTACTGGCATAATATCAAAGACAATATCAACTCAGGTTTTTGATCTGTTTTCATAGCTAAATTAGTTTCCATTATAATGTTTATTACATATTTTTTTCTAAGCCTTCAACTTAAACAGGGCATGAAAGCTGTATACGAGTCATTGACAAAAGAAGGGAAAAAGGAGTTCTTGACAGCATACAGTGCATCTTACTATCCTTGTATGGACATTTTGTATGAGTACTATGAGGATGTGGCGACTGGAAGTGAGATAAGAAGCGTTGTGTTGGCTGGCCGTAGATTTTATGTAATTTTTTTGTATATTTTGCTTTGTTATATAACCATACAATTGATAATTTATGAAATTAATGTTTTGATATATATTATCCAGGAAAAAGAGGGTTTGCCAGCATTCCCTATGGCCAAGATTGACCAGACCCGAATGTGGAAAGTCGGTGAACGGGTTCGGGCTGCCCGACCTGCAGGTGATTTAGGCCCGTTATATTCCGGGTGAGCCTTTAGGCTTTAGCCTTGCCTTTAGGCCCTGATGTGTTACGGTTTTACGTCATTCTGACAACCTCTATGACGTTTTTTAGCATCTGCATTTTAATATTTTGATTCGTGGCGGAATTCCTCGCGCAACGCGCGTGAAGGATTAAACCTAGTAATATTGAAAATGAAACACACCTCGTGTGATGTGACTTGCTGTCAATTTTGCTCCCATACAATTAAATTTAGCTTTAAATGCACGATCTGTACCATTCCCAAACCATAACCGGCTAACAAACTCTGCCATCGTATATAATGACCGTATTTTGCTTCACGTGTTTTTCTGTTCGAAGTTGAATCTCTCTCTTTGAACCGGTAGCAGTTTACTAGTTCAACTTATAACTGATGTTATACGTTCAGTTTTCTTAACGGAAGACTTTATTTTTACTTTTCAAAATGTTGTTCTTCTCTTTTAACGAAACTAAACGCTTTGGTTTATAGATTTTTGTATACAACAGTTTAGCATCATATCGGCTCAGACCGATAATTCATCTAATTTATGTAGGAAAACTAATAATATGATACAGTGTTACATGGTTCTTAAGGTTTCTACTTATACGTATGTAAAATTATTTTCTTTTTACTTAAAACTTAAAAGAATTATACTTGATATATCAATACATGTCAACTAATATGTTAGATTTACATTTGTGTTACGTTATAATTGTGTTGAAGTAAAAAATATTGTGATTGTTATCACTTAATGTGATAGATGAAGTTCTTATTTATTTATGTTAGGTACTTGCATTATAAATTTAAAGTTTGTCTAATTGAAATCCGAACCAATTAACTATACCAAGTTCAACTTATAAAAACTGATTTTTTCAGTTTATTACCTTAAGTTTTTTTATTAAACCAATTATTATTCGGTTTGGTTATTCAAATAAGTAAGATTTATGTAAGTGATAAATGTACTAGAAACCAAATAAGCAGTTCGGGTACGGTTAGGAACCAAACCGAATAAACCAAATAAGTAGTTCGGGTACGGTTAGGAACCAAACCGAATAGGCAATTTTGTTCGGCTATTACGATTAGGAATACGATTCGGTTTTCGGTTAAAACTAACTGAGTCGAAATTAAATCAAATTTTTGGTGTTGACAAAGTAAAACATGAGACTCCGTGGCACCCACGTCCCCTGCTTTTTAGTTTCTCTGTTCATTACCGTCAACTTATGTTATTAGTTATTGGTTTTATCAACAACAACAACAATAACAATATTCCTTCAAATAAATTAATTTTTATCATAATTACCATTTTCATTCCCTTTTACAATTCATCTTCTTTACTTCTTCCAAGGTTCCACTGCACGCTACACCTACATTCACACCTCCGGGCTCCGACCACCTTATTTATAACCCAAAAAACCAACAAATCAAACAACACACAACTCAACAATGCCCACAAGAACCACGAGAGTCAAATGGCACCCGTCATCCACCTCAAGATCAACCACCACCACTCGCCGGAGAAAACCCACAACCGCCGTCCATAAGCCGCCTGAGACGGAGGAGATACAGACTTATAACTATAAAGGGAAGCTGGAGAGCTTGTTTGGGGAGGAGAGGGAGTTTTCACGTCCTACGGTGGAGGATGACGGTGGTGGTGGGGTGGCGGAGGAGCGGTGGCGGTTGCAGGCGGAGGCGTTGCGGGCGGAGTGTGAGTTCTTGAGGAGGGAGAGAAAGCATGAGATGAAGAAATCGGTTCGAATGGAGAGGAGTCTCAAATCCGCTTTGAAAACGGTTGATTCTGTGAGTTATCGAGCGTGAATATATGATAATTATGTTATTATATTGTAAATAATAATAATAATAATAATAAAACTGTAAGTTGAAAGTTGAGAATGTTATAGATCAAACTGTTTGAAAAGTACTATTATCTGTGTTAAATATATGAACGTAGAATGTACAAGCAGTTAATGCATCGAGTGTTTTACAGGGAAGAAGGAAGCTTTGTGAAGGGAAGAATGTGGAAGAGGTGATGGAGGAAGGAATGAGGGAATTATCAGAGAAATTAGAGGAGTTGCAGAGTGGATACAATGGTGAAGTCAATGGAGATTGCTCAAGTTTGACTTGCAAAAGTCAAAATAAGTACACTGATGTAAGCTTCATTCATCACTACACCTTTTGTTAAGTGATGTTAAATCGCTGTTCAGCTGGGTTAGGAGTGGAGGGCTGTTTGATTTGCTTCTGGTCCGGTTAAAAATGTCTGATCCACTGACCTGATCGGACATTTTGATCGGCCAGAGTGTTTGATTCTCACTCTTTCGTGTCTGACCCGGTCCGACACCACTGACCCATGCATATTTTTCCTCTTACCCGGTCAGTTTTGTAACAACCTCTAACCCGGTCAGTTTTGAAACAACCTCTTACCCGGTCACTACCTTCTGATCGAGTAAAGGATTTCAAACAGCCCCTGAGCCGGTTTAAGTTTATAGTTTGAAAGATTGAGTTTATGGTTAGGTTACAATTTATGTTTTAAAACCGGTCAAAATATTATAGTATAATAAAAGAATATTTTTAATATATAGAAATGTAATTAAAATTTAAAAAGAACAATTTTCTCATGTATATGAATCTAATCTGACATTTTTATTACAATGCATGAAGATTATTAATTTAACAGATTCCGTACTGTTAAGTTTCCTTTTTTCAATCTTTTTGGTAATTATTTTAACATTCAAAAGGTGTTTAGTGTTTTATAGCCTACCATTTTACTTAACTTTTTTTGGGTCCCTACTTTCATCTATATTATAAATCACTGTTTCCATTACTAAATGTAATTGTAATAATGTTTCAATTATCATAGGGAATGCTAGATCAAATGGAGAAAGGTTACAGATCAATCATCAATAATTCAGTTGCTAATTCTGCTTCTACTTCAAGTAGAATCAATTTTAGTGACCATTTATCTTTCTATAACAGATTTTCAAATCAAGCAAAGGTATGTAATGTCTCTTGAGTAAAGTATCACAGTTTCTTGATTTTCTTGCTATAAATCAAGAAAGTGCCTTTTGTGACAGGACCCATTGGTGTCACAAGGAGCCAACATCAAATGCTCGGGCCGGTGCAAGCTGTTAGTGAGGCGAATGGTGGAGCAAGTGAGATCAGACACCGAACAATGGTCACAAATGCAAGAGATGCTTGGGCAACTTAGGCAAGAAATGGATGAGCTTCAAACTTCAAAAGACTTTTGGGAGACTCAAGCACTTGTTTCCAATAAAGAAATTCAATCCCTCATGATCGATGTAAGCGCACTCACACTCACGCTTGTGCTTATGTATGTGTTTGAAACTTTGAATACATGTTCTCCAAATTAAAATTGTGTCTTTTGGTGGTTTAAGGTTGAAGAATGGCGAGAGAAAGCAGTCGGGTATGAAACGAAGGTCATTTCTTTGCAAAGAGAGGTTAATCGGGTGAAGGGCGAGCTTGAAAAGTTGAAGAAAGATCAAGTGAACAAAATCAAATCACAACCCGAAAAGGAGATTGTTTCTTTGAGTAAACAAATTGAACGTGAAACAAAGAACGGGTGGAGTTGTCGAATGAAGGGACAACTTGATGCTATCAGTAGTAATAGACATGAAAAAGTTGAAAAGTGTAAGAAAGACTCTCAACCATTATCACTCGCGAAACAACTTGCAAGGGAGAAAAGGATAATGATCTCCCAGTTGAAGGAACACACGTCGAATAATAATGAAATCTCGAGTGATGAAAGACGAAAAGGGTATGTGAGATGTCCACTTAAAGATATTGGGAACTCATCGTCATCATCATCAATGGGTATGATAAGGCAGAATGGTAATGCAGTTTTCCCTTTGCCTGCAAGAATGGAGGATTAGCTCTTGAAAACTGATATTTATCCTGTTTATGGTGTATTAGTTTTTGATTTTAGTCTAATTGTATTACACTTGATTGTTGTTAACCTCAAAGGAAGTGTGAAATTGCTCATCAATGTTGATGTTTTCATTTGTTTGTTTATTAATATAACTAGAGTCTTTAGACTCCTCAATTCGTGAAATTGGTATTCCTATAAATGTGAAACCGGGTTGAAAGTACGGAGTTTAATCATGTCAGCTAATCCTTGATGATAAACATGTAAAACAAATAATGTCTCTTGTACAATTTAGAAAAATAAATTAACTATTTTTTAACAGCAAATATGTGACATTGCTTCGTGTAATAGTTGTTATATTAATCGGACTCATCTATTCGTTTACCAGCCTGGACCGCACCCCAACTCATTTAGAAGGAAGCTCATTGCTTATAAAACCAGAGGGCTTAACTCTGAGCATTTGTTCAGAGTGATACTTGAACTCATGACCTTTTAATATTTACATATAATGGGTATCTCACCTTAATCAATTGAGTTAAATATTATTAATTTAAATTACCTAGTAAACAGGAAAATAAAAAAGGTCATTGATTTGCCATCCCTTGCAATCTTTGCTTGCTTCCGTGAGCGAGTCCGGAGTCGGTAAATTTCAATTTGCTCTCTAACGTTTGACTAAAGTAATCATTTTCCTTCAAAATATTAAAAATGTCAATTTACCTTCAAAAGTTTCATATTTTGTTTCAATTTTCCTTCAAAAGTTTCATTATTTTGGATAAAGTTGAAATAATTAATGAAACTTTTGGATTAAAATTGACACACATTGTGAAACTTTTGGAGGTATATTGACGCTTCAAATATTTAAGAGGAAATTTGTTATTTTTAATGAACCTCAAGGCGTAAAATCGAACTTAACTCAAAATAAAACTAATATTGACCAATACATCAACACCCGTATCTGGTATTGTTTTATTCGGATGTGAATAAACATGCAATCGCGTGTTCCTCAAATCATCTGAAGGTGAAAAGGCATTGTACCCTATGTGAGCAAGCAAAAAACCCGTATGTGAACCATATGCATTTTAATTCATCCGTATGTCATTCATGATATCTAAGTTTGAACATGACCAATTACATTCTTACAAAAGGTGATCACATGAGATTTGTCATCTGGATATCAAATTAATTCAAGATTAAATCATGTTTGTTTTATTTAATAAAATGCAGTGAAGATAAAACTATGTTGTATATAATATTCATGCAAGTCAACAAAGAATAAGCATACTCATGTGTATAATATTCATGCAAACACTGGCGGATTTAGCTAAACAGTTCAGGGGTATTTCAAAAAAATTGATGGTACATTCATCCAATAATGAAAAAAAGAAACAATAATAAAAGCTTTTTGCAGTAATATCATCATTTCTTTTTGCATATCATTATTAATATTTGGACTTCCTTCCCCATCAATATCATCATTCTCCTGAAATTTGCTTTTAAAAAATTTGCTAAAAAAACTTGTTTAGAATGATATTTCATCATCAAAATTTCAAGTCTCCTAAATTTATAACAAAACGTAAACTATAACCAATTGTACAATAACAAACTAATAACTATGATTAGAAGCTAAACCCTAATAACCAGTTGTACAATAACAAACTAATAACTATGATTAGAAACTAAACCCTAAAGTCTAGTCTAAAATCCAATTTCATCCTAACAAACGTAAACTTTAATCATTCGCACACATTCAAAAACCCTAAAATTTAAATCAATAGTGAAGAAACTAAAAAAAACAAATAGAAGAATACCCATGAGGCGTATACGTGAAAAGGAGCCAAGGAGGTGCAGGCGGCGACGATGCTCAGCCAGCCAGCCAACCGATTTGAAATCTCCTTGCTTAGGTGTTATGCTATCATGCTTTAAATATACAAAATTATTTTACACCATTGATCAAGTCTTATCATTTTCTTTAACCTACATTGTAGATTTTTTCTAAATCCCATGGAAGCTCCACGCAAAGTTCCAATAAGAAAATGAGCGCTTTCATGGTCAAGCAAATGGCCCGAGTTGTACTATGATATCGATAAGTAAATCAATGTCACCCCTAGCCTGAATGCTTCAGTTGAATCCCGAAACCTTACTCCAAAAACCTTGGCCTTTTCCAATAAGCAATTCAAGTCATGTGGCCCGGTACCATTCACGGGTGAAGAGGGTGCCTCCAATATGCTTGAATCGTTTGATAGTATCGAAGTCATTTTTATGAATAGCGAATGTCCTGACGAGCTTCAAACTCGTAGTGCCACCAGTGTCTTCACATCAAGAGCACTTGAATGGTGGAAAAGTGAGAGGAGCACTCGTGGAAAAGAATTCGACTTCTCCTTATCATGAGAAGAGGGGAAGCAACTCATGATAGATGAGTTTTGCCCTCGTCAAGAGATCCAAAGTCTTAAAGAGGAATACTGAAACCTCAAACAAATCGGAGATGACAACTTGGCTTACACCACTCGCTTCAAGCCGTATCCAATCGAGTCAAGATTGAAAGTAGTGTGAAACACAACTATGGTCGGTTGCCTGAACTTGAGTGTTGTTATATTAAACACTACCATTTTCTCCTCAATCTCAGAAAATAGTATATAGACGAGTTTAATAATGCACCTGAGATTTCACGACTTTGGATCTTGGTGACTTTTATGACTTTTGGTCTATCGCTGAATTATGACGACTACTTGCCAACACCAAAACCCTAGATCGACAACCTCTTTCTCTCACATTGTGTTTTTCCCGTGTGTGACGAGCCGTAGCTTTGATACCACTTGTTAGGGATCCGGGTGTAGATCAACACACAAACACAATCAGAGTGCAAGAGAAAAATAAGAACAAAGAAGAACACACGAAATTTAATGTGGTTCGGTCGATATGACCTACGTCCACGGGCTGCAACCAGGATATTCTTTTATTGTTTTTTGCATCACTCGTGAGGAATTACAAGTACAATACACAATATAAATAAGGTAAATGAGGGTTTATAACTTAATCCACAAGAAAACTTTAATGGGCTACAATTAAATAAAAACGGACCAGGTATTTAATTTAATTAATCTGCCACAAAGTTGTCTTTTAACCCGAGCCCAAATCAAGACTCCACAAACCCAACATTTTCAATCTTGCTAATGGCTTGATGCTATGAAGCTTACATTTTAAAATGTAAATCACTTGAATACTAATTCCAACACAATCTTTAGTAATTGTAAATGTCAAACCTAAATTTTTCTCTAAAAACAAATGAATTTCAATACTCAATATATGGCCTTACGACATTTCAGATCATGAATCATAAAAAAACACCAAATAAAAACCCTCGTTGTAGAAGAGCTCAAATAGATTACACATTAAATCAGTTCACTTACAGCGACGGGACATATTGCTAATAGGTAAGGGCGTTTCAGGGTTGTACCAAACAAAGCCTTTGTACATGCATTTCAGGGTTGTACCAAACACAATCTGAGTTGCACATTACTGTATATCTCATTGATTTTTGTTAGTAAATATAGTTAGACAATATAATCATAATCACCATCTACATAACATGTTGTCTTGCCAAAACTCTATTGTCTTCTAGAAGGACTTGCATCCAATTTAAGATGCATCCTAATAGTCTTTACATCCACATGGTTTCCTATTATTTGTGGATAACTTAAGCAGTGGAAAAGCTTACAGGGCTAATTAACCCCTATAGACTTATCTATCACCTATTTTATAGGTATGTGCTAAATCAAACCCTCTTCAGTAAATAAAGTAGATAGAAAACAAGACTAATCTAGATATGAAGGGTCCATCAATTATGAGTAAAATTAAAAGAATATGTGACTAATTCAAAGGACTGGTAGTTTAGAACAACTTGTTTTTATAATTTGACCTCAATAGGATTCGTATGTTGATTCGAACACAGTATTAGGTTATCAACATCAAGATCAAGTAGCACAATTCAAGCATTGGTTAGGAGACACCATTGTTCTCAACTTGAAAATAACAACATTCACGTCTTGATATGACAACAAACGAACCTGCTTGTTTTGTTCCTAAATGCCACCAGTGATACTTTCATCTTGATCATTAGAGACAATACGAATACAATTCAAATATTGGTAGGAGGAAGTCGTTGGCTTACTACGAAGGGCATCAATCAAACTGGAATAGAACGAGTTGGCTTATGCATGAATATATGGTAGAAGGCTACAAGAGACAACAGTTAAATTCAGATGACAAACAAACAAACAAACAAACATACCCAGTGTCTCCCGCTGAAGAGCAGGGTCTGGGAGGGGTATATGGTGGCAAGTCTTTCCTCTATCTAGAAAGATAGAGAGACCGCTTCCGAAGAGACCCCCGACTCGTTAACACAGGCAATAACAATAACAATTATAATACAACGCATATACAAAGCATATAACAAAGCATAACAAAGGCAATAACCATCATAATACGAAGCATATAACACAATGATATATATCACAACAAGAATTAGATAATGCGCATGTAACACCCAAAAAGGATAAATGAGTGAAACTACACCTAACGTGTGGGGTACGGCCATATGTCACCGTATACCCTTCCCACCCACAAAACCCACTAAAAGTCCTTAATTTTAATTCTACGCCTCCACTCACTTCTATCCTCGATCATGTTCTCAGAGAGATGCAAGTCCATCATATCTCTCCTAATAACCTCGTCCCAAGTCAACCTAGGTCTACCTCTGCTCCTCCTACCCTCTAAGCTGATATTCTCTACTGCTCGGACTGGTGCTGCCATCGTTCTCCTCTTCACGTGCCCAAACCATCTTAATCTTCCCTCTCTTATTTTTTCTGTGATACACGCCACCTCTAGCCTCTGACGAAAGACGTCGTTTCTTATCCGATCCAATCTTGTGTGTCCACACATCCACCTCAGCATTCGCATTTCTGCGACCTCTATTTGTCTCTCTTGCGATTTCTTTATGGCCCAACAGTCTGTGCCGTATAACATAGCTGGACGTACTGCCACTCTGTAGAATTTTCCCTTTAGTTTTGCCGGGAACCTCTTATCACACAAAATCCCTGATGCTGCTCTCCACTTGCACCATCCTGATTGTATACGGTGTGCTACATCGCTGTGTATCTCTCCATCTTCCTGTACGTACGAGCCAAGGTATTTGAACCTAGACGTCCGGGGGACCGCCATGCCTTGGATACTGATTTGGGTGTCCTCTTCGGCCTCACCACTAAAGTTACAATGCATGTATTCTGTCTTAGCGCTACTTATCCTTAAGCCCCTGCATTCTATTGCTGCTCTCCACTGTTCTAATCTCTCGTTAAGCACCGTCCTAGATTCTGATATTAAGACAATATCATCCGCAAACAGCATACACCATGGGACTGGCTGTTGTATAGACTTGGTCATCTCGTCCAGCACCACTGTGAAGAGGAATGGGCTCAATGCCGATCCTTGGTGGAGTCCTACTTCCACCGGGAAGTAGTCTGTGTCTCCGACAGGTGCTCGTACACATGTTTTTGCCCCGTCATACATATCCTTTATTATTTTGATATACCTTTCTGGTACCTTTCTAAGTTGTAGACTTTCCCAGATGAGTTTCCACGGCACACTGTCATATGCTTTTTCTAGGTCAATGAATACCATATGCAGGTCTCTTTTCTTTTCTCTATATTTCTCCATTATCCTCCTTATGACGTGTATAGCTTCTGTTGTAGAGCGGCCTGGCATAAATCCAAATTGGTTTACCGCTATCTGAGTTTCTCGTCTAATTCTCGTGTCAACAATTCTTTCCCATAGCTTCATCGTGTGACTCAATAGCTTTATTCCCCTGTAATTTGCGCAACATTGGACATCTCCTTTTTTCTTATATATGGGGACTATGACACTGCTTCTCCACTGCTCTGGCATCTTTCCTGTCTTAAAGATAGTGTTGAATAAGTCCGTTAGCCATTGTAGGCCCTCATCTCCTAGGCACTTCCACACTTCAATCGGGATGTTGTCTGGCCCCACCGCCTTAGCCCTTCCCATTTTCTTCAAAGCTCTCTTAACTTCATCGACTGTGATGCTTCTACAATAACACTTGTTTTGTTGCGTCGTTTGAGTTGTTTCGTCGATCTCCGTTTGTTGATTACGGTTCGTTATGTTGAAAAGGTTATCGAAGTAAGTGTTCCATCTCCCCTTGATGTCTTTCTCCCTCACCAAGACCTTTCCATCCGCGTCCTTTATAAACTTCACCGATCTCAAGTCCTGTCTACTACGTTCCCTTGCCTTGGCAATCTTAAACATGTCATGTTCACCCTCTTTCGTCTCTAATCGCTTATACATCCTCTCGTATGCTGTGTTCTTTGCCTCTGACACAGACTTTTTCGCCTCTCGTTTTGCCTCTTTGTATTTATCTTTTAGCTCTGTTCGTTCTTCCTTATTATTACAGCGTAAAAGCTCTCTAAAACTTTGTTGTTTAATTCTTATCTTCTCCTGTACATCTTCGTTCCACCACCAGGATTCCTTGTGACCGATTTTCCTATTTGTTGTAGTCCCAAGCGTTTCTTTAGCTGCTTGAATGACTCTAGTTGCCATAGCCTCCCACTTTTGGTTTGCGTCTTCCTGTGGCTCACTCGGGTTCATTGGTATGATTTTATCTCTAAAGATGGTAATCTTTTCGTCTTTGAGTTGTCCCCATCTGATCGTAGGTCTACTTCTCTTAGTTGGTTGGACACTTGCTCCCTTGAGTCGTATATCTGCCACCAACATGTGATGTTGAGTGACTACTGTCTGTCCCGGTATTGTCTTGCAGTCCTTCCACGTGCTACGATCTTCTCTCCTCATCAGCAAATAATCTATCTGTGTGTGTCTCCCGCCGCTGCTAAACGTAATTAGATGCGATTCTCTTTTCTTGAAAAACGAATTTATGATGTTTAGTGACTACTGTCTGTCCCGGAAATGATCGTTGTCCTTACCGATATGCCCATTAAAATCTCCTCCTATGAATATTTTTTCTTCTCGGGGTATGTCTCCCATAACGTGATCTAAACTCTCCCAGAACTTCTTTCTTTCCGTATCCCCTAGTCCAACTTGCGGTGTATACGCACTAACTACAGCCACTACCTCGTCTCCTATTACTATCCTTAACAACATCAGTCTATCATCGATTCTTCTAACCTCCACTACATTATCCTGAAGTTCTTTAGCTACTAAAAAACCTACTCCATTTTTTGTTCCATCTGACCCTGAGTACCATAGTTTATACCCATTACACTCCTTTGCCCTCCCACCTCGCCATCTAGTCTCCTGGAGACACGCTATCTGAACCTTACGACTCCTTAATACATCTATTATCTCTAATAACTTACCAGTAAGTGTTCCTACATTCCACGATGCCACTCGTAATTTATAACCCTTATTCCCTGTAGTTGCATCTCTCGTCACCGTACATGATTTCGGGACAACATAATGTCTCCTGTTATCTATTATCCCTCACTCACCCAACGTGACAAGAAACACCTGTGACAGCATATGGTTTCCAAAAAAAAGATCATGGTCACATGAAAAAACTAGCTTATTGATCAATAAAATAGTAATCTTTCCCCTTAATAATTTTTCATGTTGCTTATAATATCTACCGACCATTAAATAAAGAAGAAGATTTAACAAATATACTATTAAATATTGTTTTGATTTTGTAATCAATTACAAATTTAGTAAAACAATGATTCCACTCACATGACATGACGACCATGATCGATCTTACAAAGTTACAATCAACGAATGAATAAAACAAAATTGTTATAGGAAGGATCTAACAACAAATTTAAGAGACATTGTTTCACAAATATAACTTACATGTATACTCTTGATTCTTGAGCTCATGATTCCCTTAAATCTAAATCCACCACTGAACAACAAATTCAACTAAATCCGTCATAAACAAACCTTAAGATTCAAAAAAACTACACCAAGGAAAACCACCAAATTAAATTGAAAGTCGATCGAGAGAAACACCTACAGGCTACAGCAGGTAGATGCAGGGCCACTCCATTTCAATAGATAGTGGTGCATTGGGCATGGGTCCCCAAAAATTATGGGCCCCATTTCTTAATTTTCTTTTATATCGGGCCATGGTAAAACACAAGCACACAGCGCAAAAACATATGCTTACAATTTTCTTCACTTTCTAGCCCTCGCTGCTCAAGTTCATAACTTCAATTAAATCGATGTTCGGCTTTTCCAAGTTCCAAGGTGAGTCACCGCACAATTGATGATGGACTGGTCGGCGGTTAGCCGGTTATGGATACCATCTCGACTCTCACCGAATCACCACACATGTCTCACGCATGTTCCACTTCTCCACACAAGATTGCAAATTCGAATTTTCAATTCCGATGACATGCACTGCTGTGAGGTGTCGCACTGCACAAATAATACCTATAAGCATGAATTAAACCCACAAACAACTAAGCAAGCAGTGGTCTTAAGTCTTGAAAGTTGAATATTTAATTATTGATAATTGATCAATTAACAGGGTGTCGCGAGATTGAGATTGGCAGCAAGTGAGCAACTGAGCGAAATAACATATTTAGAATTTGAGATTCGCACTTCTAATTCGGCCTCTGGTTCATTACTAAAGTAAAGCACTCAATCCGATAATTCATTAGCTCATTACTAATTGCTTATTTGCTTTGATAGTTCATTACTAATTGCTTTGGTAGACTAGAGCCCGTTACTAATTTGATAACTTATTACTAATTGCTTCTCTTTACTTTTGAGCCTTTGATTTGTTGCCTAGTTGCCTATGGTTGCTTTAGGCGAAAAGATTTCATTGATTATATGGAGTTGGTATTTAGTAATTGGTAGTTTTTTTAATTATAATGTCAAATCAATTTTGGCTGTGCCTTTCTGGTGCATCAAAAAAGGCAAAACAATAGGTTTTTAATGAATCAATAATAATAGGATCACTACTTAAGTTTATTATTATCGGTCCTAAGTCGGGATAAAAGAAGAGAGTTTGAATAAAAAAATTTTGAAAAGGGCCCATTTTATTAGTTTGATTGGGCCCAAAATACGTTGAACCGGTCCTGGATAGATGGAATGCTTTAGATGAAGAATATCAACAAAAAATGCTAGAAACGATGGTTGTGGTACTGTCTATGAGGGGTAGTATGTAGAACTCAAAATGTGATTATAAGCTTAGCAATGTATCTCTTAGTAAGCTCCTAATTCTTGTCTTTGTTGCTGCAATTGTTTCAATTTATAACATGTAACAATAGCTTGCTAAGAAGCTCATGAAAAACAGCCTTGTACCTGCGATAGTAGCCCTCAAAATCTTGTACCTGCTGCAAGATTTGATCAATCAGTAAATTTATAAAATCAAATTGTTTAAACAAATACAATATGTGTAGAAATATATTATACATTCTAAATTACATAACTGATAGAAAATAAACATGATCTGCTTCAAAGATACCTACAAAACAACGACTATCTACAATTAAATAAATAATAACTTGAAATAACGAACCTGAAAAGATGTTATTATTTTGAAAACCTTCTGCATCACACTGTGTAGAACCAGGTGGGTATAAATCAACGGGACTACGGAATGTACAAAATGAGTTAGACACGGGAGAGGAAGAATAACAAGGTTTATAATTTAAACAAGGATAAGTCAAGAGTTATAAGGCATATGGAATGATTCCATTTGGTAACGCATTACCATTTGGAAACGTTGACACGTCAAGGTAAATTGAACTATTTGCCTTAGAAACTTGTGTATGTTGACCATAGTTTATCACTCATCCCAAAAATCCCCAGATAAGCATAACTAGTCCCGTAGGATTTATGCGAAATGCTTACCTTAGCCCGAAGGCCTTTTTCCAGGAAATCCAGGATACAGGTGTCTATGAGTCATACAAATTTCTTAGGTTCATGAAATCAAAACCTTGATGAGATTTCCATAGATTAGACATAGAGTCTAAGGAACTAAACCAACAATAATAAGTGTGGATTCCACACGTCGTCGAGAATAAGTTCAGGAAAGTTTCATTTGTCGGGGAGAATCAAAGAGTCAAAGATAAATTTAGGAAGACAAGCAACAATGTTTAGGCAATCCTATGGTAAGGCATCAAATTGCACATAAGTAGGCATAGCATTATATAGCATGCAAACCATATAATTTACAAGATAGAAATATAATTCTATAAGGTTCATGCATATGCTATAGTCTATGTCACTATTTCTAATAACCTAAATCCCTATAGTTATGGGCTCTGATACCAATTATGACACCCCAACCTTGACGGTGGAATCGTCGAGATATGAGGGTTAAGATTGTTCACAGCCACATAACGCTATATTTAAATGTAAATATTAAAATTATAAGTTTCAAAAGGCATTACAAACTAAGTCTCAAATATGAAATAAGTTCAAACATAACATAACAAAACATAATTCTTTTATTCCATTAACTAGGTCCAAATCCTAGATTATTGCAAGCTTCAAAAGATCACTTTAAACTTAGGCATTACCTGAAATATGATAAAAATAAAAGGTCAACTAACAATAGTTGGTGAGTTTCCAAGCTTTCATACATAATATGATAAGATTACAAGTAGCAATTCATGTCATAGGTTATAAGTTAGCAAGGTTATAGAACACATATCGTTACAACCAAACCTCGACTTGATTACAAGTATATAAGATTGGCTAAGTGTATTTGGTTCCCATGATGAACAAGCATACGTCATCAGGAGCCGGAAATACCTCGGCTTTAGCACTAAATAGGCTTGTCAGGCCCAAAGATCTAAGACGTCACCAGGCTAGCAATAGTTAATAATTGTAAACAAACTATGTATCTCATATAATCACTTACAACGCACAAATAACCATGATAAAATATAAAGATAAATTTCAAGTGCTTTACAAGTCTCAAACGTTTATAAGTGTATGATGTATAAGTATCATGTTTACCCCAAAATAGTGTGAAAATCATAAAGAAAGGGGCAAGGAAACTCACATGATCAATAAGTATATAATTTGGAGATTAATGAGAATAATAAACGTCGTTCCAACGTAAACCTTCACAAGGTACCTAAATATATAGATATGTACAACATTGAAGTTTAATAATAAGTTTAATGTTTTAACGAGTACTAGGGTTTCATTTGATATTTGGGGGTTTTAATATCTAATTTAAATAAAATGATATAATCGGTTATGTTATGATTCCATGAAAGTGAAATATACTATTTGATCATTTTAATTTAGAGAAATGAAAAGGAAACCTTAAAATTTAAATATAAGTTTAAATAAACCTTTATATATATATATATATATATATATATATATATATATATATATATATATATATATATATATATATATATATATATATATATATATATATATTATAATAGTCATGCTTTAACCAATGATATATAGATAATGTTTGACCCAATAATAATTTAGTGATTTAACCCATTATTTAAAGTCTATTTTAAAAGAAAAAAATAAACTAAATATATCTTTTGTCTAAAATATTAATTAAAAATATTAAAGTATTTTAAGAAATAAATCTTCAGAAAAATAGTTGGTGGCTTTAATAATAACTAGAGTTTATAAACTGATTTTTATAATTTTAAGAATTTTTTTTATTTTTTTTAAAAGCCAAAGGCTTTAAAAAATAGATTGGAGGTAGCCGGGTTCGAACCCGGGACCTTGGGTGTAGGATGATGAGTGTGTAGCCAGTAGAACCAGGGCCGCAGCCATGTTAGTTCCTGGTTTTAAATTCTTATAATCACAACCTAAAGAAAACCCCCAAAATCATATGAACCCTAGAATCAAATCGGACCAAATTGAACATCAAAACCATAATGATAATTAAATCAACATTGGGGCTTTGTTTCCCACTTGAAATCGAGTTTGGAGATGTGTTTAATCACCTGATTTTGAACGAAATGCGAGGAGACCCGGTCGACGGCTCGGTCGCGATGAAGATGAGATCTAATATGGGATTTCGGTGTTTTTCAGACGAAATTGAGAATGGTAGTAGCTTAGGAACAGATAAATGATCATTTAGGTTCGTTTAATTGTGTTACTATTAGAATTTAATTGCTTGAACGGTTCAAGGATGGTAGTCGACGGTTACCGAACCAAATCGACATCCATTTTCGACATTAAACTTGAATTAAAGGTTGCTTTAGGCTCGAAAGGTATGCTAGAAGGGTTTGGGACCGGTTTTGGATCGAAAAACGATTTGAAAATGGGTAGTAGATGGTGGCCGGAGCCACGGTTGGAGGTCGGCCGGTGGCTCGCCGGAAATGCGGGGGTTAGGGGGATTTTGGTTTGGGATTTAATAAAATTTACAGAACAGCCTCTCAACTTTTGAATGTTTATTATTTTATGCTTAAAATTTCTTTTAAATTTATAAATTGACAAACCAACCCCTTAACTTAATTTAAGTTTTAAACATTTTAATAACTTTATAAAATGTTATTATTATTATTATTATTATTATATTATTATTATTATTATTATTATTATATACGTATTAATCCCTTATGTCGGTGGCTACAGTGCCACCGACCTCCACACCTCACAATGCATTCAGTACAAATAAAACCCTAATCCCCTTACCCAATTTCTTATCCATCTTCACAGCACCTCTCATTCTCCACCGATGCATCTCCACACCGATAGCTCCGGCCACACCGGTGGTCACACCGTCGCCGGAAAGTTCGCCGGAAGTTTGTTGGAAGTTCACCGGAAGTGAGAGTTCTGTAGGTGCGTTTGGTAGATCTGAATCGGTTGCAACGGGAGAAGTAGAGATATAGAACGACTTGGTTGCGTTGATGATGGAGGAATCTACGGAGTCGGTTTCGAAGCACGATCAGGCGAGCTCTTCGGTGTCGAGTTCGGGAGAAGGTTCTGTTAGGATTGAGAAGGAGGTTGCTGGTGGGGGCGGTGGAGGTGAAGTGAAGGTTAGAAGAGACGGTGGTGGTGGTGATGGTGTGGTTTCTAATGGCGGTACTAGTTATTCAGGTTTGTTGATTTTATGACTTGTTGTTGTGTTGGTGATTTGTTTTGGATGTGGAATTGTAGCAGGAGATGAGAGGAAAGCTTAGTTTAGTGACTAAATATGAGATGATTGGTTTATTAGGGCGTATGTATGATTATGTGGATTTGGATGGTTACAGTGAAAAATGGCGGTGTTCTATTGAGATTATTGCTCATTTAGATTAGCAATTTTAGATATATGTTATTGTTCTGTTGGTGAATGTGTTAGGATTGGGTGACCAGAATAGGAAATGAGAAGAAAGCTTGGATGTAGGTCAGCAACTGAATGTGAAACTTTTGATTTGTTAGAGCATGAGTATGATAATATCCAAAAAATAAAAATCCCAAAATACTGTCGAAAACATTAGGCAACATTCCTATTTCTTACCTTGCATAACATTAGCATTTTTCATGTTGATTCCACTTATCATTTTGGTTTAGAGGTCTGCAATATAATGGCAAGACTCTAAGATTCTAAATTTAACTGTAACTATCGAAACCGAGTCTATATCGAACAAAACAATGCTAATATGGTGCTTCACCCGTCATGTTTATTACAACGTATCCAAATTAGTAGTTATGTCTGCTGGAAAGTGGAAACAGTTTCAGAGTTTATTCTATATATTTATAGAAGACAAAAGTTTCATTTGGACTGTGATTATTCAGATGGAGTAGAAAGAAGCGTTGCACACGCATTATGTTCGAGATCTATGATTCTTTTGTTAATTATTCATTGATACCACATTAAAAAAATATCTCATCAATACTTTTAGTTTGTTACTGAAAAACAAATGATTTGGGCAAGCAACTGTGAAAGTAGTTGTCAGTATGGTGCTCTTGCTTATCTCTTCCTTTTTATTATCTTTTGCAATATCAACACTTAATTGGTCTTTTTAAGGTGCTCTTGCTTATCGCTTCCTTTTTATTATCTTTTTCTTAGCAATATCAACACTTAATTGGTCTTCTCAAGGTGCTCTTGCTTATCCCTTCCCTTTGGCCGTCGGTAGCGGAGGATGGGGCTCCGGTGAGACATGCATTTCAGCCGGAGAATCTGGCGGCGAAAGGGCGGTTGGATTTGTTGAGTGGGCGGAGTAGCGGTGGTGGTGGTGGTGGCTCCAGTGGGAAAAAGAGGAATGTGAGTGTTGAATTTTGGGATTTTGTTGATCTTATGCATGAATTGAGTTTTGTGATTTGATGATTTGTTAATTTTGGTTCGGTTAATTGAATAGATGCATCAGAAGATTACAATGAGTCATGGGTCAAACCAACTTGACCATATTGATATCTTTGTTTTTAAGTTTTGTTTGTTTTTTTAGTTCATGTGTCAACTGTAAACTAGATTGTTCTTTTTTTTTGTTCAGATTTTAAGGTGTTTAAGTGTTACATGATATTAGAAATCTATTAATAGAGTAGGTTTATAGTTAAAAAAAAGAATATTGTAGCGATTAAAAGTAGTATTAAGGATCTCAAGTAGCAAATTTCATCAAAATTAGGTTATAAATTACTCAAGATGAAGCTGTTAATTGGATCATCTATCACTAGCTAGATTTTGGATCTGTAAATCTAGAATCAGTGTTTAACTCAAAATTATTGAACAATTGATGTTGTAGAAGAGTAGAAAACGATGACAATTGACATCATCTTCTTTAGGTGTTGGAATTTTCTTCCAAATTTTTTATTGCTAAAATTAGGTGCAGTGCTTTTGTGGGATCTATTTAGTAATGCATTGACTTAGAGAGAGAAAAGAGTAAATTTGAAGATGTAGATCACAAGAAAGCAGATACCAGATTTAAGCTCATGTCTCACTGATTATGTTATGTTAATCTGTGTTTAACTATTCAATGTTAGCTTTGCATGGCCTATGTTTGAGGCAGGATGTTGAGATAAAGGTATACAGAATTTGGGTATCTCAATTATTAAATCTCCTACCTTTTCTTTTGGAATGATGTTTCTGTGAATGTGTATTGATTATTTTTTAGCCTTCTGTGTAGATGGTGCCGGTGGTGGGTTTTCTGGTTGTGGTGTTCATCGTGGTAGGATTTGTTGGTTGTTGCGGTGGTGCGTTTTCTGGTTGTGGTGGCATTTCGCATCCCTATTGTTGTCGTTGGCTGTCTTTGTCCTTTCGAGATGATCTCCTATTTTGGATATCTGATGTGTTGGCGTCGATGATGCTAAGCGAATGCTTATCTGAGACTGTTGTTTGTTGTTGTCGATGATGATGGACATGTCTTCATCCGAGACCATTACCTATCGTTTATCTGTGATTTTTTATGAGAACCGGTGCCGGTTGCCTTGGCTTGGCATCCATTTTCGTTATGCAGCCGCAACCGAGTATCAGTTCAATTATTGCTATACGTGTATTACAAAGTATTCTCGGTTGGTTATCTTATTATGTTGTGAGGTAGTTGTTCATTGATGTCGATGATGATGAACGAGTCTTCGTCTGAGACCATTGTTTTCGATTCAGTTCTGAATTTATATGAAAACCGGTAATAGTTTCCCTGCCTTGGCATCCACGGTCGGTGTGCAACCACAACCAGGTCTCGGTTTAACGATTACCTTAGCGCCGGAAAAAACTATTAGATTATGACTATGATGACGAAAACATAAATCTAAGCCTCGGTAAGAGAAAATGGGTTTGTTGTGTTTCAAGTGGGTTTTCTAGGTTTTGGTGGAGGTGTCGGTGGCGGTCGGCGATGATGATGAATCTGTCGTTGTCTGAGTGAATCGAACGAAGGTTGAAACTTACCGTATCTTGCCGGGGTAATTTCCGGAGGTTTCGCGGTGGAAATTGGTGTTTCTACCGTTGAAGCAGCCATGATGTTTGCAGCCATGGCGGTTTGTTCATCTTTGTTCTGATTATCATTATTAACAGATCTGAGCCTTATTTTGTTCTTTTCATTATTTTTCAGATTGTTTTTTCGGATTGTAATTACAATATATGTTGAAATCGATACTCTAGAGACGCAATTCATATTCTGTTTCTTTTGTTTGGGAAGGAGGCTCCGGCGAGAGAGATTGTTGTTGATCTCTTGCCATGTTTTTTCAGGTTATGTTGATTTTCTTATGTGGGTTACTTGACGATGAGTACATATTCATCTGAGATGGATCTTTTGGGTTTGTTTTATGATTTGGATGAGGTCACACCCTAATTTGTCCCTGATTGCTACTCATTTGTTTACGATTGCTATTGTCGATTATTGTTTATAAGTGGTCGATGATGTTGAACTGTTGTTCATCTGAGGCCTGCATTTGGGTGCATGATGTTGAGCGCACGCTCATCTGAGACGTGCTAAAAGGTAGTTGTAAATGTGTACTCCTGTTAACTGCAATCAACAATCAACCACCAGTAGCATATCGGAGTATTTGATTGACATGCTTCCCGGTTGGCACGTTGAAGATTTTCTTGATTCTCCGGCGAACTTCTCGAAGGTATGTCACCGTTTATCTATTTTAAGTTTAATCAACAGTTTCATACACCCTTTTGATTCAATTGAAGAAATTGCAGGTGGGTGACAACGATCCGGGGCCGAGTAAAAGGCTTTCCTCAGGTTCCGAGTATAAGGTTTTACTCCGATTTACAGGTTTGTACTCTCCGTTTTAATTCTCGGTTTGTGTATTTAGGTTTTTGTCACGTCCAGGATGCTCCCGGAGGTCTCTCTTCTTCTCTCTCTCACGTTTATTAGCTTTATCTCTATAATTGCGATTTACTGTTGTACTGTATGTGTCTATGTGTATGCACGTGTACGATTTTATTGTGGTTATGCGTTTATTGTGCAAGTATATGTCTATATTTCTGAAGAATTGTAATATGTTTCTATATGTTAATGTAATTGAGTAAAAAGCTATTATGATTTAGGGCTATTGGTGAAATTTAGGGATTAGTTTCTGGGAGAGTTAGAGTGGCTGTAAGATTAAGACCACGAAACAGCGAGGAGCTCGCAACAGATGCTGATTTTGCTGATTATAGGTTATGGGTCAGCTTGGTGACATTGGTTGTGGGTCAAAATGGGTGACATTGGTTATGGATTGAAACCATTGATATTTGGTATAGGTCAGCTTGGGTGATATTAGTTATGGGCCAAAATGGGTGATATTGGTTATGGCCTAAAATGGGTGATATTGGTTATGGCTTAAAATGATTAAAATTTGGTATGGGTCAACATGGGTGATATTGGTTATGGGTCAAAACAGGTGGCATTGGTTATGGCTCATAACAGGCACATAAGTTATGGGTCATAGCGGGTGGGATTAATTATGGTCAAAACGATTGATATTTGGTTTAGGTCAAAAGTGGTGGTATTGGTTATGGGTCAAAAATATGGAATTGATATGGTCAAAATGAGTGATATAGGTTATGGGTCAACTTTGTAGTATTGGTTGTGGGTTAAAATAAGTAATATTGGTTAGGGATCGAAATGGTTGATATTTGGTATGGGTCAGCTTGGGTGATATCAGTGATATTGGTTATGGCTCAAAACTATTGAAATTTGGTATGGGTCAACATGGGTGGCATTGGTTATGGCGTATGGGTCAAAACGGATGGTATTGGTTATAGGTCAAAACGGGTGGTATTGGTTATGGGTCAGTATGAATGGTGTTTGGTATGGGTCAAAGCGGGTGATATTTGGTATGGGTCAAAATGGATGGTTTTGGTAATGGGTCAAAATGAATGGCGTAGGGTAATTCAGGTGGTGGTCTTGGAGGCAACATGACCAGATATACAACATACAACCATTGACAGTCATGCATCTTCAACCGGGTTAGTTTGTTATTGTGTAGTTTTTACGTTTAGTTCTGTTTAGTGCAGTGGTTTAGCCAAGTTGTAGTAGCTTTCTTTCACTATTAATCTCATTATGTTGGATTAATAGAGTTGTTAATTTTGAATATACAAACAACAAATCCCGCGGCATCGCGCGGGTATGTTTGCTAGTTATTATTGTTGTTGTCGTTGTTGTTGTTGTTGATATTATCATAATTATTATTATTTAATATTTTATTATTTTTTTAACTTTTATACATTAAAATTTAATGACAACTAAAAGAATAAGCATAAATAACAGATGAATTCCATAATTTACAATACTAACCCTTATAAGAATAAACGAATTTAACTTTTAGTTAACAAAATACGAGATGTTACAGCTCCCGCTGAAGCAATTGTTGCTTAGGAAGTAGCTAAATTTACTGTGTAGAATTACCGTAAGACATGTAAATGGTCTGCATAAAAAGTGCAACTTTGTAACCTAGATTCAAGAAACGGGAACACCTAAACAGAGAAATGACGTGTAGAATTACTATGTAGAATTATTGTAAGACTTGTAAATGAGAACCTCCCCTTCTTCAACATCTAATCTTGAAACCCTCTCTTCTTCTTTCTCTCCTTTTATTCGTCTTTTGCCTTTGATGTAAGAGGATGCCACGAAGCAGTTTTGAGGCACACGTGGTAGATGTTAAACCAAACAACACAACAATAGCTTCTCACCATTGATTATAAACCAGACGACCTAGATTTCACCAACTACCGTTCATTGCCTTTCATACAGGGTAATTAATCTCAAAAGAGAGTCTCATACTTCATATTATCAAATACATATCCTAAAAACATATTCCAAAAGAAAATATATATTTTTAAATAATAAAGCTACTAGAATGAAGTATTAGTAGAGTAGGGTTAAGGAAAATTATTTAAAATAAAAGGTAAAAAATAGCAGACATTTTGTACCATCTAATCTCATACTCGTCCTATACCCGTGAAAAATTTAAAAGATAATCCATTACAAGAATATCGTCCTGAATGTTTCAGGTTTCGTGTTAATACATGTCTTGTTCCGGCTTTTATTTCAATCCTTAATATTGGCCAAGTTGTAAGCAACGATTAGGAAATGATGTGAATACTCCTACTTATTTTCCCATGGGGAAGAAGTATCAGTTGATTACAAGTTTAGGAGCATCCAATCAATTTGAAAGTATATTGTGTAACATGATTCTATAGATTTATTGATTGTTTTTAGTTCATCAACATAATTAAGAGTGAGTACTTAAATTTTATGTTTTTTCAACCATCAGATTTCTTATTAGAAATATGTATGCAAGTATGTTCAATAATTGGTAGATGGAAATTGAAATACACCATAACTTGTAGGTTTTCTGTTTTTAGAAAGAAAGCTCGGGTGAAACAACTTATTATGCTAAGAGGGCACGGAGTTGAGTTGGAAAGAGGCCCAAAAAATCCAGGGAAAATAGGGGTCGGCCAGGAATATCACGTCCCTGTTTCGTGGTGTCACAACTTGGTGAATTTTTCACTAGGATCCATTAGTACCACCGCCCACTTATTAACCTTATTTTTAAGAAGGGTGAAGTGGGAAAACAAGAAAAAAAAACTGGGACGACACTATGTAAAATGAGAAAAAAAAAACTAGGTAAATTGAGAGAATCTGGGAAAATTAAAAAAAATCGATATAACGCTTATGTGTTACACGAGAAAAAACAAGGAAAACGTGACGCTTGCCAGCAACCGAGGTTATTTAATATGTTTTGAATTACAATGCACATTATTTTTTCCCATCTTTTAGTGATACATAATTATGGTTACTATAGTTCACGTGTCCTGTTATCTTATGATGACAAGTAGAACTAGTTCATAGCCTCCTCTTTTAGTTGCCACTTACAAAATTATATGGGAAATTAGAATCAATTTCTATTTCGCTTAATTGAATACATATGGATTTCGGCATAATTTGCATAAGAGCAAAAATGTTCAGGGTTGACTAACAGAGTTTTTCTAGTTTTAAGCTTCCTTCTAAGAGGGTTTGGGTGCGGTCTCAATTGAAAAACGGATATGTGAACCCGATTAAAATACACCAATCCTCTGAAACAGATCTCGTACATTTACCATTCAAAAGGAAAAAAAAAACCATCTAGAGTCTTCATAGAAATTGCAGTATTAATCAAGGATAACCAAAAACGTCGAGACATGAAATTTAATATCAAGTAGACTATCAAAAATGATTTTTATACACATAGATAATCAAAAAAGTTTCATTTAACATATAAGTTGACTACGTTAAGACAATGTATTTAGGTACGGTATAATAACAATATCAATAGTCATTTACTTATGAATTATGATATTTTTAATAATGTTCAGAAAAAGGATGAATATAAAGTGACTGTTTGCTTGAATATATCAAATTATCAATCTTAACTTCTTAGTATATTAATTTTATCTTCACCTTGAACAACTTAAACTCCTCCATCTTTTGAGACATAAAACTGTTTCATCTATTGAGGCATAAAACGTGGACGAAAATGCAAACATAACTTTACAAAATTGGTGTTTAGAGGTTGCAAGCTATGAAAACAAATCTTTTTACGTTTTTTGTTCGTATTTATGAAGTTGATGCATTTAATAGTATTACTAAACTGTGTTAACTCAATAATACTCTAAAACTTGATGTTGTGGGAGGTTGCAAGCTATGAAAACACCTTTATAACTTTCAACCCGTTAAACCTACTTCCCTTTAACTAAACTTTGATGATTTACGGTTGACCCGTCAGGTAAATAATAACCAAAATGATACATCATAAGTAACTGGGTCAAAATTTTCGACTTTAAGAAACAATAATGCAGCGCAATGCTTAAAATACAGTAAAGTGTTTATGTGCATAAGAAAGTCAAGATCATCAAGAAGGTTTTAGATAGCAGTGCAGCTAGATACAACTTCATTACAACTTCATGTTAGTAACATATGACTAACCATCTTAAACTCAAATTCAAGAGGCAAGTTACACAACCAGGTAATGCTATCCTAAGTTTCATGCTCAGGAAAATCAACATTTATTGAATCGTGTAAAGTTTTGCTAGAACTCATAACAATAATTCACAATTTAACAAATCTAAAAGACAACAAGATAATCACATCAATAACTTGTTCAATTGTCAAGATCATTTCTTTGCATGATAAAGCTACAATTCTATAGCAAACATAAGAAAAAACCTGGATGACTTTTGAAAGCTGGAAACTAATCAAGATTCACACCGAGCACCTACATTGATCTAATTTTTATCAAAGCTTCTTACTTTCTGAAAAAAAGTTAGATGGTATGCGCCCCGACATGGGCAATTCAGTAAAATCATCTACAATTGAGGGAGATCCAGCGGGTTCTCCATGGATTGTCTTAGAATATATTCAGCTCTCCTCTTCTTATCGTCCATGATATCATCACGTCCAAACCAAGATGAAATTCTCCCCGTACCCCTGTTCCATAGTCTCAAATCCAACGAATCGCCAATCATTTTTCTACCACTATTGAAATGCAATCGAACCGCAGGCCTCTTATCCAAAAGTCTCTTTCTCCATCCTCACCCGACTCTGAAACTCTACTACTCAAACCTTCTATAACAGGTGCAAAAGTCTCCAATATAGAAACATGATTCTCCACATCAGATTCATTCACATGTTTATCTCGCAAAACAACTGGATTCAAGTCTCCCTCAACAATCACCTTCTCACCGTCTGTTGACTGTTTGACCGTTTGACCATCAGTAACAGCAAGAAACCGCCTCTTTTTACCACCATTAACAACTTCTGAGGGTGATGTTACAGCCGAACCACTAGACAACAAACGTTTTTGCAAGCTCAACAACGAGCTTTCCGCTTTCCTTCTTTGCCTAGCAAGCTCAACTTTATCTGCCCTAGGATCCGAAGTCCTCTCGTTCCAAACAGGGGAGTAGATATAAGTATGCGGGTCAGGAAACGCAGGCAGCCATTCAGGCACATGCTTAAACTCAGGCGTCTCACCCATCTGCACAAAACTCGGTGTCAACTTCCTACTTCTAACAATCGGAAAACGAGGAACAGGTTGCGCAAAAGGCACTTCCTCAATCACCTCGACATACTCCATAATCTCCTTCACTGCACCAGACCCTAACAAGCTACTACAACCTTCCGACCCACCCGGAAACCCTATCGAAGAACCCAAATCCTCGAACCCTTGAATCACATCAAACACATTACACTCGGTTCTATTCGCCACATTTGCGTAAAACTTCGCAGTTTTCCCCAAATCCCTCAAGTACCTAACAGCAATATCAGCAAGAGCCTCTAAAGCAGAATCACTACAGCTATCAAAACCCACACGTTTACATATCTGAGCCACCGCTACTTTGGCTACAGACCTACTGAATTCATCAGCAGCTACACGATTGTTCTTACCCCTCTCCCCCTCGAATTCATCGTCATCTACTCTACCTCCATTGCTCATATTCAACACACCCTCGTATCATCAAGGGTTTGTTACTAACAAAACTGAACTGAACTCATTCGAAATCGAAATCTTTGGCGAATTGGAACCCTAAGATCGTAAACGAATCGCTAATTTCACGATTGGATGTATAGAAAACGAAATTGGATGATGTAGCGTACCGTTTGGTTTGTGGAGATTGAAATTGGTGGTGGATCTATGTAAACTTCAAGTGGAATTCTTCAATTGCAATGGGATTTGGGTGTTAGAGATCTCTGAAAGATGGATTTGGTACGGTCATTCGTGTGTTTTTGTGATTTGAAATGGGTGATAAACCCTAGAATGACCCGACAGTGATAGATGGATAACCCGAATTGGGGTGGTATTTATAGAAGGGAGGGTAGGACGTTATGAAATGACGATACGACCATCCCAGTCTTTAAAAAGAAAACGAGAATATTCATAACATAATCATAATCATACGTGCTACATTTCATTTATATAAAAGTTAAAGTCGTTTAACAAGGTCTGAGGGTGAGATATAGACAAATTTTATCTTTATCTTATTAAATTAATCAAAAGAGTAAATTTCGGTTTTTATCTCTGTGGTTTAATCATTTTAACCATTTCAGTACAAAAAGGAATATTTGATAATATCATGCCTTGTGGTTTTATTTTTGTAACGGTTTTGGTCCCCGACGCTAACTCTGTTAGATTTACAGTTAAATATGAGGGTACTTTGGTCATTTTACATTGGAAGGACTAGTTATGTAAAATATATTAGATTAGGATAATTGTTGTAATTTTTTAAAACAATAAAAAAACTTAAATCTAATCCAACCCAAACCCCAACACTCCCACCATCCTAAAACACCTTCACCATCCAACATTCTTAATCGGAACCCTAACCCTAACCCCCACCACCCCTTCCTCCCTTGCCACAATCTCGATCGATTCATCAATCTAAATCATCCAAAATCACAAAGAAAACAATCAAATATACATACATATATCCACCAAATCGATCGAATATCAATAAGAAACAATCAAATATTCAATCAAACTTCAAACATCAAATCTGTACAGATCTTGATGGAGGCGCAATTGTAGAGGCTAACGAAAAGTGCTCCAGCGGCCACGGCGGTTTGTACCTTTCGTTGATGTCGCACATGGCGCCGTTGAGTACGAGTCCGTCGTAGGGTGTCTTGGCGGCGCCGTGGCGGAGCGTGATCAAGAGCGCGATGGTGTCGTCGAGGGACTCGGAGTAGAGGAAGGAGGAAAGTGACAACACGTGCTGGTCACGGAACTTGTTAAAGAAGGAGATGCAGTCGTCGACGACGGGATTGATGTCAGGGATGTGGAGGGGGAGGCCGTCGGAGGAGCCATTATCACACCCCGACCGACGACGGAATCATCGGGGCGGACGAATGTTAAACGATTGTTCATAGCTCATGGAATTAAATATGTTGAAATAATATTAAATGTCATTTTTTATTGAATAAAACTAGACAATTAAGTCAGTACAATAAAGATTTAAGCAACAACATAAAATATTTAATTAAACTAAGTCCAAGTCCTATATGAGCAAGAAGAATTCCTTAAGTAGTGATCCTGAAACATGTTAAAAATAAAGGGTCAACTTTGAAAGTTGGTGAGTTTCCATGGGTTAAAACACACACACACACACACACACACACACACACACACACACACATATATATATATATATATATATATATAAGTTTACAAGTAGCAATTCATGTCAATGGTTACGAATAAAGCAAGTGTATAGATAACATATAGCTACAATCAAACCTTGACCAAGAATAAGTTTACAAGTATATAAGGATTAGCTAAGTGTACTTGGTTCCTATGATGAACAAGCATACGTCATCAGGAGCCGACAATAACCTCGGCTTTAGCACCAAATAGGATTGTCAGCCTCATAGATCTATGACGTCGACAGGCTAGCAATAGTTAATGATTATCAACATATAATGTATATCATATAAGACTCACAATATTACAACTAACCGTGACAAAAAGTTAAGATGAATTGTATGTGCATTTACAAGTATCAAGATGTTTACAAGTGTAAGTTTATAAGGTTAACATGTTTCACCCCAAAAGGTGTGAAATAAAGTAAAAAGGGGCATGAAAAACTCACATTGTATAATGATGGTTGTAGAGTACATAAGAAAGCTTAGATATTCAAGAGTCAAAGGTGATGTACTAAAGGATAAAAAAAGAAACAACAACTTAAGGTTGAAATTCATTACAAGAAGTTAGGACGTTTAGAGAATGTCAAAAAGCGAAAGGTAGATTGGAAAAAAGATTATTGTACCAATTCTGGACAGAATGTTTGGTACGTGTTTGAACAGGTTTTAAAAATAGCAAGCGGTTTCATAAAATTATAAAAAATTTACAGTTGACTAGTTCAGAGTCTCCCGGACAACTTTCGTTCAGAAATATTTTTTATGAAAAAATCCGTAAATAGGTCAAAACAACAGCACAAGACAGAAGGTGCTGAAATGCGCACTTATCTTGTGAAGGCTGTTGTTGAGTCGTCCAATTGAGTTTGAATACGTATAAACTATTGTTAAAAAGGTAATTAAATGAACTTAATATTGGAGTCTAATCTTACTCATATTTTATTATGACCAAATTATAGTTAGTTGAATTCAGACTATATTCTGACAAATATGTAGTAAGACACTTATGTGCACCTTTAAAATTGCTAAAGCATGAAACGGGTTAGAACAATTTTATTATATCGATATATGGTATATTAGACTTCATTTTAGTTATAAAAAAATATTCTAAGACTTTAGCATAGTCATCATTTAGAGAAATAATCTTGTGCAATAACCGAATACGGCGGCATAGCCGTCCATATGCAAACGGGATTCTTTGTTTACGTTAGCGTGTTCTTAATTTAATTTAGAAATGTTAGTGATTGTTATAAGGTTAGTTAAAGTTAGAATGTTAATGATTAAATGATAATGATTAAATTTAAAAGAGATTTAGTAGAAGAAATAATAAAAATAAGAACATGAGAACAATTGAATGTTAGGATGATTAGAATAATATAGATATACATAATATATAAGCAATTATAAGGTTACCTTAGTATTAGAAACTTCTTGAAATTACTTGTAAAGTAAAATTCTTGAAATTAATCATAACCAATGGATGAAAGAAAGATATGAGAGTGAAATTTTTGAAGAATGAGCAAATGAAAAGTGTGGCCTAAAGCTTGCTTTTATAGTTGAGGTTAGGAGGGGGTTATGATTGATGTTAATGGTGAGTTACAAGTCTTTCAAAAGGCGTTATGATTGGAATTTAAAAAATATATAAAATTAAATCATTTAAATAAATAAAAGAATAATTACAATTTAAACTCTAAATTTATTAAAAATCTAATTTTAATTTAACAACTTCTTTTTTATTAAATCTTTGTAGACTTTATAAATCTCATAAGAACTTGTAATTTGATTATTTATTTTAATTGAATATTCAAAATCTTATAAATATTAATAACCTTTTATAATTTATTTTATAAATTATAAAAATTATTATAAGTTTTTTAAATGATTTAATATATGAAAATTGAATAAAACAATTGTCAATGTTGGTTAAATTACACGTATTTGATTCATTAAAATTATTAAAATAATTTAATAATGGAAGTTCAAAATGGGTTTGGGTTTGGGTTTTAACTTGAAAAATGACGGATGTTATAGCCGTGGCCATGGTGGTTGATGGCGAAGACAACAAATCCGGCCTTGGCGAGGTGGACGGAGGTAAGCTGGGCGAACCAGCTAGACTCGCCGGAGCAGCCGTGGATGACGCAGATGGCGTCGAAGATCGTCGCCGGAGGGAGGGGGTCCATGACTGCCTAAAGAGTTTCAGACCTCGAGGGTTTGTGAAGTGGCCGGAGGTGTGGGCGACGGAGTGACAGTGGTAGAATTGCTCCGACGTTAGGGTTCCGGGGGGCTGCTTTCGTTAGCCTCTACAATTGGGTGTACTATCGTTAATGGTGGTGATGGTGGTGGTGGGGGGGTTAGATTGGATTCAAGTTTTGTTTTTTATTCTTTATTGTTTGAAAAATTACAACAATTAACCTAATCTAATATAATTTACATAAGTAGTTCTCCAAATGTAAAATGACCAAAATACCCTCTTATTAACTGTAAATACTAACAGAGTTAGTGTCAGGGACCAAAACCGTTATAAAAATAAAACCACAAGGCATGATATGATCAAAGATTCTTTTTTAGACTGAAATAATTAAAATGGTTAAACCACATGAATCAAAACCGAAATTACTCTAAAAGAAATTTGCTTCCAGTAATACCTCTTCCCTAAAGCTGACCATAGGATCCAATCATTTAAACAAATTTATTAGTGATATAGTTTATAACAAATCGTAACATTAAAAAATATATTTGTTATTATTATAATTTTAGATCATTCTATCTACTTCTATTAATCACTTATTGTTACATCTTGCACAATTTAAATTCTTGATCTCTTAAATGTAGTTGGGACATCTACTATCATATTTTTTAAAACAACATTACATTATATAATATGTTACAAAAATGTGTAACATTATAAGTTTATTGGGTAGACCTTAGTTCTTGATAAACTTGTTTAAAAATATTAAAAAGGAAATAAACCAAATAAATTTGTTTCTTTAAACTTATATTATATGATTATTAGATTTTAATAATCTCAACTTTTATTTATTGGCTGGGATTAATTTCAACTCAAAAGATGTTTACAGACATTTTCAACTTTAATTTTCTTTTCCTCCAACGATCCCTTGCTAACTGAGAGTTAGCACCGTTAGTTTTTTTGATGACGTGAACTACTTATATGGCCAAAACACTAAACCAGATGTTAAAAAAACATCAGGTCCGTCAAACTAAAACTTTTACACCCTGAAACTCGTTAATCTTCACCTCCTAATCTGAACAACTTGACTCACTGGAGGTAGATTTCAAGTAATGATGAATGCTAGACACCCAAAAACAGATTTGATAGAGGTTGGGAGGCGGTGTAGTTGAAAAATAACTCAAAGTTAACCCCATTTCATCAAAAAAACCAACGGGTGTTGACTCTCAGCTAGTAATAGTTCGTTGGAGAAAAATAAACTCAAAGTTGAGAGTGCCTTTAAACATTTCCTAACTTAGGATTAATCCCGGCCAATATATGAAAATTAGGATTATTAGAATTTAATAACCCTATATTAGATTATGTTAAATTGATAGAGAAAAACTAGATTTACTTCTTTAAATACAAATTTAAATAAATAAAAGAAGCCAGTTTCAAACAAACATGTATATAGAAATCTCTAAATATACAAAATTATATCTCGTTTTACAAGCACTATAAATCTTTCCCAAATAAAATCTTATATTTCTAATTGAACTGGTGAGTTCTATCAGTGCGTGTTGCGCGAGTGATGGATGAACTAAAACAACTTAGTGTTATAGTCGGGCAAGAACGAGCATTCGGTTGTGACTGCTAACTATAAACGATAACCACGCCAAAGCAACTGTTACCATTCTAGTTACGTCGTCATAGCCCTCAGCTTTCACACTATTTGTATATATGTATTGTTTTCATCATCAGCAGCCATCATTATTTCAATCTATCAATAGTCTGAGATATACAATTGGTATCAACAGGAAGTCTCAGATGATGTGGTCCTCGTCATCATCGACACCATGAGGCCTTCATCATCATCATCATCATCTGTCAATAGTCTTAGATCTAAACGGGTATGAACAAGAAGTCTCAGATGAAGTAATCCTTATCATCATCGATATCGCGAAGCCTTCATCAAAGACAATAGCGGTCGTCGGACCATCGTCACCGCGACCCTTGACCGGTAGAAGACTACTAGCTCTATCTCAACTCAATGAAGGAGGCGGGGCTGACATCACCTCATCGTCTGCGCCACCGTCACCAACACAAGGAGTTAAATCCCGCCACCATTGATCTAATAGACCCAACCACCATGAAAAGCATTTGTATTTCAACCACCAACATCATGACAAGGATGCTTTGAGATATGCGGCAATGGTCAAAGCAACGGATGGGGAGCAAATCTCGCATTATGTGACAAGCAGTGACCCAGTCGAAGTTAGACAGTGGTGACCAGCACAACCACAACCACAACCGTTGTCACCAAAACCAAAAACCACCAAATGAAACAACATAGCACAACGACATTAAACATCAACAAAAGATGGTTGGTAGGTAGCCAAATGCAGACCAAACCCCAAGGCACACAACCACCTATAAAACACTAGCCACCAGCAAAAAGGCCGGCAACAACATACGGGAGCCCCATCAACATCTTAGAAAAGAAGAACTGGCCGTACACATAGATAAGAGAAGACGAAAAGTAGTGGTGATGCATACCTAGTAGTACATTAGGTATCAAAACTAGTAAATCAAAAATAACAGTTTACTATCGTTTAATATAAAAAGGTAATCATAGAGAACCCTTCTGGTCGTTATTATTTTAGAGTTAAAAGTATTTTATCTTTCAAAATTAAATGATTTCTAAAAAAAATTAAAAATTGATTTAGTTTTAGGAGGTTATAGAATTATAAATGATTTGGAAACAAATAAAAATAAAAATAAAAATCAAGGGTGAAGTGTGTAAATTAGAAGATAAGAGAATCGGATAACTCGAGATAAAGCTCATCTTCCCCATTATCAAACCCTAGAGCACACAGAGTGAGTAACAATGGAGAAATACTTCGGAAACGCTTACAGAGGAGACCCAGGGGTTCCCCATTCTGGTCAAGAGAAGTTCCTCAGCATATGGATCGGGTCAATCGCATTCTCCGCCATCACTTGGTCACATCCCTACATTTGGCAACTCTCCAATCGATACAAGTATTTATACGCATCAATTTCTTCCTTTTATCTCTTCAATTTCCGTCAGTTGTTATTGGATTGTATGTTTTTGCTTAGTTTCTGATTAAACGTAATCAATTTGTTGTTTTGTGATAAATCTTTGATTAGGTTTTCGAATCATAAAAATTCACTCTCAGTGAAAGAATTCGTATGATTAGTTTATAAATTCGATAGGCACGTAGACACGGTTTCTTTTTGCTTGAATGTGACATCTGATAATTTGAAATTTAAAGCTGTGGACTTTAGATTACATTATGATGGTGTAATATGGTGATAATAACACTATAACAGTTGACTGCTTAAGTTTAAAGAACACCTAGTTACATACATGATACACCACTTGCATTGTAAACAGGCATTTACATTAAGTAAACAGTAGTTGACAGGCCTACGATGTAAACTACTATTAATTAAGGGTTGTGTTATACAAACGCCCTTTTTTGTTATTTAGACACCCTATTGTCTCTATCTCTCTCCATATATCTATATTTATGTATAGAGAGAGAGAGAGAATGAAAATAAATAGGGTGTATCTATAACATACCTCTTAATTAACTTAATGTTGTTTACTGTGTGTCAGTGGTGTAGAATGTCTAATCAGTGGTATATGAATGGAGACCCTCTTTAGAGAAACCCTTTCGTAAATTTGGGTATAGACTTCAGATGCAGCACTTTACGGCTTTACCATCTCATCAAAAAGTAGAAATGAAGTGATTCATGTCCTTTAATCATTAATATGAATCAAATTTGTGTTATAAATGCAAAGAAGCGCTTTAATATTGAAATGAAATACCTTTTTAGCAGCATCTTTGCTCGTTAACAAATAACAACTTAGTGCATGTTTGGGTTTCAGTTTCAGAAGTCCTTTTTAACTTTTGGAGGGGTAAAAAGACAAAAATACCCCTCCAGAAGTCACTAGAAGTCAAGATGGAGTAACTTCTACTGACTTCTGGAGGGGTATTTTCGTCTTTTCACCCCTCCAAAAGTCAAAAAGGACTTCTCAACCTCAAAGCCAAACAGCCCCTTAGTTGTGCTTTACGTGTACCTGTTTCTTTGTAATCATGGTACAGTTTCTCTGAAGGTGTAGTTCTCGTGGTATCACATTCCTACTGGTTTTAACATCATTTGTTTACTCCTTAATTTTTCAGTTGGCATGACCATGCAATGTTGTTTGAGCAATACCATTGGAAGAAGGCACTGCAGAAGAAACAGAAATACAAATTCTCGGTATGTTTGGACAAAAACACACATATATGTAGTGGTGTCAGTCATGTTGGGTTGACGGTTGATGAGTTTTGGTTGAATTGCTCAACCAAAACAGGGCTCATATATTTATTCGTGTCGAAAACTTTAAGCCTAACCCAAACATATTTAAAATCGTGTAAGTCGAATACGACCTGTTCAACCCATTTTATCTAAATGTGTTAACACGGGTTGGCAGGTAGTAATCACGATGTAAATGTGTTGTTGGTTTGGTGGGTTGTAATAAATGGGTTAAACGAGTTGTTCGATTGGTGGGTTGACCTGTCAAGTTAAACAGGCTAGACAGGTCACCTGAACACAGCCCATTTATTATACGGTTCTTGTGACAACATAAAACCTGATTTTTCCATATCATTTAGGTGTGAATTCATAGAGTACCAATTTAAGTAAGAATTGCAATATCTGCATAAGCTCTTGTAGTACATAGTGCTAATGAGTTATAGTTGGTGATAGAAAGAGACCTAGTTATGTGGCTAAATAACACTTTCAATGTAACATGTATCATGTACGAGTGTTTAGCGACTCGTGGTTTTTTACTTAAAAATGGTTCTATATTGAACGGTGCTTTATGCATCTATATGTATATGATATATATGGATGCATGGTGGGACATAAACCTTCTATCAAGTAAACTTTATTTTGAGCGGGTTTTGATGTTGTATGCTTGGTTGTAGTGGAACGAGAACTGGAGCAGAGCGGCCCGTGATTCGTACTACTTCAACTGGCCGGTTTACTTCCCTTAAGGTTTTCACCTCTTGTTGCAAAAGAGGTTGTAAACATTTCAGTAATATGATGTGGATTTTGGTGCAAGTTGTAAGCCATGTGAGACTGCTCAGGCCTTGATTTTTTCATTTTAGTTACTCCTCTTATCTCATTTGTTATAATACATATGAATGCAATGGATGCACGTAAGCAATACGTAAACTGATGTCGCTTTGACTCTCTTACGGGTGCAGTTGGTTTTGCGTAACCGATAAATGGACGTTTCTGTTTTTAGAAAGTGAAACTGATAAAAGAGTTTGGTTTTGGTTTCAGTTGGAGGTGTACAAGAAAACTGGTTTACATTTACGAACCAGTTAAGAACATGATCTGGTACCTTAATATAAACCTGTTCGGCCCAAATTGGTTTGGCCTTGATCCAGCCTGCGGGTTATCGACCAATTTGTGTTCCTACGAGAACAAACCGGTTTGACTGTTTTAGAAAATGTAGGTTAAAGCTAGTCATTATATACCTGTTTTTATATATTTACTGTCGTGAGGCTAAACTAGCAGTGTTTTTTTTTTTTTTTTTAATCATTTTGACCCCTAAATGTTAGTGTAAATATGTAGTAGGTGTATTGGTTTGATCACAACATTAAAAAATTATCTTTAAACTCTCTTAAAAATCGATTTGTACATCCAAATATATGTCGTACCCATCAACCTTAGTTGAACATTGATTTATAACATGTACCGAACTTATCTCTAATATAAACACTCTCCGTCTGAGCTTTCAAAGATATACCGACCTTAGGTGCATAAAAGACGACAACATGATAATGATTGTTTATGACTTGAAATTTTTTTGTCTCAATTTATGTCAGTTTTTTAGTATTCAACAAAGTGTGAACTTTAGTTATTTTTGTTTAGTTTTCAATTTTATAAAAGTTTGAAAAATAGGTTAAAAAGAATGTCAGAGAAAGTATGTCTTTTCTGTTTTTGAAAAAAATCAGTTTTTTGGCTTTAGAAAACTTTGTATTGAAGCTTCAAAAGACTTCATCTTTGACTTAAAATAAATTGTCATTTGGCTACGGAAAATTTGACACTTAGAGAATTTTTAGTGTTTTTATCAAATCTTTCAAAGTAACTTTCTTGTACTTCTGAAAGCTTCCTTGTACTTCTGAAAGCTTATTGAGAGCTCTTTGATATGTATCATGATGCCTCTATGATAGTTCTCAACACATTTTTTTTAACTCTTTTGATCTGTTTATGAAATTGTTTTTCTTTTGTTAAATTTATCATTTTTGATAAAGAAAACTTCATATAATAGCAAGCAAGTTTTAACAATGTTTTAATTAGGTCACTCATATTTTTATTTGTTCTAATGTAACATCCGATTTTTAATCCGGACTCGTAATCATATTATGGTTTATGTTTATTAATTGAGTTCAAGTTTATGTTATATCAGTATTTGGTACCGTATTTATAAATTAATCGTGAGCGAGGCGGTTAATAATAATAATAATAATAATAATAATAATAATTATTATAATAATAATAATAATAATAATAATAATAATAATAATAATAATAATAATAGTAAAATATGAAAAGAATATGTGTGTGTAAATAGAGAGGCGGTGAAGAGAGTACAAAAGCAGATTTTCATCTGCATCTTCATTTCTTGTTCATCTCAAAACCCAAACGCTCCCGTTTTCATCTTCGTCGAATCTTTGATCAAATCGACTAATTTGGCTCCGTTTTGGTAAGTTTTGAATGTCACGGATCAATTCCGGTATGTTATAAGCTGTGTATATGATTTAATCTGATCCAATAACATGTTTAAATCATCGATTTGATCTTGTTCTTTTCTAAGTTTAACCGGAAAATTCGGATCCGATTTTTAGTGAAGTTTTGATAAAATAAAGATCCGAAACTTTTATAAACTGTGTGTACATGTTCTGTTTTGAATATGGCATGATTTGGATGATTAAAACTCAAGTTTTGAATAAGTTTCGGATAAAAAAGTCAAGAACACAGCTGCTGTTCCGTTTCAGGCGAATGAGCTCAGTCGCATGATTCAGTCGTACGAATGAGGGTTTAATCATGCGACTGAGTGCGAATGAAGGTTCAGTCGTGAGACTAAGAACTCAGTCACCTGGGTTAGAAGCCGAATGAAGCCGAGTGGTCACTGCGTATGAATGAGGACTCAATCGTACGAATGAATGGTTAGTCGTACGACTGAAGGTTCAGTCGCATGGTTCAAACGCATGGGTTAGTCGCATGAGGTCTTATTCGTACGATTGACTCCGAGTGGTTGGCTCTGTCATACGAATGTGTTCATTCATATGTTTCATTCGTGCGAAAGAGAGGTTCATTCGCATAGGAGTTCTGTTTGAAAATAGTTTACTGAATCAAGGTTTATTGCTTTAGATATACCTTGTTAAGAAGAAGGACTAGTTACCTTGTGTACGTGGATTGTTTAATTATCGTGAGGAAGTTAATAAGGTGAGTTCTAAGCCCTTTTCAAATACTTGGTTTTAACATTCGGGTTAGCATACATACGATGATAAATGATTTGAATGTTTTAGCACCAGAATTGTAATAATGATGTTTATACATTACTAACAGCTTGTGAGGTTGTTAGGGTAAAGTTGGGAATAATGAATGGTTATCTAAATATTGCTAATTATCATGTGTTTGGTAATGATTCCAATGGGTTAGATAGGGTTTTAAAAGAAATGAAAATATAATGAAACTGGTGCTAAAAAAGAATATGGGGTGGATGTGTGAGTGATGTGATAATATTGGCAAAGAATAAAGAAATGAGTTTGATGTGATGTAAATCTCAATAGGCCAGTTAGGGTAAGATGCCTGAGTGTAGACTGTATAGTGAAAAGAGTGATGATGATCACTGGGCTTTGTGAACATCTTGTGGTGACGACCCTAGATGATTAAATTGACATCCTGCTAGATGAGAGATAATAGTTATAGTTTCATGTGGGAAACTGACGTCCGGTGAGACGAGTCCGGTGGGACAAAGTAAAGTTGATTATTTTAATATTGCCAATATAAACATGATTTTTCCATGTGGTATAATGTTGTTAATGTTTTAATAATAATTTAGAACTCACCAGTTTATCTGATGTTTTGAGTATGTTGTATATATGCTAGGTAAGGAAGGATCCTCTAGTAATAGAGGAAAGCAAGCTTGAGTTGGATAAGAATGCTATCACAGGGCAGTTGCTGGCATAGGATGTGGGTCATGTTAATAATGTAAAAAGGGATGTATAATTAAATAATATAATATGTAAAACATTTTGTAAGTTGGGTTAATATGTAATTATGTTCAGTCTTCCGCCGTAAAATTGAAAGCTCTGATTTGTATTTAAGATATTAAACCAACGACGTGACGTGCCTCCGGTACCCTTCCGGGTTTAGGGCGTCACAGGTTGGTATCAGAGCAGTAGTTAAAGGGATCTAGTGCTTTAAAATCTAGACTTTAACTAGAAAATAGATATGCCAGCAAGGATAGCTAGATAGAATAGTTTGTTAAAAACAAGAGAAGTTGATTGGGCGAACATGAGAAGGAATAACGAGAACAGTAAAAGTGGAGTAAATAATTAATAATACTTGGCCAATATTATTAATAATTTACTTTACTTATAGTGTTATGGTTATATACTTACATGCGAATACCAAATAATCCTGATCTCATTTTGATTGGTTATGGCTGATAGGGAGAGTAAAAGAATACAAGGTGGAACCTCGGAAAGAAATGTTGATGAAAGCACAGAGATGATTAGTATGACGAGACAGCAATTTCATGATGCAATTGCTGAAGAGGTTCGTAAGGCCTTGAATGTAGCTAGACCTGATGTGAATAGGAATGTTGATAAAGCTGAAGGGTCTAGTGAGAGAAAGGGAGTTACGTATAATCAATTTAAAGAATGTAATCCTTCGCAGTTTTCAGGGGCTTTGGATGTGGTAGCCACCTATAAATAGCTTCGTGAAATGGAAGTCATGATTAAGTTGAGTGAGTGTAGGGAAGATCAAAAAGTGAAGTTTGCAGCCCACTCGTTTGTAGGTGAGGTTTCTGTATTGGTGGGATACGGTTATCCAAGCGTTAGGTGAGGAGGCTACCGATAAAATGTTGTGGCCTGAATTTAAAAAGTTAGTATCGGACAAGTTTTGCCTGAAATGTGAGATGGATCGAATAGAGATGAGTTTCCTGCAGTTTTAGGCAGGTAATATGTCCCATAGGGAATATACGTCTAAGTTTGAAGAGATGGCGCGATTGGTGCTTCATTTAGTGGTTCCTGAAGAGAAGAAAATTTTGAGGTATACACAGGGGTTGCCTCAGGAAGTTAGAAAGTTGGTTAGATCATCTGCTCCGGGTAGTTATCAGTTGGTGGTAAACTTAGCGGCATATATGTATCAAGAAGTTTTTGATAGTGATGTTGTTCCTGATGAAAATAAAAGAAAACGTGAGAAACCTGTAGCCCAGAAAAGATTTGAGAATATAAGTTTTCAGAAGAAGGGTAAATTTGGAAGGGGTCAGTTTAAAGGAATGTTAGAAATGAGGTATCACGTTGCGGGAAATGTTGCAAGATACATAGGGGTGAATGTATGATTGGTAGTAGGATTTGTTTTAAGTGTGGAAAGTTAGGTCATTATACTAATGAATGTAGTGAAGGTCCTCGTAGATGTTATGAATGTGGGGAAACGGGGCATATTCGGAGTGAATGTCCAAAGCTAGTAGTTAGAAAGCCTGAACCGATTAGATCGATGAAAGGGTTAGGAGGAGGGTCGAGTGTGGCTAAGGGGCGAGCATATTCTATGTCAGCCAGTGAGGCTAAAGCTTTGCCAGATGTAGTCTCAGGTACGTTTTTAGTTAATGGAATTCCAGCTAACGTGTTATTTGATTCTGGTGCGAGTGGAAGTTTTGTATTTGTTAATTTTTGCCCTATGCTTGCGTGTGAAATTCGACCATTAGAAGCAGCCTTTATAGTTGAAACTGCTAATAATAGATCTGTGATAATTAGTAGTATGATTGATGGTTCTTTATTGAATTAGAAGGATATAGGTTGCCTGTTAAATTATATCCTATGGTGTTAGGTGGGTTTGATGTAGTTTTGGGTATGGATTGGTTGGCAAACCATGAAGCTCATATTGTATGTAATAAGAAGCTAATTCAGTTAAGAGTGCCTGATGGGAAAATGATTAGTGTATATGGTGATAGAGAAGAGTCAGCTGTAAAAATAGTATCTATGATAAAAGCTTATAAATTAATGAGCTGCGGGTGTGCATCTTATTTAGTATATGTAATTGATTCTCAAAAGTCGGTAAGAAAAATAGAAGACATTCCTGTGGTTAGAGATTTTATAGATGTATTTCTAGAAGAATTACTGGGTATTCCTCCAGACGTGAAGTTGAGTTTAGAATTGACTTAGTTCCAGGTTCTAAGCCAGTTGCCAAGTAGCCTTATAGATTAGCTCCATCGGAATTGAAAGAACTAATGAAGCAAATTGAGGGTTTGTTAGAAAGAGGTTTTATTAGACCCAGTTCTTCGCCGTGGGGTGCTCCAGTGTTGTTCGTGAAAAAGAAAGATGGGAGTATGCGTATGTGTATCGATTACAGGGAATTAAACAAGTTGACGATAACGAATAAGTATCCACTTCCACGAATAGATGATTTATTTGATCAGTTACAGGGAGCTAGTTGGTTTTCTAAGATAGATCTTCGTTCTGGTTATCATCAGCTGAAAATTAAAAAAAGAAGATATACCGAAGACAGCGTTTCATACACGTTATGGTCATTATGAATTTCTGGTTATGTCTTTTGGATTGACAAACGCACCTGCTGCCTTCATGGACTTGATGAATAGAGTATGTAAGCCGATGCTAGATCGACAGTAATTGTATTCATTGATGATGTACTGATCTATTCGAAGAATGAAGGAGATCATGCCTGCCATCTTCGTGAAGTGTTGGAGAAGTTGAGAAAAGAAAAGCTCTATGCAAAATTTTCTAAGTGTGAGTTTTGGTTGCGGGAAGTACAGTTTTTGGGACACGTGATCAACGCAGAAGGTATTCTAGTAGATCCTACAAAGATTGAAACAGTAATGAAATGGAGTCCTCCAAAGACACCATCTGAAATCCGCAGTTTCTTGAGTTTGGCTGGTTATTATAGAAGATTTATTTAGGATTTTGCCAGAATTGCATCCCCGTTAACGAAGCTGACAAGAAAGAATGAAGAATATGTATGGGGACCAGAACAAGAAAATGCATTTCAAGAACTGAAGCAGAAATTAACTCAATCACCAGTATTGTCATTGCCAGATGGAAATGAAGATTTGGTAATTTATTCATATGCTTCGTATCAAGGTTTAGGTTGTGTATTGATGTAGAGGGGACGGGTAATAGCTTATGCTTCCAGACAGTTAAAAGACCACGAGAAGAATTATCCAACGCATGATCTGGAATTGGCAGCAGTGGTGTTTGCCTTGAAGATATGGAGACATTACTTATATGGGACAAAATGTACAATTTATACGGATCATAAGAGTTTGAAATATTTCTTCGATCAGAAAGAATTAAATATGCGTCAGCGGAGATGGTTAGAGTTAGTGAAAGATTGCGATTGTGAAATACTTTACCATCCTGGTAAAGCAAATGTAGTTGCTGACGCATTGAGCAGAAAAAATGAACATCCTCCGATTCGAGTTAAGTCATATAAGTTAGTGATAACTCCAGATTTTATGCATCAGTTACGGGAAGCTCAATTAGAATCATTAAAGGAAGAGAACGTAAAGCGAGAATGAATGAAAGGTCAAACAAAAGATTTGGGAGAAAATAGTTTTGGAGTTAAGACAAAATATGGTCGAATGTGGGTTCCGATTATGATGAAAGAGTTGGTGCTGAATGAAGCCCATAAATACAGATATTCTATTCACCCTGGTGCTACAAAGATGTATAAAGATTTGAAACAAGAATATTGGTGGCCAGGTATAATGTGATGCAGTATGTGAATAAGTGTTTGACATGTCTCCAGGTTAAAGCTGAACATCAAAAGCCATACGGTAAGCTTCAACCTCTAGAAATTCCAAAATGGAAGTGGGAGGAATTGATAATGGATTTCATAACTAAGCTTTCGCGTACAGCTAAACGTTATGATACTATTTGGGTTATAGTGGATAGATTGACACGTAGCGGGCATTTCTTACCAATCAAGGAAACGTATAACTCTGAGAAGTTAGCAGAACTGTTTATTCGAGAAATTATTGCTCGTCATGGAGTACCGTTATCAATTGGGTCAGATAGAGATACACGTTTTACTTCGAGGTTTTGGAGAAAATTTCATGAAGATATGGGTACTCGTTTATTACACGGCACATCTTTTCATCCAGAAACTGATGGGTTAACTAAAAGAACTATCCAAACAGTTGCGGATATGTTACGGGCCTGTGTTATAGATTTTGGTGGCAGCTGGGATAGTTATTTGCCACTAGTAGAATTCTCCTACAATAACAGTTATCATTCTACAATTGAGAGAGCTCCTTATGAGATGTTATATGGTAGAAAGTGCAGGAGTCCGATATTTTAGGGAGAAATTGGGCAGAAAGAGTTGGGTAGTTTGGAAATTGTACAGGCTACAGATGAAAAACTAGATCAGATCAAAGCTCGGTTTAAAGCGGCTCAGGATCGGCGAAAGTCTTATGAAAATAAAAGGAGAAGACATATAGAGTTTGAAGTAGGAGACAGAGTTATGTTGAAAGTATCTCCTTGGAAGGGAATTATTAGATTTAGAAAGAGAGGAAAGTTAAGTCCTCGTTTTATAGGACCGTTTAGAATTATAGAACGAGTTGGAAAGGTGGCTTATAAACTAGAGTTACCCGATCAGTTACAAGGAATCCACCCAACTTTTCATGTATCGCAGTTGCGTAAATGTTTAGCTGATGAGAGTACCTATGTACCTTTAGATGATATAGAGGTGAATGATAAGTTGAATTATGTTGAGAGACCTACTACTATAGTAGATAGAAAAGCGAAAAGATTGAGAAATAAGACTATTGAGTTAGTTAAAGTGCAGTGGTCGAATAGAAAAGGCGGATTTCACATGGGAGTCAGAAGACGAAATTAGGAGAGATTATCCTCAGTTGTTTGAATAGTTGGTTTCGAGGACGAAACCTATTTAAGGGGGAGAGAGTTGTAACATCCGATTTTTAATCCGGACTCGTAATCATATTATGGTTTATGTTTATTAATTGAGTTGAAGTTTATGTTATATCAGTATTTGGTACCATATTTATAAATTAATCGTGAGCGAGGCGGTTAATAATAATAATAATAATAATAATAATAATAATAATAATAATAATAATAATAATAATAATAATAATAATAATATAATAATAATAATAATAATAATAATAATAATAATAATAATAATAATAATAATAATAATAAAATATGAAAAGAATATGTGTGTGTAAATAGAGAGGCGGTGAAGAGAGTACAAAAGCAGATTTTCATCTGCATCATCTTCATTTCTTGTTCATCTCAAAACCCAAACGCTCCCGTTTTCATCTTCGTCGAATCGTTGGTCGAATCGACTAATTCGGCTCCGTTTTGGTAAGTTTTGAATGTCACGGATCAATCCTGGTATGTTATAAGCTGTGTATATGATTTAATCTGATCCAATAACACGTTTAAATCATCGATTTGATCTTGTTCTTTTCTAAGTTTAAAACCGGAAAATTCAGATCCGATTTTTAGTGAAGTTTTGATAAAATAATGATCCGAAACTTTTATAAATTGTGTGTACATGTTCTGTTTTGAATATGGCATGATTTGGATGATTAAAAATCAAGTTTTGAATAAGTTTTGGATAAAAAAACGTCAAGAACACAGCTGCTGATCCATTTCAGGCGAATGGGCTCAGTCGCATGATTCAGTCGTGCGAATGAGGGTTTAATCGTGCGACTGAGTGCGAATGAAGGTTCAGTCGTGCGACTAAGAACTCACTCGCCTGGGTTAGAAGGCAAATGAAGCTGAGTGGTCACTGCGTATGAATGAGGACTCAATCGTGCGAATGAATGGTTAGTCGTACGACTGAAGGTTCAGTCGCATGGTTCAAACGCATGGGTTAGTCGCATGAGGTCTCATTCGTACGATTGACTCTGAGTGGTTGGCTCTGTCGTACGAATGTGTTCATTCGTGTGTTTCATTCGTGCGAAAGAGAGGTTCATTTGCATAGGAGTTCTGTTTGAAAATAGTTTACTGAATCAAGGTTTATTGCTTTAGATATACCTTGTTAAGAAGAAGGACAAGTTACCTCGTGTACGTGGATTGTTTAATTATCGTGAGGAAGTTAATAAGGTGAGTTCTAAGCCCTTTTTAAATACTTGGTTTTAACATTCGGGTTAACATACATACGATGATAAATGATTTGAATGTTTTAGCACAAGAATTGTAATAATGATGTTTATACATTACTAACAGCTTGTGAGGTTGTTAGGGTAAAGTTGGAAATAATGAATGGTTATCTAAATATTACTAATCATCATGTGTTTGGTAATGATTCCAATGGTTAGATAGGGTTTTAAAAGAAATGAAAATATAATGAAACTGGTGCTAAAAAAAGAATATGGGGCGGGTGTGTGAGTGATGTGATAAATTGGCAAAGAATAAAGAAATGAGTTTGATATGATGTAAATCTCAATAGGCCAGTTAGGGTAAGATGCCTGAGTGTAGACTGTACAGTAAAAAGAGTGATAACGATCACTGAGCTTTGTGAACATCTTGTGGTGACGACCCTAGATGATTAAATTGGCATCCTGCTGGATGAGAGATAATAGTTACAGTTTCATGTGGGAAACTAACGTCCGGTGGGGCGAGTCCGGTGGGACAAAGTAAAGTTGATTATTTTAATATTGCCAATATAAACATGATTTTTCCATGTGGTATGATGTTGTTAATGTTTTAATAATAATTTAGAACTCACCAGTTTATCTGATGTTTTGAGTATGTTGTATATGTGCTAGGTAATGAAGGATCCTTTAGTAATAGAGGAAAGCAAGCTTGAGTTGGATAAGAATGCTATCCTAAGGCAGTTGCTGGCATAGGATGTGCGTCATGTTAATAATGAAAAAAAGGATGTATAATTAAATAGTATAATATGTAAAACATTTGTAAGTTGGGTTAATATGTAATTATGTTCAGTCTTCCGCTGTAAAATTGAAAGCTCTGATTTGTATTTAAGATATTAAACCAACGACGTGACGTGCCTCCGGTACCCTTCCGGGTTTATGGCATCACATCTAAGCAGGCCACTAAAGTTTTAAAAATGTTCCAATTGGGTCACTAATACTTTTATTTGTTCCAACTAGGTCATTAAAGTTTTAAGAGTGTTATAATCAGGTCACTCATATTTTTCTTAATTGTTTTAAATAATTCACAATTTTTTTAAAATAATTCATTCTTTTTATAAATGTTGTTAATTTTTTTAAAAAAACTTCAATTTTTAAATTTTTTACAACTTATGAATGACCCAATTAAAAAAATCCTGAAACTTTAGTCATCTGACTGGTATAAAAGTTGTACGAGTGACCTGATTGAAACAATAAACTTTATGAGTGACCTAATTAAAACAAATCTAAAACTTGATTACTATTTTATAAAATTATTTTTTTATATTAGTAAATTATAGATAATGCACTAGTAGAAAAAACTAGAAGATCATACCAAGACAACAAATAGAAGATGCTTACTGGCACATCATAAGCCATTTAGATTGTAGTTTAAAGCTCTATGGTTTATCTTGATGTGATCACCTATATTTAGATTACTATTGAAACTGACCAACAATGATTAGATCACATCTTCTTCCTAGACAAGTTTTGTGTTATTTTTTTTAACTTGCATTTTCTTTTATAACTCGAGGTTCGATATCATAATTTGTTTTGGTATTTGTGTTTGACCTACGAATCGGCATTAGAATGCGCATTTTGGGCCTTCCTAGTTTATATTATATATATGTATATAAGAATTAAACAGTCAGTTTATACGCATGCAATATATGAAAGCCCATTCAAATTAAATAAAATATACTATTTGAATTATCTATTATTTTTAGGGCTGTAAACGAGCCAAGCCGAGCCGAGCTAGGATGGGTTCGAGCTCGAGCTCGAAGCTTATCGAGCCGAGCCGAGCCGAGCCGGCTCGAAAATTTTAACGAGCACAAAACAACGGCTCGAGTTCGGCTCGTGAAAAGCTCGAGCCAGCTCGTGGCTCATTCGAGCCGACTCGATTTTAAAAAAATTCACATTAATTTATATGAAAACATAAAAAATATATATTATGACTTTTACCTTTTATTGAGTACTCAGTAGTTAGGTAACAAAGATCATTATTTTAATATAAACAATTTATTATCAGTTATATATTTTTTAAATAAAATATTAAATGTTTCTAAATTGAATTCATTTTTATTAAAAAAACTTTCTAAAATCCTAATATAAAAATAATAATCATAATAATAGTAGTAGTAATAATAATATTTTTTTATTATACTATATAAATATATATATATATATACATATATTATATGCACCGAGTCATGAGTCGAGCCAAAGAACCGAGCCACGAGCCGAGCCAACGAACCAAGCCACGATCCAAGCTCGAACCGAGCTAACCCTGGCTCGAGTTCAGCTCGTTTAGAATTAGAGCCGAGCTGAGCCGGCTCGTTTGGATACGAGATTTTTTCGAGCCGAGCTTTTTTCGAGCTTTTCTAGAGCGAACTTGAGCGAATATCGAACCGCGAACTTTTTATACAGCCCTAATTATTTAAGTAATAGTTGAGTGTCAACATGTAGGAGCCGGTCACTATACAAAGTTTAATTTTTATATGAAATGTATGAAGTCAGACACATGTTTCTTCGCGGAGGGGTAGTTTCGTCTGTGCTATAATTACACGTAAAATGTATATAATTACGCAAATTATGCAAGTTATATCCATTATTATGCATATTATTTATTATTACGCAAAAGAAATTACTCACGTTATAAAAAATAATTATGCAAGTTATACTTATAACTATGCAAGTTATATTTATAATTACGCAAGTTATATGATAATTATGCAAATTATGTTCATAATTACGCAATTAATAATCACTCAAGTTATACGCACAACACATATACGTTTTTAAAAAAAATATTGATTTAAAAAAAAGAAGTATAGCAATATAATACTCAAATAAAAGGGAATAAAATGCTCGATTTATGGTGTATTTTAAAAAAAAACAATGTCATATTAAAAGTTATATATGTTAAAAAAGGGGAATTTAAAAAAATTCAACAATTGTAGACTATTTCCAAATCTACTCCTCCATACATATTTCCTTACGTAATTATTTCATCTTTAACCTAAACCGTCCATCGCTTACATCAATAGTTGTTATCACTTCGTACACTTCGCACGAACTGTTTACTTAGTACCGTAAACTTTCTCTATTTATGTAATTATAAAATATAAATATGCCTATTAAGTTATACTAATCCAAATTAGTTGCAAACATTTTTGAAATTTTAATTTTAAATAACAAGTAAAATAATAGTAGTGTTTTAGTTATCCACATTATTTGAAATTCCAAAATTTAAGGTTTTAAAACTAAAAAATTACGAGCCTAATAATACGAAAGCTAACTAGCATATACCAAACTACCTTATAAGCCGTGTGATACACGAGATGCAAATAGAAAAATCCACATGCTCTTCAATACTTTAGCAAGGATGAATAATTTTGTTATTAAGTGCATTTGAAAAAGGGTCATAACTAATATGGGCAAATTTGACTTTTAGAAGTCAAGTATGACAATATTTATGCTAATAACAAAGCTCTAGATATCGTATCATATTAGACTATATCCTGCATTTTGTGCGGCATTTCATTTATATAACAAGTTAATAGACTATCTATATTGATATTATATGAGGAGTGTTTGCTATTTTATCAATCTGATATTGTTATCTAGTAGTTTTACTTTAAATCATGGTTTATTTGTTTGCAGGAGACGTCAAATATGAATTATAACATTAAATTTTGATCTGAGTCATCTTAACCCGAACCCATCCTGACCCGAACCCATCTTGACCCAAACCCGTCCTAATCCATTTCTAACATGAAACCGTTCCGACCCGAACCCGTCCTGACCCGAACCCGTCCTGACCAAACCCGTCATGACCTGACACCCGACCCAACTCATCCATTTTGCCAGGTTTGGTATGTATGATTTCTCAAAAACAAGCCCTTCTCCCTATGCATCCCCTTTAACAATAAGCTCAACACTCCGGCGGCTTCATCCCAATTTTGGCGCCGAACCAATTCCCGGAGAAGATAACGCAATATTTGATGCTCCGGCCATAAACTCAATTTGAAGTTCACGAATATTGTTGATTTGGGGGATGCGGGATTTTGTAGAGTTTCGACTTTCGAATCACTGAAATGTTTCGGGAAATCACTCAAAGCTTTAAACAATATGATGGAAATAGGTCGGAGATCTTTGGGTCTGGCTGGAAATCGTCGAAGCTTTCAACAATAACTATGAATGTGAAACCAAGATCTTTCAAAGCACTCAATAACAATTTGATGATCTAGTGGTTTTGACTTTGAGGGTGACCCGTTTTTGTTAATTTCACCCATATTGACCCACATTCTATTTAGGTACCATCCTGACCCGTTAACAATTTTTGGACAACCTATCCTGACCCATTTCCTTTTTAAAATTGCCCTTAAGGACCCAAAGTGAATACCATGGGTTTGTTTTGCTACCATTAATTAGCATGACTAGTTATTTTTCTTTCACTTCATAACTTTTTAGTTAGAAAGTTTGTGTAAATTTTTTTTTATAAATTTTAGAAAAAAACGTGTTAGTTATAAGTAAATTTTCAACTTTAGCTGTGGTTACATTACATAACGGATGTTCAAATGTGTCAATATAGAAAACAAATAAAACAACCAAATACACCTAATGAGTCAACATACACCTAAATATACCAGCCAATATTACCAAATACACCAACATACATCTAAATATGCTTGTCAACATATTCAAATACACCAACATACACTTAGATATGTGTAACATCTCGTATTTTCGTTAAATAAAAGTTAACCATGTTAAAATCTTGTAAGGACCTTTATGATTTTTGTGAAACTTTGAGGACTTGTTATACATAATAATTAATTTGGAAGTTAATCAATTAATTTAATAAATAATAATAATAATATTATAAGTGTTACAATGGTTGCTTAATATTATAAAACTTAAAGTGATAATAATCTTAGTAATAATAATAATAATCTTAATAATAATAATAATAATAATAATAATAATAATAATAATAATAATAATAATAATAATAAAAGACTTTAAAATTTCTATGGGATTTATGAGGATAAGTAAATATTTAAACGCTATTTTAACCACCTTAACAATTTAATGATTAATATTTAACAAGATTTATAATTTATATATAAATAAATGGTTTAATTATTTAAAAATTTGGGTTTTATAAAGTATGGGGTTGGAAATGTAATTATTAAAACTTTGTTTTAAAAGTTTTTGCATAAAATAGTAACAACATGAAACTGCAGGGACTATTTGTGTAAATTGAATTAAAACACCCAAACCGTTCCCCCCACCCCCGTATTTCCGGCTAACCGCCGGCAGGATCTCCGGCCACGCCTCCGGCGACCACCAAACCTCAACCAAACATTGAATTAATGCAATTAAACCGTTTTTAACCATTCGCGACCAATAATCGAACCTGTTGTTGCACCTTAATTTGATTTTAAGGATCGTTATGGGCATTCAAACACGAAACCGAAGTTCGTCTTTAACTATGGAGCCGTTTGAGCATTTAAACCAAATTACAACCTAATTAAGCTAAAATAAACAATAATATGGCTACATCTAATCGTATACTACCCTCAATTTCACCTGAAACACACGAAATCTTCGAGTTCTATCATCACTACCATCGCGAGTCTGCAACCAAGGGGCTCAACACCATTCAGGTGTTCTGAACTTAAATTGATAAGGGGCTTTGGATCCAGAGCATCACTTGAAGCTCTATACGAGTTTAATTTGAGTTTTGTTATCATTAGCACACGAATCAAGTTCAACCGTGGCCGCAACCCTTTCATAGTTGGTTCTTCTCTCATTCATCTTCAAATCGGGTAATTAAACATAAGATCTTGCTCGAAAACACACGGGAAATCAAAGCCCCATGTTTATTTCTATAATTGTTATCATATCAATGTTCAATTTGGATTAATCAGGATCTAGGGTTCTTGAGTTTGGGGGAGTTCAATCGGGGTTGTGTACTTAAGATATTAAAACCAACAATAACCGCGGCTGAGGCCTTGGTACATTGATAAGGCGTGTGTCTCCTAAACAGGAGGTCCCTAGTTCGAATCCGGGGGACCTCGTGTTTTAGTTTTGGGGCTTTTTGGCCTTCAAAATTAATTCTAAATTTTAAAAAAAAATTTATAAAAAGTCATTCTATAAAAGCTGATTTTTTTTAAATACTCTCAACTATTTTCTGTGAATTAATTTCTTAAAAAGGAATATATTTATACTTTTATCAAATATTTTAAAAGATGAAATAAATAGTTTATTTTATGAAAACTATACTTTAAATAATATTTGATTCCACAAATATGTTTATTTCAAACGTAACCCTAAAGTGTCACTTAAATTGTGTTTAATAGACCATATTTAATTTCTTTACGAGTTATTATAAACATTATATTTTTATATACATATCTTTATATAAAATGTAACAAATGTCTTTAATTGTAATAAACATAATAATTCTATTTTATTAACCATAATAATTTGACAAGCTCTAAATACCATTCAAACGTTAAACCTATTATTAAACATTAGGTCTTGTAAATATATATATCTAGGTGCTTTGTGACGACTTACGTTGGAACGGCGTCTATCATAATTCTTATTAATCATCCAATATATACTTATTTGATCATGTGAGTATTTCTATACCCCTTTTTCTTATTTTCACACTTTGGGGTGAAACATGTTAACTTATATCATTGCACTTGTAAACTTATTTGAGACTTGTAAACTTTATGGCATTTCATCATGTAAAGTTATGGTTAGTTGAACTTTTGTGGTTATCATGTTATGACGTTATATGTACGGTCATTAATTATTGCTAGCCTGGTGACGTCATAGATCTATGGGCCTGACAAGCCTGCTTGGTTGATCCAAGTACACTTAGTTAATCGTATATACTTTTAACGTTTGACACATGTAAAACTTTGTCAAGGTTTGATTGTTGCATTGTTCATAACATCCCTAATCACTTTATTCACTAACTTATGACTTGAATTGCCATCTTTTATATATTCTATGTATTGAATACTATGGAATGCTCACCAACATTTTTATGTTGACTTTTTTATTTTTAACATGTTTCAGGAATACCTCAAGTATGTGTTCTACACTTTGAAGCTTATCACATTTAGGATTGAACTTAGAGAAATAAACGAATGATCTGTTACTTTTATCTTGTATTCTTAATGTATCTTTGTTTGAGATTTTACTTGTATTGTTACAATTGAATCTTGATTACTATATTTGGAATTAATAATAGCGTTATGTGGCTGTGAACAATCGTAACTCTCACACTTCGACGATTCCGCCGTCAAGGTTGGGGTGTGACAATATGCCCAAACAAGTCAACATACAACAAAAGTTACCAAAATACATCCAAATAAGTCAAAATTACACCACAATACTCCCAAACAGGTCAAAATTTACCGAATAAAATAGAGGAGTGTAGATGAAGGTTGTTTTTCCCAGGTTCATGGTCATGGAGGTCGATGACAAGTTGATGTCTATCGCACATAGATGGTGGTTAATGGTGATGGGGCCAACAAAGATGGAGGGGTCCATGGTGATGAGGGATTGGGGGGGAGATGGATGGATGATGGTGATAGGGGATGACGGAGATGGAAGGGTTGACAGTGGTCAACAGTGAGAGGGCGGAGAGGAGGGACGACGGTGATAGGGCAGAGATGTAGGGACGATGGTGATGGAGTCGATGGTGGAAAAGAACGAGATGGAGGGATAAATGGTGATAGGAAGGGTTTTCTAATAACTAGTAATGGCTCCCGCGCGTTGTCTCAGGGTTTTCTCGTCATGTAATAAAAATAATATTATATGTTTTTATATAAAAAAGTAAAAAATCATAAGAATTAATAAAATAAAAATATGAATGTATATAAGTTGTGTTTGTTTTAGTTATTGTTGTAACACAAACTAAAATAATAATATTACAATAACAATCAATCTATAAAATTATTATACAATCAACTAAATATTTTAATTGCTTGTTAAATATTATGATAATACTAATATAAGGTTTATGTTCAATATATAATAAATATTAGACATTTATTTTACTAAAATGATTTATAAATATTTTATTGGTTTAACTAATAAAATCACCTCATAATTTTATATTTTATCTTATACTTAAATTTAAAAAAATAAAATTAGAATAGCTTTGTAATTTTAAAAAAGAAAAAAAAAGATGAGAGCATCTTGATACTCTCGCATCCAACACCTACTTCTATTTTCAGTTTTCATTATCTTTATTTTTTATCTGTCTCAAAACATAATTAACCTATTTAAAACCTCTGCACTATATATCTCTTCAGGCTTCACGCCAAGCGCCACCATCGTCAGTGACGGAGCCAGAACTTTCTTGCACAGGGGACAAAATTAAAGAGTTAAAATTAATTTGAAATTTAAACAAAGTGTGTCCCCAGCTTGTTAAAAAGCCTGCTTTTTACGGTAAAAGTGCCCCCATTTCGATCAAAATTAGGCTAAAAATTAATAAATTTTTAAACATTTGCACTACAAATTCAAAAAAAATTGCACTACAAATTCAAAAAAAGTTTGGTCCACGGGGGGTCTTTCCACCCCCTCCCAATGCATTGGCTTCACCACTGACCATCGCTATAGCACTACCTACAACAGACCACCCATTCCTCTCGCCATTTAAACACACAAACCCATTATGCTAACCTTTACATTAGTGTTGTCTTTTAGATCTGGCTTTCGATTGACAAAAAAGAGATATTTTCCAAAGTCCGACACGACCCGTATTAATGGAAGGCCATCACGACGACCAAAAAGAGACCTGCCTCTTCCAAGGATGATTACCGGTTACGATGGCTACTGATGGTGTGAGGGAGTTTACGGGTTAGATTGAAGACTACAGGTGCACGATTCGACAGATTAAGGGTTCTTAAATGAATAAGGGGACGAGGTGGGTAAGAGTGGCCGCTGCCATAGCTCCGGTAGCAACAACTAAGGGTGTTAAAAATCAATATCTGAAAATATCCAAAATCCAATCTGTATCCAAATCCAAATAAACCGATCCAAATCCTTATTTGGATATTCAGCTCGGACCTCATTCGAGTCAAAATTCTTTATTCAGATTTCATATATCATAATTTTTTTCCGGGTTATTTGGATTAAGAGTTCAACTATGTGTTCTAGCCAACGCTCATCACCCAACTATCTATTATGTTTTCAACTTAACATTCAAGAATCTTGACACATTTCAATTATCTAATGCCATTATACAACAAACCGATTATAAGTTAAATATTATAATCTTCGGGTCTATACTATATTTCAATTCGTGTTCAATTCAAAATTGTATTTTCTAGTTTTATATATTTTATTATGATTTTAAACTTATAAAATATTGACAATAAAAATAGTCAAAATAGGAACAAAAACTAGAAAAAAGTATTATTTGGTTTATTCGGATTATTCGGATATATCCGAATCCGGTCTGAATTGAATTCAGATAGATTCGAATTGGATAGAGATATCCTTATTCGAATCGGATCGGATTTCGGATAAGGTAATGGAATTTTCAAATCCAAATAATGCGTTATTCGATCCGATGAATACCCCTAGCGGCGACTTTAGCGACCCGGTAACTCACCATAAACATAGTTTCAATCTTATCATTGCATCACCAACTTGTTTCTTCCGGCTTCATCACTTGTATTTATGTGGGGACCAAGACATTATTGAATATTATGCTTAGCCCTGGTACAATGGCAATGTAGCCGGAATAATACATATTATAATACCTGATTTGTTTTTAAGTATTTTAAGTTTGAACCTTTGATTTATTTTATTAAATTTAAATATAAACAAACCATGTCAGCAAGTTTACCTGTTAATCATATTAAATACTGTAACATCCGGTTTCTAAATCCGGACTTGTAAATTATATTATAGTTATGATTAATTAAATTAAGTTGAGTTGATTGAGTGTTTAAGTGTTCAGTCGCATAAGTCATATGCGAATGAACTTCAGTCGCTCCCCTTATGTGCGATTGAGACTCAGTCGTACGAATCGTAGGCGTATGAGCTTCAGTCGCACAGTTCAGTCGTACGAATGGTTCAGTCGTGCGACTGAAGGTGAGGCGGTTAAGATTAAGTGTATGGATAAATGGGGCGGTGCAGGGGGTTTAAGGGCAGATTTCTATCTGCACCTATTCTGTTCTCTTGTCCCCTTCACACCCAAAACCCTGTTCTCAAAAAATCGACTAGGCGAAACTCCGTTTTGGTAAGTTTTGAACATCACGGATCAATCCGGAGATGTTATAAGCTGTGCAACTGGTTGAGTTTGATCCAATAACCTGTTTAAATCAGTAAATTGGTCTGGTCCATTTCTGAATTTAAAATCCAAGAATTCAAATCCAAGTTTTTGTGAAATTTTGATGAAATAATGGTCCGAAACCATTGTAAACTATGTGTATAGGATCTGTTTTGAATATGGTATGATTTGGATGGTTAAAACTCAAATTTTGAGTGAGTTTGGATAAAAAACGTCAAGAACACAGCTGCTGATCCGTTTCAGGCGAATAGGCTCAATCGCAGACCTCAGTCGCACGAATGAGAATTTAGTCGTACGACTGAGTGCGAATGGAGGTTCAGTCGTGCGGTTAGAACTCAGTCGCCTGGATAGAAGGCCGAATGAAGACGAGTGAACACTGGGTACGAATGAGAACTCAATCGTGCGAATGAACGGTTAGTCGTACGACTGAAGGTTCAGTCGCATGGTTCATTCGCATAGGTCCAGTCGTATGATTGCTCATTCACATAAGTGTTCAATCGCATGAGGGCCTGTTTGAGAATAAGTTTATTGTATCAGGGTTTATTGCTTTAGATATACCTTGATTAGAGGAAGGACTAGTTATCTTGGGTACGTGGATTGTGTAGACTGTGGTGAGGAAATTGATAAGGTGAGTTCTAAGCCCTTTTTAAATGTTTGGTTTTAACATTCGGGCTAGCACACACATAATGATAAATGAATTGAATGTTTTAGTACCAGAATTGTGATAGTAATGATGGATATGTTTCTAACAGTTGTCAAGCTGTTAGAGGGAAAGTGGGGATAATAAATGATTACCTGAACATTGTTAATCATTACATGATGGTAATGATTGCAATGAGTCAGGTAGGGTGTAAAAGATAGTCCTCTGAACATTGTTAATCATTACGTGATGGTAATGATTCCAATGGGTCGGATGGGGTGTGATGATTAATGAAAATATGTTAAAACTGGTGCTAAAAGAAAGAATGTGTGGGGTGTGAGTGAATGTGATAATATTGGCAATAAATAAAAGAAATGTTTGTAAAATGGTAATATGATGTAAATCTCAACAGGACAGTTAGGGTAAGATGCATGGGTGTGAAACTGTACAGTTTGATAGGAGTGATGACGACCACTCAGCTTTATGAACATCTTGTGGTGACGACCCTAGATGATTATTTGGCATCCTACTGGATGAGAGATAGTAACCGGTAGTTGCTGGATGTGGGCAACCGACGTTACTGGGTATGGGAGACTGGTAGTTGCTGGATGTGGGCAACCGACGTCTCTGGGTATGGTAACCGGTAGTTGCTAGATGTGGGCAACCGACGTTACCGAGTATGAGAAACTGGTAGTTGCTGGATGTGGGCAACCGATGTTTCTGAGTGTAGTAACTGGTAGTTGCTGGATGTGGGCAACCGACGTTACTGGGTATGGGGAACTGGTAGTTGCTAGATGGGGGCAACCGACGTTCGATGGGACAGGTCCAGTGGGACAGAATAATGATAAAAGATGAATTTATAATATTGCCAACAACAAAAAAATAGCTGTGGTGTGTGTGAAAATGTTGTTAATGTTTTAATGAAAATTAGAACTCACCAGTTTATCTGATATTTTGAGTGTGTTGTGTGTGCTAGGTAAGGAGGGATCCTCTGATAATAGAGGAAAGCAAGTATGAGCTGAACGAGGATGCTATCCCGGAGCAGTTGCTGGCATAGGATTTAGGGCTTGTTAATAATGTAAATAGGGCGATGTTTAATTACATACAATCATATGTAAAATGTTTTAAAAAGTTGGGTTAATAATAGTGTTTAAAGTCTTCCGCTGTAAATAGAAAGCTCTGATTTGTGTTTAAAATATTAATCCAACTGCGTGACGTGCCTCCGGTGCCCTGCCGGGTTTAGGGCGTCACAGCTTGGTATCAGAGCAGTGGTTAAAGGGATCTAGTGTCATAATAACTAGACTTTAACTAGAAAATAGATATGCCAGCAGGGATAGCTAGATAGAATAGTTTATTAAAACAAGAAAAGGTGATGGGACTATCATGAGAAGGAATAACGAGAATAGTACAAGTAAAGTAAACAATTAATAGTACTTGGCCAACATTATTAATAATTTACTTTACTATTAGTATTCTGGTTATATACTTACATGCGAGTACCAAATAATCCCGATCTTGTTTTAATAGGTTATGGCTGATAGGGAGAGTGAAAGAATGCAAGGTGGAACCTCGGAAAGAAATGTTGATGAGAGCACCGAGGTGCTTAGTATGACGAGGCAGCAATTCTATGATGCAATTGCTGAGGAGGTTCGTAAAGCCTTGAACGCAGCTAGACCTGATGAAAGTAGGAATGTTGATAAATCTGAGGGGTCTAGTGAGAAAAAGGGAGTTACATATAGTCAGTTTAAAGAATGTAATCCTCCACGATTTTCTGGGGCTATGGATGTAGTAGCCACTTATAAATGGCTTCGTGAAATGGAAGCCGTGATCAAATTGAGTGAGTGTAGGGAGGATCAGAAGGTAAAGTTTGCAGCCCACTCGTTTGTAGGTGAGGCTCTGTATTGGTGGGATACGATTATCCAGACGTTAGGCAAGGAGGCTACTGACAAAATGTTGTGGCCTGAATTCAGAAAGTTAGTATCGGATAAGTTTTGTCCGAAAGGCGAAATGGATCGAATAGAAATGAGTTTCCTGCAGTTTCAGGCGGGTAATATGTCTCATAGGGAATACACGTCTAAGTTTAAGGAGATGGCGCGGTTGGTGCCTCATTTGGTGGTTCCTGAAGAGAAGAAAATTTTGAGGTATACGCAGGGGTTACCTCAGGAGGTTAGGAAGTTGGTTAGATCATCTGCCCCGAATAGTTACCAGTTGACGGTAAACTTAGCTGCAGATATGTATCAAGAAGTTTATGGTAGTAGTGTTGTTCCGGAAGGGAGTAAAAGGGGGCGTGAAGAACCTGTCATGCAGAGAAGATTTGAGAGCCCAAGTTTCCAAAAGAAAAGTAGGTTCGGAAGGGGTCAATTTCCGAGGAATGCCAGAAATGAGCTGCCACGTTGCGGAAAATGTGGTAGGCTACACCAGGGTGAATGTATGATTGGTAGCAGGGCTTGTTTTAGATGTGGAAAAATAGGACATTATGCTAATGAATGTAGTGAAGGTCCTCGTAATGTTATGAGTGTGGAGAAACGGGGCATATTCGAAGTGAATGTCCAAAGTTGGTGTTAGAAAGCCTGAACCGGTTAGATCGATGAAAGGGTCAGGAGAAGGATCGAGTGTGGCCAAGGGGCGAGCATATTCTATGACAGCCAGTGAGGCTAAAGCATTGCCAGATGTAGTTTCAGGTACGTTTTTAGTGAATGGAATTCCAGCTAATGTGTTATTTGATTCTGGTGCAAGTGGAAGTTTTGTATCTATTGATTTTTGCCCTATGCTTGCATGGAAGTTCGACCACTAGAGGTAGCTTTTGTAGTTGAAACTGCTAATGATAGATCTGTGATGATTAGTAGTATGATTGATGGTTGTTATATTGAATTAGACGGATATAGATTACCTGTTAAACTATATCCTATGGTGTTAGGAGGATTTGATGTAGTTTTGGGTATGGATTGGTTGGCAAACCATGAAGCCCATATTGTATGTAATAAGAAGTTAATTCAATTAAGAGCACCGGATGGGAAAACAATTAATGTATATGGTGATAAGGAGGAGTCAACGGTGAAAATAATATCTATGATAAAAGCTGATAAGTTAATGAGCCGCGGGTGTGTATCCTATTTGATATATGTAATTGATTCGCAAAAGTCTGTAAGAAGATAGAAGACATTCCTGTGGTTAGAGATTTTGCAGATGTGTTTCCAGAGGAATTACCGAGTATACCTCCAGATCGTGAAGTTGAGTTTAGAATTGATTTGGTTCCGGGTGCTAAGCCAGTTGCTAAGCCACCTTATAGATTAGCCCCATCGGAATTGAAAGAGTTAATGAAACAGACTGAAGACTTGTTGGAAAGAGGTTTCATTAGACCCAGTTCTTCCCCGTGGGGTGCTCCAGTATTGTTTGTGAAGAAGAAAGATGGGAGTATGCGTATGTGTATTGATTACAGAGAATTAAACAAGTTGACGATAAAGAATAAGTATCCACTCCCACGAATAGATGATTTGTTTGATCAGCTACAGGGAGCCAGTTGGTTTTCTAAGATAGACCTTCGTTCGGGATATCATCAGTTAAAAGTCAAGGAAGAAGATATACCTAAGACAGCGTTTCGCACACGTTATGGTCATTATGAATTTCTGGTCATGTCTTTTGGGTTGACGAATGCCCCTGCTGCTTTTATGGATTTGATGAATAGGGTGTGCAAGCCAATGTTAGATCGATCAGTAATTGTGTTTATTGATGATATACTGATCTATTCGAAGAATGAGGGAGATCATGCTTGCCATCTTCGTGAAGTGTTGGAAAATTTGAGAAAAGAAAGGCTTTATGCAAAATTTTCTAAGTGTGAGTTTTGGTTGCGGGAGGTACAGTTTTTAGGGCATGTGATTAATGCAGAAGGTATTTTAGTATATCCTACCAAGATTGAAACAGTAGTGAGGTGGAGTCCTCCAAGGACGCCATCTGAGGTTCGCAGTTTCTTGGGTCTGGCTGGTTACTATAGAAGGTTTATTCAGGATTTTGCCAAAATCGCATCCCCGTTAACAAAACTTACGAGGAAGAATGAAGAATATGTTTGGGGACCAGAACAAGAAAATGCATTTCAAGAACTGAAGCAGAAATTAACCCAATCACCAATATTTTCGTTGCCAGATGGAAATGAAGATTTGGTGATTTATTCAGATGCTTCGTAACAAGGTCTAGGCTGTGTATTGATGCAGAGGGGACGAGTGATAGCTTATGCTTCCAGACAATTGAAAGAACATGAAAAGAATTATCCGACGCATGATTTAGAATTGGCAGCGGTGGTGTTTGCCTTGAAGATATGGAGGGCATTACTTATATGGGACGAAATATACGATTTACACAGATCATAAGAGCTTGAAGCATTTCTTTGATCAGAAGGAATTGAACATGCGCCAGCGGAGATGGTTAGAATTGGTGAAAGATTATGATCGTGAAATACTTTACCATCCTGGTAAAGCAAATGTGGTTGCTGACGCATTAAGTAGAAAGAATAAACACCCTCCAATTCGAGTTAAATCATACAAGTTAGTGATAACCCCATATTTTATGCATCAGTTACGAGAAGCTCAATTAGAAGCACTGAAAGAAGAGAACGTGAAGCGAGAACGAATGAAGGGTCAAACAAAGAATCTAGAAGAAAATAATTTTAGGGTTAAGATAAAATGTGGTCGTATGTGGGTTCCGATTAATATGAGGGAACTAGTGTTAGATGAAGCTCATAAGTCCAGATATTCTATACATCCTGGTGCTACTAAGATGTACAAAGATTTAAAACAAGAATATTGGTGGCCCGGTATGAAGTTTAATGTAATGCAGTATGTGAATAGGTGTTTGACGTGTCTTCAGGTCAAAGCTGAGCGTCAAAAACCATATGGTAAGCTTCAACCCTTAGAGATCCCGAAATGGAAGTGGGAAGAATTGACAATGGATTTCATAACTAAGCTTCCGAGTACAGCTAAAGGTTATGATACCATTTGGGTCATAGTAGATAGATTGACACATAGTGGGCATTTCTTACCAATCAAGGAAACGTATAACTCCGAGAAGTTAGCAGAATTATTTATTCGAGAAATTATTGCTCGTCATGGAGTACCAGTATCTATTGTGTCAGATAGAGATACGCGTTTTACTTCGAGGTTTTGGAGAAAGTTTCATGGAGATATGGGTACTCGTTTATTGCACAACACATCTTTTCACCCAGAAACTGATGGGTTGACTGAAAGGACTATCCAAACAGTTGAAGACATGTTACGAGCTTGTGTTATAGATTTCGGGGGTAGCTGGGATAGTCATCTGCCATTAGTTGAATTCTCCTACAATAACAGTTATCATTCTACGATTGGAAGAGCCCCTTATGAGATGTTATATGGCAGAAAGTGTAGGAGTCCCATATGTTGGGGAGAAGTTGGGCAGAAAGAGTTGGGCAGTTTGGAAATTGTACAGGCTACGAATGAGAAACTGGATCAGATCAAAGCTCGGTTTAAAGCAGCTCAGGATCGACAAAAGTCTTATGAAGATAAAAGGCGAAGACATATAGAGTTTGAGGTAGGAGATAAAGTTATGTTGAAAGTATCCCCTTGGAAGGGAATTATCAGATTCAGAAAGAGGGGAAAGTTGAGTCCTCGTTTTATAGGACCGTTTAGCATTATAGAACGGATTGGGGAAGTGGCCTATAAACTAGAATTACCCGATCAATTGCAAGGAATTCACCCAACCTTTCATGTATCTGACCGGCTTGTCGCGTGCACGAGTCAAAGATAATATTTGTATAGTTCCTTAGTACCAAAACTATGTAGCAAATGGTAAGAAGGGTGTCGAATCACAAGGAGTATGTGGTTTGTGTTTAGACTTGAATTGGACTATCGAGTTAATTATGAAGCTTGCTATTTTGTTTATAAAAGCTTGATATGTTTACTTGAAATGGTGTTGAACTTTGTCCAACACAAAGAAATGAACAAAACACAAAGGTTACTTAAAATGATTAATAAAACTTGGCAAACTTAGAACAATGGTTAACAAAACAACGTTTAATAATAAGGTTCACCCCCGGTTGATATCATAAGGTTATGGTTCTACCAATCCAACTATCTTGCATCAAAGGTGTGATTTATGCTAACGAGTTCGTCATTACACGGTTTAGGTGTCAAGAATCGTCAACGTTAACACGGACAATAATACACTTCATTACACAAGAACATTCAAACTCTACATATACATAGCACACATGACCAACTCCATTTCTCAAAGACAAATTTCATAATCATTCATTCAATTTAGGAATTCAAGTTAAGATCAAAGTACTAACATAAATGTTTCAAGCAATCAAATACACAACACAAGGATGCAATCTAGTTTTCAAATGTTAACAAACCATAGTCTTACAATACACGAACCGGGAGAAAACCCAAAGAAGCTTAGCCTCTCATGTTGATTGAAGCGTGGAATCTGGTTGATGATCTTGGTTGCAACTCCATGGCACTTGGATTTGGAATCACTTTGATGATGATGAAAATGAGTTAGAGAAGTAGAGAAGAGCTCCAAAATCGCCCCTTTTCATCTCTTCCCGCGTCTGCTACTGCTTCCTCTGTTTTTGCCCTAATTTCCCCTTAAATGTGGTCAAAACCCGAAAGTTTTGGTCAACCCAGGATAGGGACGTAAGTTACGTCCATAAGGACGTAAGTTACGTCCTCACCCCATTAGTACGTCCTGACCTACTGTCTTACGTCCTCAAATCAGGGAAATTAAGTTAAGGACGTAAGCTACGTCCTTGAGGACGTAAGTTACGTCCCTTGCATAATTTTTGCCTCTGAGCTTCTTTTGTTGTCTTCTCGTGTTCCATATCTCATCTATCTTTCTCTTACGCTCAATTTCTTCCTTTTAGCTCCAAATACCTGCGTTTCATAAGCGGGACAAAGTGATTCCGTTCGATAATAAAATCACGTTAAACGCATACATTTAAACACTTAAAACATATACAAAACATGAACGCATCACATCCCCACACTTATCATTTGCTTGCCCTCAAGCAAATCACTAGCACAATTAGCTCCTAATGTGTACTCATGATCACATGGCATTTCTCTGTAATGTCCGTTAAGGTCCTTCGTCATGATCAACTCATACTTCCCTTAAACACATTACTTTTCAGATCAAGATTCTTCTATCCAAGCCTAACGAGCTGCCCAATTTTCCCTATGCATGTAATCACACCTCTCACAATTTTCACTCCTCTCGGTTTAATATTTAGTCTAGCAAAAGATGTGCTAGGATATCAATGTAATACTCTCAACCAAGAACAACTCATAATTACCATAAGCTTGCACAATGATCGCAACTCCACCAATTAACACAAACCATGCACACATCAAAAGGTCTTTGAAGGGTTGTAATGTAAGGCTTAGGTTCTGGGTGAGGATAGAGAATTTAAAGTGGCTAAAGGTGGTGAAATCCAAATAAGAATGTTGAATCTTTTTAACCAATAAAGCAGCCCTACATAATGGACTTGGGTAAACTTGACCCATTTTTACAATATATTACCTCTGGATCATGACATTGATAGTGGTCATTTTGACCCATTATTGACTCGTTTTTTTTTTTTTTTTGTTTTAATGATTATATCTAAACACTTCACTGCTTCTAACAATGCTATATCAAAAATTCAAGCAATACTTATCAGATTTCATCACACGGGTTTAAAAAGTAAAAACGTTTGAAAAGGCTAATGGGTTGATTTGGGTTTAAACAATTAAAAAGATTAGGGGCTCAAACTGGCGACTATAGGATTATTGTAGGGTTGGGTAACACAATTGAAACAGGCTAATCAAACATAGTTTATCCTAATGCCTTAATCACATACGTGCAACAGTTTGGTTCATGATCTCAAAACGTATCCATTGTGCAAGTTCTGGAATTAAGTAATTGTTTTGGTACACACACATGAAGAGAAGGTGAGCAAATAACCTACTGTTGTTCTAAGCTCATGTATAGGCTCAATTCTCACAGAAAATAGTGGCTGACAGGCTAAGGATGTGCAAACATGCATAAAAGGTCTATTATCTAGCTCGTTACACTTAGTTAGCTATCACTTATCCATTCTTAAAAAAAATTCCTTTAGCCTTAAGTTGAACATGAGTCAGTACCTCTATTTTACATTACACAACGCTGCTTTCATGTACCATTTTTTTACTTTCCCTCATCCCCACACTTAAGTCATACATTGTCCTCAATGTAGATTTTGGAGCTTGTATGTGGGAATTAAAACAGCTTTGCCCTACTTAAGTGATAGATCATGCTTCTCAAAGATCACCCCCTAACAACATCAGTTTAACGCATTCTCATCACATAACACTTACTACACCACCAAACACACAACAGAAAATAATTGTTTTGACCACACCATGAGACACCTAGCCTAAAGCAACAGAAAAGGAAAGAAAAGAAAACCACAGACACACATAAATGTAAAGCATTGTTCAACAAAGATAGGGTGGAGCACGTGGACCTGATCATAGGATCAGCGAGTGCATCAATAACCACCAGATGGTGGTCCTGGATATGGCTGCCCAAAGATACTCTCAAAGAAACCCCTCCTCACATCTCCCATGTCGAAAGCATCAGCTGGAGTTGCATGAGATCCACTTGGTTCGTCTGAGGGTGCGGTGGTAGTGGGAAGCCAAACAGATGGTGTAGACTGTGGTAGTATGGGGCTTGTTGCGTCTGACTGTAGGGAGGAAGATCGGGTGACTGCCAATCGGTGGGAGGTGTGTGGGTGTATAAGGTAATCCTTGCATGTAATCCTCGCGATGACGAATGTTCTCCCTATACATATAATCCTGGTTGCGATAAAATTCCTGAGAATACATCATGTGTTGCATGTACATCCTGTTTCGCTCTATTTCCTCAGATTGTCGATCAAACATCCGTTGTTCTGGCTCTGACCAACGTGTAAATCCCACAGGATGAGCCTGAGCCACTGCAACCCTTATCCTTCTATGATACGGATCATCATCATCTGCCACATCATCTCTCACTGGGCTATCGCGTCTTCTCCCTTCCTCCACAAGAGAATCCCCTTCTCGAATGCCAGAAATCCCGTCTTGCACTTCTAAATATCGACCACTCCTTCTATCCACTAGCTTATGAACACCTGCAGACCTCTCATACGACCACCCCGGAGGTAAATTGCTGATTTTGAATGGGACATGGGTTATTTTCTTCTTCTGAGCCCTGCTTGGTAAAACATTTTGTTTCCTGAAAAATTTTGACAACAGGCGGCAATGTGGGACTGATTTCCTGTCTGATTTCTCCCGAGATTCCCAAATACTCCACAAGATAAGATGCCGAGCAGACAGAGCTGGTGTTCCTGTAACTAAAGCATGTAAGACCATCACCTCATATAACCTTACCTTCGCCTTGTCACCCATTCTTGGAAGCACATTCTGATTCAAGAAAATCAACAACAGTTTGGGCAATGGTTTCAGATTTGCACGATCAAGAGACCATCGTGCCACGTTGATTCCTTCAGGTACCTGAAACATCTCATATATCATACTTCGCCACACATCTTCCTTGGCGACTTTACATGCTAGCATTGCGTCGGTAGGGTATGTATAAGGGGTCCTATCTGCTGTTCCTGAGTCAAAGTGAGCAATCCTATTTAAGTTAAAGAAGGATAGACTCACTGTTTTACCATTCACCATTCCTGTGAGTTGTGTTGTGACGGGAGGATTATCTCCTGGTTCTTTCTTCAAAGTAGACATCCATTCCAAAATTGCATCCACATAAATATCCTCAACTCCATCATTGTTGAAACTCGAGTGTTGTTCCCACCCCAATCTGGTGAAACATTCAACCACCCCAAACCTCTCAAAATCCAACCGGTGAATCTGTCTTTCGCAGATCATCAATTTATCCGTGGACACTTGACTTGCCTTCATCTTCTTCAAGTACATTTCTGCTTGCACATCTGCACCCTTAAAAGATGATAGGCGTCTATTTTTTCTCCAAATGGGAAGTCCATCATCCCCATAATCCTCCTCTTCTGAGTCGACTGCTCGTGTAGACTCATTGTCGGATTCATTTTCGGATTGAACATCTTGCATTTGAACTTCCTCGTCCTCAGATTCTTCAGTATAGATCACTCGCCCCCTTTTTGCTCGGGAGGATGAAGCAACCTCCTTTCCTTTCGATGATCCTGCGGCAGTTTTAGTTCTCACCATTTTACCTACATTTTCATGACCAAAGTTAGTGTAACATCATAACATGATCAACATCTATTTCAACACATTGTCACAACATTCACTTATCAAACACTATTTCTATAGTCATGAACTATTTAGAGGCAAACTAAATCCACTAACACCCAATATCCAAACCACTCTCAATTCATGGTACAATCTGCGTTTATATTCATTTCTCACAACTCTCTTCTTCTAAACTCTCTAGTTTGACCATTTCCATTCATAATCACACATACAATGTTACCATCTACTAGCATTACTTTCAAAATATTCATATGCATAATCAACCTCATAACATGTAATGAAAGAAGGAAATACACGTACCTTGATGTTTGAAAGTGTATGAGATGAATGAAGATGCAAACTTGACTCCAAAAACCCGAAAATTCCCAAAATTTTCGTAACCTTAACCCTTCGAAATCACCCAAACGGCTGCGATTCACGTAAAATTACCACGTGGGTTTTGTTCCTCTCGAAAAATCAAGCCAATTGCATATATAATTTGACCGGCTTGTCGCGTGCACGAGTCAAAGATAATATTTGTATAGTTCCATAGTACCAAAACTATGTAGCAAATGGTAAGAAGGGTGTCGAATCACAAGGAGTATGTGGTTTGTGTTTAGACTTGAATTGGACTATCGAATTAATTATGAAGCTTGCTATTTTGTTTATAAAAGCTTGATATGTTTACTTGAAATGGTGTTGAACTTTGTCCAACACAAAGAAATGAACAAAACACAAAGGTTACTTAAAATGATTAATAAAACTTGGCAAACTTAGAACAATGGTTAACAAAACAACGTTTAATAATAAGGTTCACCCCCGGTTGATATCATAAGGTTATGGTTCTACCAATCCAACTATCTTGCATCAAAGGTGTGATTTATGCTAACGAGTTCGTCATTACACGGTTTAGGTGTCAAGAATCGTCAACGTTAACACGGACAATAATACACTTCATTACACAAGAACATTCAAACTCTACATATACATAGCACACATGACCAACTCCATTTCTCAAAGACAAATTTCATAATCTTTCATTCAATTTGGGAATTCAAGTTAAGATCAAAGTACTAACATAAATGTTTCAAGCAATCAAATACACAACACAAGGATGCAATCTAGTTTTCAAATGTTAACAAACCATAGTCTTACAATACACGAACCGGGGGAAAACCAAAAGAAGCTTAGCCTCTCATGTTGATTGAAGCGTGGAATCCGGTTGATGATCTTGGTTGCAACTCCATGGCACTTGGATTTGGAATCACTTTGATGATGATGAAAATGAGTTAGAGAAGTAGAGAAGAGCTCCAAAATCGCCCCTTTTCGTCTCTTCCCGCGTCTGCTACTGCTTCCTCTGTTTTTGCCCTAATTTCCCCCTTAAATGTGGTCAAAACCCGAAAGTTTTGGTCAACCCAGGATAGGGACGTAAGTTACGTCCATAAGGACGTAAGTTACGTCCTCACCCCATTAGTACGTCCTGACCTACTGTCTTACGTCCTCAAATCAGGGAAATTAAGTTAAGGACGTAAGCTACGTCCTTGAGGACGTAAGTTACGTCCCTTGCATAATTTTTGCCTCTGAGCTTCTTTTGTTGTCTTCTCGTGTTCCATATCTCATCTATCTTTCTCTTACGCTCAATTTCTTCCTTTTAGCTCCAAATACCTGCGTTTCATAAGCGGGACAAAGTGATTCCGTTCGATAATAAAATCACGTTAAACGCATACATTTAAACACTTAAACATATACAAAACATGAACGCATCAGTATCCAACACCTACTTCTATTTTCAGTTTTCATTATCTTTATTTTTTATCTGTCTCAAAACATAATTAACCTATTTAAAACCTCTGCACTATATATCTCTTCAGGCTTCACGCCAAGCGCCACCATCGTCAGTGACGGAGCCAGAACTTTCTTGCACAGGGGACAAAATTAAAGAGTTAAAATTTAATTTGAAATTTAAACAAAGTGTGTCCCCAGCTTGTTAAAAAGCCTACTTTTTACGGTAAAAGTGCCCCCATTTCGATCAAAATTAGGCTAAAAATTAATAAATTTTTAAACATTTGCACTACAAATTCAAAAAAAATTGCACTACAAATTCAAAAAAAAGTTTGGTCCACGGGGGATCTTTCCACCCCCTCCCAATGCATTGGCTTCACCACTGACCATCGCTATAGCACTACCTACAACAGACCACCCATTCCTCTCGCCATTTAAACACACAAACCCATTATGCTCACCCTTTACATTAGTGTTGTCTTTTAGATCTGGCTTTCGATTGACAAAAAAGAGATATTTTCCAAAGTCCGACACGACCCGTATTAATGGAAGGCCATCACGACGACCAAAAAAGAGACCTGCCTCTTCCAAGGATGATTACCGGTTACGATGGCTACTGATGGTGTGAGGGAGTTTACGGGTTAGATTGAAGACTACAGGTGCACGATTCGACAGATTAAGGGTTCTTAAATGAATAAGGGGACGAGGTGGGTAAGAGTGGCCGCTGCCATAGCTCCGGTAGCAACAACTAAGGGTGTTAAAAAATCAATATCTGAAAATATCCAAAATCCAATCTGTATCCAAATCCAAATAAACCGATCCAAATCCTTATTTGGATATTCAGCTCGGACCTCATTCGAGTCAAAATTCTTATTCAGATTTCATATATCATAATTTTTTTCCGGGTTATTTGGATTAAGAGTTCAACTATGTGTTCTAGCCAACGCTCATCACCCAACTATCTATTATGTTTTCAACTTAACATTCAAGAATCTTGACACATTTCAATTATCTAATGCCATTATACAACAAACCGATTATAAGTTAAATATTATAATCTTCGGGTCTATACTATATTTCAATTCGTGTTCAATTCAAAATTGTATTTTCTAGTTTTATATATTTTATTATGATTTTAAACTTATAAAATATTGACAATAAAAATAGTCAAAATAGGAACAAAAACTAGAAAAAAGTATTATTTGGTTTATTCGGATTATTCGGATATATCCGAATCCGGTCTGAATTGAATTCAGATAGATTCGAATTGGATAGAGATATCCTTATTCGAATCGGATCGGATTTCGGATAAGGTAATGGAATTTTCAAATCCAAATAATGCGTTATTCGATCCGATGAATACCCCTAGCGGCGACTTTAGCGACCCGGTAACTCACCATAAACATAGTTTCAATCTTATCATTGCATCACCAACTTGTTTCTTCCGGCTTCATCACTTGTATTTATGTGGGGACCAAGACATTATTGAATATTATGCTTAGCCCTGGTACAATGGCAATGTAGCCGGAATAATACATATTATAATACCTGATTTGTTTTTAAGTATTTTAAGTTTGAACCTTTTGATTTATTTTATTAAATTTAAATATAAACAAACCATGTCAGCAAGTTTACCTGTTAATCATATTAAATACTGTAACATCCGGTTTCTAAATCCGGACTTGTAAATTATATTATAGTTATGATTAATTAAATTAAGTTGAGTTGATTGAGTGTTTAAGTGTTCAGTCGCATAAGTCATATGCGAATGAACTTCAGTCGCTCCCCTTATGTGCGATTGAGACTCAGTCGTACGAATCGTAGGCGTATGAGCTTCAGTCGCACAGTTCAGTCGTACGAATGGTTCAGTCGTGCGACTGAAGGTGAGGCGGTTAAGATTAAGTGTATGGATAAATGGGGCGGTGCAGGGGGTTTAAGGGCAGATTTCTATCTGCACCTATTCTGTTCTCTTGTCCCCTTCACACCCAAAACCCTGTTCTCAAAAAATCGACTAGGCGAAACTCCGTTTTGGTAAGTTTTGAACATCACGGATCAATCCGGAGATGTTATAAGCTGTGCAACTGGTTGAGTTTGATCCAATAACCTGTTTAAATCAGTAAATTGGTCTGGTCCATTTCTGAATTTAAAATCCAAGAATTCAAATCCAAGTTTTTGTGAAATTTTGATGAAATAATGGTCCGAAACCATTGTAAACTATGTGTATAGGATCTGTTTTGAATATGGTATGATTTGGATGGTTAAAACTCAAATTTTGAGTGAGTTTGGATAAAAAACGTCAAGAACACAGCTGCTGATCCGTTTCAGGCGAATAGGCTCAATCGCAGACCTCAGTCGCACGAATGAGAATTTAGTCGTACGACTGAGTGCGAATGGAGGTTCAGTCGTGCGGTTAGAACTCAGTCGCCTGGATAGAAGGCCGAATGAAGACGAGTGAACACTGGGTACGAATGAGAACTCAATCGTGCGAATGAACGGTTAGTCGTACGACTGAAGGTTCAGTCGCATGGTTCATTCGCATAGGTCCAGTCGTATGATTGCTCATTCACATAAGTGTTCAATCGCATGAGGGCCTGTTTGAGAATAAGTTTATTGTATCAGGGTTTATTGCTTTAGATATACCTTGATTAGAGGAAGGACTAGTTATCTTGGGTACGTGGATTGTGTAGACTGTGGTGAGGAAATTGATAAGGTGAGTTCTAAGCCCTTTTTAAATGTTTGGTTTTAACATTCGGGCTAGCACACACATAATGATAAATGAATTGAATGTTTTAGTACCAGAATTGTGATAGTAATGATGGATATGTTTCTAACAGTTGTCAAGCTGTTAGAGGGAAAGTGGGGATAATAAATGATTACCTGAACATTGTTAATCATTACATGATGGTAATGATTGCAATGAGTCAGGTAGGGTGTAAAAGATAGTCCTCTGAACATTGTTAATCATTACGTGATGGTAATGATTCCAATGGGTCGGATGGGGTGTGATGATTAATGAAAATATGTTAAAACTGGTGCTAAAAGAAAGAATGTGTGGGGTGTGAGTGAATGTGATAATATTGGCAATAAATAAAAGAAATGTTTGTAAAATGGTAATATGATGTAAATCTCAACAGGACAGTTAGGGTAAGATGCATGGGTGTGAAACTGTACAGTTTGATAGGAGTGATGACGACCACTCAGCTTTATGAACATCTTGTGGTGACGACCCTAGATGATTATTTGGCATCCTACTGGATGAGAGATAGTAACCGGTAGTTGCTGGATGTGGGCAACCGACGTTACTGGGTATGGGAGACTGGTAGTTGCTGGATGTGGGCAACCGACGTCTCTGGGTATGGTAACCGGTAGTTGCTAGATGTGGGCAACCGACGTTACCGAGTATGAGAAACTGGTAGTTGCTGGATGTGGGCAACCGATGTTTCTGAGTGTAGTAACTGGTAGTTGCTGGATGTGGGCAACCGACGTTACTGGGTATGGGGAACTGGTAGTTGCTAGATGGGGGCAACCGACGTTCGATGGGACAGGTCCAGTGGGACAGAATAATGATAAAAGATGAATTTATAATATTGCCAACAATAAAAAAATAGCTGTGGTGTGTGTGAAAATGTTGTTAATGTTTTAATGAAAATTAGAACTCACCAGTTTATCTGATGTTTTGAGTGTGTTGTGTGTGCTAGGTAAGGAGGGATCCTCTGATAATAGAGGAAAGCAAGTATGAGCTGAACGAGGATGCTATCCCGGAGCAGTTGCTGGCATAGGATTTAGGGCTTGTTAATAATGTAAATAGGGCGATGTTTAATTACATACAATCATATGTAAAATGTTTTAAAAAGTTGGGTTAATATCTAATAGTGTTTAAAGTCTTCCGCTGTAAATAGAAAGCTCTGATTTGTGTTTAAAATATTAATCCAACTGCGTGACGTGCCTCCGGTGCCCTGCCGAGTTTAGGGCGTCACAAATACATAGGATTAAAACATCAAATTAAAGTTAAATGAACCGATTAGAACAATTAGAAAAATAAATAACTAACTAGCTTTTAACCCGCCGCGCGTTGCGGCGGCATCGTATATGACGTGACAGAGTATCGACTACAATCGACCCGACTTTTTTCATAAATAAATTTACGTCAAAATGTAGAGTAACTCGAACTTATACCATTGAATGTGAACGTATTATATTTGACCCGGCTATTTTTCATACAAATTTATGTCGAAACGTAGACCAACTCATAACAACATGAAAAAAGCACATGCAGCGGCACCGTATGCGACGTGATAAAGTATATATTACAATCGCACTCGACTCGTTTCTAAACTAACCTTACGCCGAAATGTATTTATATTGTCAAATGAAACGTATTATATTTGACTCAACTCGTTTCCGGACTAAATTTAAGACGAAACGTATATATCGTCGAATGAAACATATCCCGGCACATAAATTTACGTCGAGACATATTTATAGCGTCAAATGAACATATTATTATTGACCCGACCTGTTTTACCAAACAATAAACAAATACAATAAAAGAAAAAAATATAAAAAAATTGTTTATTTAGTTTCTAAATTAACATATACATAAAACAAAATTTACGTTGAAACGTATTTATATCTTGAATTTCAAACTAAATTTACGTCAAACCGTATATACTGTCAAATGAAACATTTTATATATGGCCATGCGCGTAAATTTACGTCGAGATATAGTTATACCGTCCTATGAACGTATTATATTTGACCCAAACCCGTTTCCCCAAACAATAAATGGATACAATAAAAGGCAAAAATAACTATTCTAAACAAAAACTAAAATTCTGCTTGTGATCAAAGTTAAAAAAAAACCCATAGAATAGGGTTAAAACAAAAATAATGAAAAGTCTTGTTATCAAAATTGAAGAAACTAAACTCTCCTATTCATTTTAATTGGTTTTTAAATATATAGGATAATTAGAATACTTCTAAGTTATGGTTATTATTATGTTAAGTTTTTCCTAATGTTTTCCTGAGTATTATTTAAGGAGAGAAATGAATGAAATGAAAGGAAAGTGAGAAAAAAAATTATGTTCCCAAGATTTTTTTAACGAGAGAAATGAAAGGAAATAAAAAAAACTTTATCTTTCTAAGTTTTTAAAAATGAAAATGAAAAGAAATTAAAGAAAAATTTTCAAGTATTTTCCCTTCTAACTTTCCTTTCAAAATAAAAGAAAAAAAAGAAATAAAACACATAAAACTTTTATTTTCTTTTCATTTTCTTCAAACTCTGAAATTACTAAAATTTAATGTATATTCATTTCTCTCTATTTCTTTTATTTCCTGATCTTCCTTTCTCTTCATGTTTTATCATTCACTAATTTTCTTTCCTTTCTTTATTTTCTTTCTTTCGCTTGTTAAACTCGGTAACTTACGCTGTGTTCCCGAGTCTCATTTAATGAGAGAAAAAAAGTGGAAGGAAAGAAAAAATAGTTGTGTTTTAGAGTTTTTTTTAATGAAAGGAAATGAAAGGATTATTAGAAATTCGATTTCCAGAGTTTACTTAAGGGGGAATTGGAAGGAAAATGAATGTTAAAATCAATCCTTTCAAAATAAAAGAAAATGAAAAGAAAGAAAAAAAAAAAGAAGATAAGAGAAAAGAAGATAAGAGAAAAGAAGATAAGAGAAAAGAAGATAAGAGAAAAAATCCTTTCAAAATAAAAGAAAATGAAAAGAAAGAAAAAAAAAAGAAGATAAGAGAAAAGAAGATAAGAGAAAAGAAGATAAGAGAAAAGAAGATAAGAGAAAAGAAGATAAGAGAAAAGAAGATAAGAGAAAAGAAGATAAGAGAAAAGAAGATAAGAGAAAAGAAGATAAGAGAAAAGAAGATAAGAGAAATATTTTCTTTCTTTTCTCACGTTAGCATGAATATAAAAAAGGTATAACAAATTAACAATAGTTTGACACTCTGACTTGCAAAGGGTTTGCACCCACCAACTCCAGTTAACCTCCTTCCATTGAAGTCGCACTACAATGGCACCACCGGTTAACAAAATCCCATGGACCCTTCAATCGGGATCTATTCACTGTACAATTTCACTTTGGTATGTTCATCCATGTTACTTTCATTCACATATTCTTTGCATTTGATTGTAATTGACCTAGACTGCTAATTAATCAATTATGGTGCTATTAGGGCAATAATCTTGATTTCATATCTATTTGTAGTGCTTCTGCTTTGAATATTAGTTTCTGTGTTCTGATTTCCCTAATTTTAGACCCTTTTAAGTTCAAACACTGTATGTTCACTCTAAACAATAAGCAAAAACAGTCACTCATATGATTTATTCATCATTTAACATATATTAGACTGTAATATAATATAATACACTTTATTCCCAGCTCATTGTTGTTAATCAATGTGATTGTAATTGACATAGACTGCTAATTAATCAATTAATGGTGCTATTAGGGCAATAATGTTAATTTCATATCTGTTTGTAGAGCTTCTGCTTTGAATTTTAGTTTCTGTGTTTTGATTTCCTTGATTTTAGAGCCCTTGAAGTTCAAACATTGTATGTTCACTCTAAACAATAAGCAAAAACAATCAGTTATGCGGATTATTCATCATTTAAAATATATACTATAATACAACACACTTTATTCCCAACACATTATAGTTTTAGTAACTTAGATAGATAGTCAAAGACTTTATTCGATAACATACGAAATTTAACTAGTACACCACCATCTGTATCAGTGCTCCTCTACATGCTACGAATAGCCCTTTATTCTACGCACTTACACAGTTCCCTTTAACTTAAAGAAACAAATATATAGAACTTAAGCAACTAGTGTGCTGCTTTAGTTGGGGACGGTTATACCTACACGCCCAATGCCCACAACAAAGAATGCACCTGATTGCAGTAAGAGATAAACAAACATGTGATCTTTCCCAAAGATCATGTCATAGCAAGCCACATATAGCAGGAACAGTCCCATTATCAACTCCGAAAAGTGAAGCCTGTTTGTCATTTGAAATAATTAGCATTTGCACGTGCTAATTCGTTAAAACATTATTAACATTTGTTGACTAAATTACCTATCTCCAAAACGTGATCGAGTTCTCGTAGGTGGCCTGATAATAGTGGGTCTTTGTTTTGATGCATTCCCGAGTTTTTCAGTCACAACCCATTCGTTGACGCGGTTGGCTCCTAGGAGTCCTATAATTGCTGCTTTGGACCGGTGAAAAGACATGACATTTTCAAACAGGATCCATAATACAAGGAGATGCAGTGACCTGTGTGAAGCAAGATGCGACTTTTAGCTTTAATTTTTTTTAGTTTAATATTGTGTATCTCGAGGACTCCCAGACCCTACTCTCAGTGGGACATACTAGGTATGTTTGTTTATTTATTGTTTATCTCGAGGATAATTACCTTAGGGTGCATGATGAGTTCAGAATGGTAATTGTTGCTGGAATGTATATGGCTATTGGTTTTGGAAGTTTGACTTCTGGGACCATGATGCTTATTGGGATAACAACACAATAAAAGAAAAAGGTGACCCAGTGTGCTATTATCTTCCTTACAAAGAAGAATGCATAGATGACATGGAATTTCTTCCAAAAGGATACTCTCTGCATAATAAAGTAGGATGCATTTAATCATTTCCCAATGTTATTAGGGTAAAGAAAAAGGTGCATGACATTAGTTATACCTCACATAAGATGATTTCTTTGGTCATTTTTCTGAACAGATTAGCTGGACCACATGACCATCGGTGCTGTTGATATCGGTAAGCTTTGAAGGTACTCGGGAGTTCGTTTTTTACCTATGTAATATAATACTTTTGCTGTTTATTCTTTTAGATATACTACTTTGATAAATAGAAATTAGTATACTATACCGCAACTAACCTCTAAGTCTCCCACAAAGACAAATTTCCAGCCCCTGAGGCTGGCCCGAACTGCAAGATCCATGTCCTCAACAGTGGTTCTATCTTTCCAGCCACCAGCATCTTCAATTGCTTTTATACGCCATACACCAGCAGTCCCTAATGCCATAAAATTTCATTGATGTAATAAAATATTCATGGGATCTTTTTAAAAGCTATTTGAGCGAACTTTTGATTTCCGAATTACCATTAAACCCGAAAAATTGACAAGTTGAAGAGCCTACTTCCTGCTCAACAGCGAAATGATAGGCAAGTGACATCTCTTGGAGCCGGGTCATGATGCATTCATCAGCATTGACTAAACAGATCATGTGTTAGTTATAATATAATCTGAAAATTAATTGTGATAAGAGAGTGTATATCTTGATTGACTAGGGGCAAAATAGGGAATATTAGAGAAATGAGTAAGCTTTACCGAATTTCCATCTCGCCTGTACCAAAGCAAGTTCTGGATTTTCAAGAAGATAAGGTACAGTTCTCCAAAGAAACTCTGGATCTGGTTGGAAATCTGCATCAAAAATGACTACAAATTCGCAATCGAGCACATAATCTTTTTTTAAACCTTCACGAAGAGCACCAGCTTTATATCCATTTCTGTTGTTTCTGGTTTCATATTTGACATTCACTCCTCTATCTATCCACTTTTTGCACTCCTGTTCTACCAGATTCTGCATTTATTTACTGATTTACTTAGTAACTAGATAATTGATCTTTTGATAATTTGAGATTTTAAGTGTAGAAAGAGGGGAGAGGGTTTACCCTTAGGATTTCGTTGGTTGAGTCATCAAGAACCTGAACAATGAGACGGTCAGATGGCCATGTAAGTGAACACACAGATCCAATGGAGAGTTTGTAGACCTGATAAGATGTAAGTTAGATGGTGTCTTTGAAGTAAGCTAAATCATTCAATTATATATTTAATAAACATTAAAAATTAGTTTTTAAATTGGAAATTAAAAATCAGGTCAGGTTTCTTGCAATATGTGGTCTGATTCCCCTGATCAGAGAAAAGCGGTGTTAGGCTTCTTGGGTAAGTGAACAGACTTGTAGATAATCATGCCTCGTGAAATTTTGCTCCTATTTTATTGACCATATAACTGTGTTTATATATATACAGAAAAAGCACTGTTCAATTCTAATAGGTTAGATTTTTACCAAATATATATTTAATTTGCTTTGTTAAATAATAGTATCTTTTGTAGTGCCTTATATGGGAATACTAGATATACAGTTGATTTTCTTATGTTATCTGTCACCGTCAAAAGCATCAGCAGTAAAATTTTTAATATTGAAATGATAACAGAGTAATACATGAGTTTATTGCCCTTCTTTAAGCTATATTATTATGAAATTTATGCACCAAACAGACATAGTATGTATATTAAATTAAACACACGTACCTCTTTCTCATTGTACATAGGTATTTGAACCAACACCATGGGGTAACTTCGGTTCTGCTCTAAATCTTCTTTCAGTGCTTCCAACTTATACTGAGTGTACTTCTTCTTGCCCATGAGCTTAACCAAAATAATCACTACAGTCATGTAGACCCGTTCAATGAACATCATTATAGACATCACCACACATATGCAAATGGCAACCGTCAGTGGCGGAATCACCAGTGAAACCCTCATATCCCGCCACATATCAGTGAAACTTCCTGTAAAATCATTGGCTGGTTTCACCACAGGCTCAGCCAGAAAGAAATTTCTCATGGTGAAGTGTACAGAAATAGTTCAGAACAGGGTACTCAGAAACATTGAAGCTATGCCTTAAATAGAAAAAAAACTTGAGCATTAGCTGAAGACGCTGACATGGCTCTGGGCTTAGGTGGAAGATTGTGGTGCATTGAGTGAACCGCTAAAATGGGTCTCTGCCTAACCCACCGACAATGACGTTGGCAGTATTGAAATCACTTTTTTTATTAAGGTAATATATCTTGAATCTCTGTATTCCAATTTCATATTTTTGTTAATATAATATGGTTTCTTTGTGCATGTTAGTTACACATAGATTTTAACTAGTTTTATTGGGGTGGTAATGTTAATGAAGTGGATAATCTAGAAAGGGTAGAGGGATAAGCTGGTGGATTAGAAAGTGAAACTATAAATAGAAAAATTTAATATGACTTGCTGGAATTTTGTCGTAATAGAGAAATTCATTGCTTTATCACAATGCTCTCGTAAGGCGGTGAGTAGAATACATCTATTTTTAGTTAATACTTATGTGTAACACAAGATTATTTTGCATGCATATTCTATAACGTCATTGAGGGCGGACCTTGGAGCAACTAGTAAGGTTGCTGCTTTGTGACCTTGAGGTCATGGGTTAAAGTCGTCAGAAACAACCTTCTGCACATAATGTAGGGTAAGGCTGCATACATCAGATCGTGAAGCGATCCGGCCTCTTCACAAACCCTTGCATAGAGCGAGAGCTAAGTTAAGCACGTGGTACACCCTTTTTTATTCTGTGACGATATCAAAGGTTTGTTTCTTCATCTTGTTTGCCAGCTGTCTCATTGACTAAACTCGTCATCAACATCTTAGACCCGTAAGTAGGTGATAAGGAATCTTGCATGTATCTTTCTCATACCATATGGTCTTTGGTGCTAAATTATATGATAGGAGATTAATATGTAATTATAGGTATGTTTGATAAAGGAAGTGAACCAATTTTCTATATAATATGTACATAACTAAAATACTTTTCATGATTAATAGTAGACATAAATAGATTCCTACTAAAAAGATTGTAAAGCCAAATTATATTTAAATCTCAATTTGAATTCAATAATTGACATTCGTGTTTGTCTCGTGGTCTAAAGAAGTGCAAAATTATGGCTCTCATAGTATTACTATAGTAACTTCTGTTTACGGGCTAAATTTAGTTCCTTCGCATTCCATACAGTCAGATTTGCTATAATTACTTGCATATTTACTCATCTATGTTGTTTCCATTTGCATTTTAATCTTATTTATGTAAAGTTTTAGTCTTTTTGGGTAATTTCATATTTTTGTTTTCTTTACCCTTTTCTCTTATCTTGTTAATAGCAGTTTTGGTTTCATTAATCTGTACTTCATTCCATGGAGATTTTTGTACGGCTTTATACATATTGTAGTCACTTACTTTGATGTAACTTAGATGTTTGAACATCTCAACACTAACTTTATGGACCCAAATCAATCCTACAAGCAAATAGGTAACATAAGCTTGATAAACTCAACAAAAGCTCGTTAAGTCAAATCAAGAACTGCTTTTTTGTGTAAGGTTAATGATCGAAATAATGATGCTATTGGTAACGTTAGCATTTCTTTAAATATTCCCAAATAAAAAGAAGCATTGCTAGCCGTAGGAACATAGAGGGGTTAGTAGGTTCCTATTTGAACTTAGACTTGATTACACGGATGGTCCCTGCATTGATTTCACTTTTAGTCTAACTTTTGGAAGTTATAAGGTTAGACCAAAACTTTGCAAAATGTAACACCAATAATCCTCGAAATGGATCACAATTAATTTTTTTTGTTAATTACATGTGAAATTACTATTTTACCCCTTTGGTTAATTAATCAAAAAATATAAAATTTCATGGGCCCACTCTTATAGTGGGGTGGGGGGTGGGGGTGGGGGGAGAAGTGTGGTGGTTGAACGATACTAGCTGGTGAAGGTGGTGGCCAAAGGAGGTGGGCAAGTGGTCGAGGAGGACATTAAGCATTGTTTTTGAGTTTGACCCATTTATATAATCTACACACACATATAATATGTATGTATGACTGTGTGTACGTACGTACATACGTACGTACGTACGTACACACAGTACGTACGTACGTATGTATGTATGTATAAAAGGGCGGGGCCTACTAAGTTTTGGTTTTTCAATTTCATTTGTTTTTTTTTATTCTAGGGGTATTATGTTCATTTTCAAAAATTATATTGAAAACTTAACGTTCATTTTAAATTTTCTACAGTTAGGGAGCAAAAGTGAAATCAGGGCATACCACGGGGACCATCCATGTATATAAGTTTTATATTTATTTTCAATTTATGAAGATACGTAGTCAAGATATTGCTTGACTATTTAATGTTTGACGAGTGATGTGATAGATAAAAGATAGAAGTGTAATCACCAAATGAACAAATGATATATATTGGTTCGGGTGGATGCTAACAAATTCACCTTAGGCACCTTAGGTCCGATCCTTGGCCTTTAACCATGAGTTCTTCTCCTCTAGACTTCTCTCTTAACGGTAGAGATCATCAATGTACAAGCTTCTCACCAATGAGGATTGAGGTGTTGATCACTAATCACCTCTTCACATCTCATAAGAAATCTCGAGTTGATCATTCTCCTCACACTTCTTATTTTTCATTCACGATTTGATGTTCTAGATTGATCACATTTTCACTTCTCACTAAGTTAGTTAGATAGGTGGTGATCATACACCTTTCGTTTCTCTAATATGATATGTTGGGTTTGTGAAGGCTTTGGGCTTGGGCCCATGTTTAGTTTTCTTGTTAATTAAATAGTTAACCCTAATTAGTCTCTATATATATCCATGTCATGTATTGTAATCTTTTGTACTGAGCAAATAAAGAAAACCCTAGTTGCAGCCCGTGGACGTAGGTCACACCGACCGAACCACGTTAAATCCTTGTGTCGTTTATTGTTCTGTTTCTTCTGCGTGATAATCGTTTGTGCGTGTTCGTGTGTTGGTTCCGCTGTGCCGCTTGATTCCTAACAAGTGGTATCAGAGCTTAGGCTCGTTGAACATACGGTTGCACGGAAAACGATTCGCGGGAAGTGATTGGTATTGTCAAACGAGGAAGAAAGAAAGAAAATTGTTTCTTTTGTTGTTGGAAACAGTAACGAAAAGGTGGAACATTTTTTTTTGTTAGAAGTTTGCGATAAACCAAAAAAAAAAAAGAGGTTGGTTTATATAATTTTGAGTTCTCGTTTGTGGTTGGTGTTTGATCAAAGTTTGAGATAAAGAAAAAGGATCGCAGATTGCAAAATTTATATACCTAGCCGCCATAATCCTTTTTTTTTTCCGACATCTTTATTCTCAAAAGTCAACTTAAAGAAACTTGTTTTCTTTTCTTTGTTGTGTGGCTAAGAAGAAAGCCACGTTGGTGATTCTTTCAATTAAGGAGAAAACAATTCTTGGCTAAGAAGAAAGCCACGTTGGTGATTGTTTCAATTAAGGAGAAAACAATTATTATTTTGTTTGTTGTTTTTTGTGATGACAATGGAAGATAGTCGAGATCAAGTACCCCTTTGAAGCCGTCGATTAGGGTTTGGTGAAGAACTCTTGGAATTGTCGGGTAAAGGTTAGGGTTTTGTCTTTTCAAGTTCCTATTTATTGACGAATTATTATCAACTGTTTGGGGAACCGTGTTTTGTGAAAGAAAAGTATATTCGGGTTTAGATTTGTCTACAAAGGTTTTTGTAGGAGCAAATCGGTCAATTGACAGTGTTCAGTAGAACAGTCGTCAAGTTCAGGCCCGTGCCATTGCTGTGTCTGTTCACTGTTTCGATTTGCTTCTTGTTTGCTGTTTGAGATGGCTGAAGACGGGAAGGTTGTGATCGAAAAATTTAACGGTTCTGATTTCAGTTGGTGGAAAATGCAAATAGAAGCATTGTTATGTCAAAAGGACTTGGATATGGTACTAGAAGAAAAACCTGCGAAAATAGAACAAGCTGATTGGGAATCAAAGGACAAGAAGGCTCGTGCGGTTATTACATTGGCTTTGACGAAAAATGTTGCTTTTAATGTCATTAAGGAAACCACGGCTCGTGGTATGATGACTGTTTTGTCAAATATGTGTGAGAAACCGTCTGCGGCGAATAAGGTGTTCTTGATTCGAGAGCTGGTGAACACAAGGATGAAAGAAGGAAGCTCGGTGATTGCTCACATTAACAATCTAAATTCAATATTAACAAGACTTGTATCTGTTGGAATTAAGTTTGATGATGAAGTTCAGGCTCTACTGCTGTTGTCATCTCTGCCTGATAGTTGGTCTGGAACTGTGACTGCAATTTCAAGTTCTGTGGGGACTAAGGGTTTCACTCTTAATGGTATTCGAGATCTAGTTATGGGTGAAGAAGTCAGACGAAGGAACTCGGGTGAGTCATTTAATAGTGAACTACTAAATGTTGGCAGGGGTCGGGGTAATAACAGGAACAGTAGGAGTCGGGGAAGAAGTTCATCTAAACCTAGGAAGAATGTGAAGTGCTGCAGCTGCAATGAGGTGGGACATGTTAAGAGTCAATGTCCGAATAAGAAAGAATTGAACACTGCTGCTGGGGATGTTTCTGATGATGATGTATTGATACTCAGTGTGGAAAACAGTGTGGACTCTTGGGTCATGGATTCAGGGGCTTCGTTTCACGCCATGGACAATGGGGAAACGATGGTGAATCTGAAATATGGTGATTTTGGAAAGGTACAATTAGCCAATGACGAGATACTTGAGGTAACGGGAATGGGTGATATTGATCTGGTTACTTCATTGGGTACTACATGGAACTTAAAGAATGTCAGGGTGATTCCGGGGCTGAAGAAGAAACTGATTTCAGTTGGTCAGCTGGATGAACAAGGACTGGAAGTGATGTTTGGTAGTGGTAAATGGAGGGTGATCAATGGTAATCTGGTTATTGCTCGTGGTATGAAACGTGGGTCATTGTATATGGTTGAGGTACCTGCTGAGGGATGTATGACCGTCCAGGTTAAGCACGAAAAAATCCGGTTCACTAAATCTGGTGCTAAGAGAGTTCATTTTGCAAACATGAAGTCTGGAGCAGGGATGTTAGGTGAACGAGTTCAAAAGTCTAAACCATTCAAGGGATTCGGTGACAGTGGGAGCACGGGACGTGTTCCGGGTACAGTTACAAAGAACCGTTGGGTTTTAAAGACTGCGACTGAAAAATTCTCTCCTGGTTATTGTTTGCTGAATTTGGAGAGTGATGGTGATCCTCGGTGTGTCTTTGAATCCGGTGGAATGTCCAAACCGGTTAAGATGGAGGATGAGTCGTCTGCAGCACTAGCCAAGACTGAGTTGGAAGGAATATGTTGGAATTGATTACTTAAGAATATGTTGGAAGGAAACATCTTTAAATAGATATGAGACACTTTCAAAACATTCAAAGGGTGGTCACATTTACCATGCATGGTCTATTTGGTTTTCTTTCTCACAAATTTTTGTACCCGTTATATATTAAAAACTTATTTTTATATTTATCTTAAACCTGAAATGCTTTAAGAATTAGGTAGTGAAAAGTGTTTACACTTGGAAGAGTGGGACTGTGAGAGGTAGACCTTAGCTAGATTGCAAGGCATCTTTACTTGCAACAAGGAAACAACCTTTTAAAGTCAAAGTGTTGGTTGCGTAGGCGCAAGGCCCTTAAAAAGCAAGGTCCGGTATATAGGCCAACTTCGGCTGTTTTAGGCATGTTTTAGACTGTTTCAGGCTGACCTGTTTTTTCAACTTCTTTTGCGCATGTGCGCCTTGAAGAATGCAAGACATTTTGTTGCGCTGCACTGCTTTTGCTCACCTAGGTGAGCGCCTTTGGCTCTTTTCATACATAGATATATAGTTGAATTGTTGCTTTGACGTCGTTGAATGTAGACTTGAATACTTTATTTAGTCTTTAAACTACGTCCAGTGTTCACGGGGACATGAACAGTGATGTTTCTGACTTCTGTCAAGTTCTTGACCTTTGTCTTTGATATATTACTCCAGAGAGGTCGATACACAACTCAACCGTAGTGTCGACCGTGTGGACCTCTTTTTCAGCAGAGCAAGGATTTGAACTAGTGGCTAAGAGTCATACACGGGGCTTCAGTTGCATCAACAGTAGGTCTTCTATCCAATGTTGTCCATTTCTTTCTTTTCAGCTTTGTTAATATGAGTACATGAGAGATTTGATGATAGACATATTTGCATTTGTATTTAGGCATTTAACACCCATGATAACATTTTTATTATAATCAAAGTATACATTGTATCCTCGACTCTCTTTTTTGTGGGACAGTCCATGAATAACAATGTTGCAATTTTCATGGGATAAAGAGAGGATTAGAGTAAATCTACAGAAATACAAAATCCGCATTTGTTTTTTTTGTCTTTGCAGAGATGTTATCATGAAGAAAAGAAATGTTTATAAATTGCATGTCTAATCATAAAAAATATGTTGCATTGAGTTCTCTGGAACCATACACTCGCGCAACATGATTATTAGGGGCGTGAAAATGGACAGGCTGGGCAGGTAGGTATCAAGTGCGGGTCAAAACAATTGATTTTTTAGTATTGGTTGAAACATGTCAGGTTGGCTTGGAAGTTGAAACGACCCAGGACACTTCTTATAATTCATTTATAGATAACATGTTGTATATGATTAGTAGAAGTATATTTTTAAATGTTTTCTTTCTCAAATAAAGCACTTTAGGAGGTTTTATGCATTTGAGTACATTTTGGATGACCTTTAATCCACTTGGACTCGTTTCCTTTTAAGCTCAACTTTTAGTTATAATATATAACCCAACTGAACCCATTTTGTATGATCGGGTCGAATATTATAAATATTATGGTACTTTAACTTTGGGCAAAGAAGTTAGAGTAGTATTGCCATTGCTTGTCATTACTGTTGCCAATGAAACAATTCTTGCGTGCCAAAACATTGTAGGATTTTATCTTCAAGAAACATCATTACTGCTTCATTTAGCATAACATAACAATTATATGATCTTCTTATCTGTTACATTCACATGTTTAATATATTGTTGCAGGGTTACTTCAGCGGACTAATATAGAGTTTTTCTTTTTGAGTCAGGTCACAAATGCCTCTCAGGGAGCGGTCTTTTTATCTCATGGAATAGAAGTAAGATTTGCCCTCATCCCAGTCTCCCAGACACTATTGTTGTAGTGGAATTTTGCTGTGTATTTTTATCGTTGTAAAGTTGTTCACTTGTTCTTGTCCTCTGTTAGATTTTGGTTATAAGTCTAGGATTTCAACTGTTTCTGGTGTACTATCTGCTTATGTTAGACATTGCCCAGTCAATTTATGCTGACATTTTCAAAACCAACCCTTTTAAGATTACCCGCTATGAAATCTGTATATAGTTTACGAAATTCAATCATATTTCGCCTTTGAGAACACTTGATTTCTGCTCGCTGTTGATGAGAAGATACTTTTAAAAAAATCAGATTTGTTTTTGGTGCATCTTTTAGTCATCAAACATTTGTTGAAATGCCATGTTCTCTCTTTGGTCAAGTGAACTCTCTTGATTCTTTCTGGAGGCATTTAAAATAATCAACTCTGTCATTCATTGCTTTGACTATGTTTGGATCAGATGATTTGTGTTCTGTTTGTTGACTAAAACTCTGTAGTAGTAGTTTGTTGTTTTTGGTGTCATGTGGTGGGTGTTGTTGCTCCTTAAGAGTTTGGGTTTGTGTGTTTGCGTGTTATATATAAGATAGAATACTTTTGTTATCGTTCGATAAAATATATTGGTTAGAAGTTGTTACTTTATAAGATTTATTGTAATTATCTTTATCATGTGGTGTCTGCTAGGGGGTGAGCATTGTATGTTGTTCAGGCTAAAGTAGTTGTGTATTGCAACTCACTCGTTTTTCTAATCAACTCAAAGATTCAAATTATAAAGACTACTTATGTAACGTATTAAAAGAAACTAATAAAACATCTGATTCCAGCCAACACCCCTTATGTTGCCTCCACCGTAGACCTCTCTATCTTTTTCGACAACCCACCCAAAGTACACCATAGACCTCTGTATCTTTTTCGTCAACCCACCCAAGGTACGTGAATCAAGCATTTTCCTATGGTACTTGCCAAGCAATCGAAGTCCTTGTGAACTTGCAAATGGGGTCTCTTTCACATTTGATTAGATCCATCATCGCGTAAAAACTACCTCGATAATCAAATAATTGTCTTTGATTTCTTGATGATATAAATAATATTTGACCAAGCATCTACAAAAACTTACCCATCTATAAAAACATTTTGTATTTCTTTATTTATTTTTTCGAAGTGAGTTAATAGCAAATAATTATTCTCTGAGAAAAAACTCAATTGTTATTTTGGTTCAGTGGCGAAATTCTTTTCGTGAAGGTGTGAAGTCCGGTTCAAATCCCGTGCTATGTTTTTTTTGTCTCTTTTGGCCTTTTCTTTAAATTTTTTACACTATTTTTATTTAAGTTACCTTTTTTCTTTTTACGTTCTAATATTTATTCTGTTTAAATTTCTTTTTCTAATAATTAGGCCGCATGAGCGTAATATAAATTGCATACGCGTCACAACATGCCGTTAAATCATACTACTTCGCTGCAACACACGAGCCTTGCATTTAAATTACTTTTTTAATATTGGACTTTGTATATACATTTCGAGTTGGTCTACATTTTGATGTAAATTTTGTTCGAAAACAAGCCGGGACAATTAAATAGTTATCATTGACGTAATAATTGGAAATGAGTTGAATCGAATGTAGGATATACTTATCATGTTGCATATGGTGCAGCTGCAATACACGCGCAAAGAAACTTGCACTACCTTATAATAGGTAATGACCATGCTATGTAAGTAATACAAATAAAATAGTGTACGTAGAAAAGAGAAGAAATTTATGTCACATTTACACTTTTCTAAATAGACTTTACTATCTATAGTTTCTTTGCAATACACGCGCAAAGAAACTTGCACTACCTTATAATAGGTAATGACCATGCTATGTAAGTAATACGAATAAAATAGTGTACGCAGAAAAGAGAAGAAATTTATGTCACATTTACACTTTTCTAAATAGACTTTACTATCTATAGAATACCTTTAAAATATATATTCATATTATAGTACTAGTTGGGGACCCGCGCAATGCGGCGGCAACGACAATTTATAATGCGGTACTCGTTTTTTGTTAGTAAATGTACAAAGAAGTATAAATATGTTCTATGGTTTTAAATCAATCTTCTCCTATCTCAATTCTATGTACTAACCTTCAAAAAAAAACTTGAAAATAAATATGTCTTCATCAATCTTCTCCCATCCATCATACCAGGACAATGTTTGTTTCCCGTATGATTTCACAAAATTCCTATAACGTTCTCGATGCTCGGCAGCACTATGATGCACCATTCCAAAAGATCAGACTTTTGGTTTTGGAGGGCCTCTTGTAAAAAATAAATATTATGCTGTAAAAGAAAGAAAAAGAGAACGATAAGTGATAATAGAACATGTCAATACATCCATTATAACTTAACCGTTCTTGTTCTCAGTTCCCACTATCACATATGACTAAAAAGGGACAGAACTAAAGTAAAAGGTTACCTCTACAAACTTCAGCTTATAATCAAGATTTCCGAACCGTTGTGCGACTTCATATTCCTCACGAAGGTACTCGTATATTTGAGCATATTTTGCCTCTCTCCAGGCTATCTCTGATCTGAAATATAGAGATACTATTGTTTTTAGCAATAAAGAATAACATGTTTATCCCTCTATTTGTATATACATAAATATATTAGAGGTGTCCAATGTGTGAGTTGGTGATCGGTTTCAGTCAAGATAGCTACCATTTCTATGAATCGAAACGATTGGTTTGAGTCGACCCAGAAGAAACTCTGTCCCATTCTTTTCACATAATGTGGTTCAGATATGATTACAAAATTGTAATTTTTCAATACAATCCAGTTTTTTAAATAAATACTTCATGAAGTTCTAGTTATTTAGTGTGTAAAAAAATCTCTAGGAGGATCCTCTGGTTGAAAATAAATAAAAGATGCGTGTTCTAGACTTTTAAGACGGGCTAACAAAAAAATTATGAACATATACAAACAATTACCTATCGAAAAGTCCTACTCTAAGAATCACATCAGCTAAATTTGAATTAGCCTTTCCAACAAGTTGAAAAAGCTTCTTCCTTTCCATAGTAAATATGCCAGTTTTCTCCATTATACGATTGATATCTATAAATTCTTTAACCATGCCATCAACCTTTGCAAAAAGAAAACATGTAGACTCATAAAATCCTATATACTTTTTTCTCTAGAGAAAAATGCAACAAGTGTTTAGTACCTATGACACGAAATAGTCTAATGCAATACTTTGGCCAAGCACGCTACTAATAACACGTATACTATCAATATCAAGGTTTTTAAGGATGATGTAATTTGGGCCACCCTGCATATCCTCAGACAACAATGGCTTCACTTTGATCACATAATCTGTTTAAAAAAGCACACACGCTTTAATGCAGTTATTATAGACGGAAATGTGAATGTGGCGGAAATGTGAATGTGGCGGAAATGTGAATGTGGCAATAGAGAAAGAAGAGATGGCAAAATGTATGTGTCTAGTATGGGTTAAACTAAAGAACTTTTTGTCCATTTCTAAATTTTGTTAATATAATTTCCAAAACAATGTTATCATAACAATGATATAAAACTTTTTATTAAAATTTTCAGGAGATTGTATGAATTAAAGATTGACTATGGGAGGCTTTCAACCTGATTTCCCCGTGACCCATTAGTCAATCTTATTTATTTGACCCATTTGAGATAAGACACAACCAAAATCAATTCATTAATAAGTACGGGGTCGAAATTGCCACATATATGCAAAAACTAACTAACCATCATTTCTTGTCTCTGAGTCTTTTAGTACCGACCCAGAAGCATGCCGTTTAATTATGGACAGATAGGACTCAACTTCATGATCCTCAACATTGAACAAGACAACAGATCCATACTGGAACACCACCATGTAACTATGAGAGCTAGAGTTTTCTTCAGCACCGACCTCCTAAATGTTTTGAAAAAAAAACTCTTTTTTGTTACTCATTTTAATCTAGATATATACAAAAATGTTCTTTATGTGATGCAAAAAATGGTGTAACAATCATAGCTGAAAATCACATTTGATGTAAAAGTCGAAACATAACTTCAAAAGACTGAGAGCAATATGTTTGCCTTTAAAAGTTGTGCCTCTTTTAAAACGAAAGATGCATATCTTAACTAATATATAATGAATCAACCTGGTATTTCCCAAATGCGCACATTAGGTGCTGTAAAATGGTCTCCAAATGTGGTGTCAAAAGGTCAGCGGCTTATTTAGAGAACAAAATTCACAAGACCAAAGCTGCCTTTTTCTAATAGAGTATGAAAAACGTAAAAATTTTATGATCAGGAGCAGTGACAATATGTTTGTGCTTTTGGATCTCTTTTCTTATTAATATCACATGGAACAATGAAACTGGAACATATGAACTAACTATAATAAATAACCATAGATTATATTATATGAAAGTATAAAACATATGCATCTGCAAATATAAAAGAGGAAAATGACAATGAGAAGAGAAAGAGTTGATAATACACCTCATCCTGATTAGCAGGATTCCAGCGAATAGCACTGGCACCGCTAACTATAGGAATGTGTAACATAATGGTTTCATTGTGTTCTTGGGTTTCTTTCTGTTTCGTATGACCATAAGTCAATCTCCATTAATGACCAAACAAAAATTCTTACTTTTTAATCCATCCATTAGGTTTGTGCATTACTTGGGTAGGTGGGTTTATGAGGTTAAAGAGCTATCTAACACATCAAACAACAGTTCATCCCCAAAATTCAAGCAAGCATTTCATTTAGGCATTTCATCGCATGACTGAATCAAGCAAACATATAAAGTTTTTCATTTGAATGCATCCCCAAGTTCACAATCTATTTAACATCAAGATGTAATTTAGTTCTACAACAAAATTCAAGGGAAAACAAATCAAATATCTATATTGTAAACTGCAAAAGTGTTTGTAGATTTACCTTAAGAACTGGCATCAATCGTTTGCAACCTTTTGGAGCCTAATGCGGAGCCAATTTTACCATATTACAGGGGCTTCAGTTAAATGTAGCAGATCACCTTCAATCGGTTTCGGGTTTCTGATGACAACTGAATAACCGAAAATCATTCTATTTTGAATTGTTTTGGGTATGTAGGAGATTGTTATGCGAATCTTTGTAAGAAAACCCAAATCCAAAAGCCCAATCTAACAAAATATGCACCTGATTTAGAAACAATTAACTAAATTGTTAACCAAAAACCTTAATTCAGCAACAAAACTTAGTTAGGGTTTCAAATCAAGTATATGTGACTTACATGAGTTCAGCAAATCATACATCCTTGTGTAGAATCGAATTCTAGAGGTGTGACTTCATAGGAGAGAATTGAATTTGAATCGCCCGCTCATTTCACATTGACTGTGCACAGAACCCTTTAAGAAGAAGCCAAAACATATCTTCTTTCGTAATGTTGGGTGCCGAGGAAGAAAAGAAGCAGTGGTGACCTTCTTCTTTAGGAAGGAAGAAAATGATGCGTTGTGATGCTTCTTCCTTCATGAAAGCCTTATCTAGGGTTGTTGGGTGAATGATGTTTCACTGACTTGTAACAAACGCAAATAATATTGTACTATCTCTTAATTTTAAGAGATTGTGTAAAATGACTCTTTTACCCTACTCAAATGAATATATATATAGTATAGATAAACTAAAGAAACATGTAGTTTTCGTATATTTTTGTATAGATTACAACTTGCTTTATAAAAAGAAAAAGATTAAAGTATTGAAATTATTTAAATAAAATAATTTGATTATCATTTGATATATCATTAATGTTTCAGTTACAATTGATGCTATAAAAACAAGTGCATAAAAACAAGTGCAAAGTCATTTTTCACTAATTATAACACGTTAAAGGAGTGTAAAGTCATAATTTTCAGATTATAACAAATATATTGTATTAAACAATAACAAAGCAATGCAACTAAATGAAATTCAAAGTCATCAATACCAATTATTTCATATCAACACCAAGATAATAAAAAAAACTTTGACACAAAATGCTATCTTATTATTTTTACAAACGAATTTGTATTTTCATGTAATTATATGTAATTACACTAATTAGCTGATAAAAAATAAAAATATTATTTAAGTAGTTATTTTGATTATCATGTAATTTATATTTTTCTATTTTTTAGATCTAAAATTCCTCTAACTATTTTAAATCAACACCAAGAGTGTCACACCCCAACCTTGACGGCGGGAACGTCGAGGCGTGAGAGTTACGATTGTTCACAGCCACATAACGCTATTATTAGTTCCAAATATATTAATCAAGATTCAATTGTAACAATACAAGTAATCGTTCAAACAAAGATACATCCAGAATACAAGTATAAAAGTATCCAGATCATTCGTTTATTTCTCTAAGTCCAATCCTAAATGTGCTAAGCTTCAAAGAGTAACCTGAAACATGTTAAAAATATAAGGTCAACATATTGTTGGTGAGTATTCTATAGTTCTGCATACATAAGTATATAAAAGATGGCAATTCTTGTTGTAAATTAGAGAACAAGGTAACTAGGGATGTAAGACAGAATGCACAATCAAACCTTGACTAAGTTTCATAAGTCTCAAACGTGTACTTGGACCAACCAAGTTATAAGTATATACGATCAGCTAAGTGTACTTGGATCAACCAAGCAGGCTTGTCAGGCCCATAGATCTATGACGTCGCCAGGCTAGCAATAGTTAATGATTGTACATGTATTCGACATTACATGGTAGCTACAATATTCAACTAATCACAACATACAAGTAAATTGCCATAAGTTTACAAGAATCAAACGTTTACAAGTGCAATGATTAATAAGTAACATGTTTCACCCCAAAGTGTGAAAATATGAAAAAGGGGTATAGAAATACTCACATGGCGATTAAGTATATGAATGACGATTAATAAAGATAATAGCGACGTTCCAATGTAAACCTTCACGAGATACCTAAGAATATATATATATTGACGAGATTTAAGTTTAATTATATTAAGTTTTAACGTTTTAGCGAACTATGGTTTGGTAGGAGTTTGGGGTTATTTTTATAAATAAAGTTAATAAACGATTATTTATACTTTGTTTGATAACGGATGTATCATTTATACAATTTTAAGGAAATTTAATCCTTTATAATAATTTGTGAAATTTAACTATAAAATACATATAATTTCTACGAGAAATTCATAATTACGTTTACATCGTGACCAATAATAATTTAATCTTTTAAACTATTATTTAAAGTCTATTTTTATAAAAATTAACTATTTATAATATTTATAAATAATATTTTATAAATATTATTAAGGTTTTTAACTAAAATAAATTTACAGAAATTATTTGTGTAACATTTTAGATATGAAAAGTTTATAGAATTTGTTTTTTTATAATTTTTAAGGATTTTTCTGAAATTTATAAAGCTAAAAAAAAAACTTTAAAAAAAGGGAGGTGGCCCGGGGTCAAACCCGGGACCTCAAGGATGGTTAACATGTATCAAACCGGTGAACCAAGGCAACTGCCGCGGTTAATAACCCGGTTTTAATTGTTTTAAACCATCTTAACCAAAACCCAATTTCCCAATTCGAGCCCTAGGTCGAATCCTGGCCGATTAACCACCAATTCGATTTCAATAGCCTGTGAAATCATGGGGCTTTTGTTCCCCATGAAAAACCGAGTATGTGTGTGTGTTCAATTACCTAAATGGTGTTCGATTTGGTGCTGAACTCGTCAAGAACAGTCCGCGACAAAGGTGTCAATCGAATGGTGCTCAAACGACCATTATAATCGAATTAAACTGAGGGGAAGCTTCTTATGATAATCCTGATCGAAAGCCCCTTATTCAATTTGATTAAAATTGCTCGGAGATGGGTATAAATTCGAGTTGCAGGTCCGCGGCCGAGGGGGGGTTCGAGAGGGTGGTTTGACGTTTTTCGAGTGAAATTGGAATTGGTGGATGATTATAAACGATTTAATGATCGATAGTGCGCGTTTTAATTCGATTAAAAATGTGCATAGTGGCCGGATTTTTAGGTATGTCGGCCGATTGTGGAGATGGTGGTTGACGGGAATAATGGGGGGTGGGGTTGGGTTGTTTCAAGGAATTACAGAATAGTCCCTGTGGTTTATGTTTTTATGTTTTGTGTTCAAAACTTAGTTTTTGAGTTTTACAAAATTACCACAAACCCCCTGAACTTATCTATCATAGTTATTATTATATTATTAATATTACTATTATTATTAATATTATTATTATTATTATTAGTTATTATTATTATGATTAATTATTAATAGTATTAATATAAAAAAAAAATTGAACGCCGTAAGAATACGAGATGTTACAGTCTCCCTACTTTAGGAAATTTCGTCCCGAAATTTGTTCACGAGATAGCTGAGACGAAACGATAAGGACACTTTGAAGAACTTTCAGGTTTTGATAAGGTATCAAAAAAAGAAATTCATCATCGATTAAGCTGACCCCTTTAGTGTTTACTTTATGTGCAATGGCAGAGCCATTAGAGGTAAAAAGAGAGCATAAAGTGTTTTACTAATTTAAGACCAACAGATGGGAGATCGACATTTTCGGCTATACAAGGTCTCAAATGGTGCCATCTGGATGCTGGTATGATAACTGTTATTGTAAGAAGATTTGATCAACAGAAGATGAGAATCCCACGATCCACTGAAATCAATGACACAAGCCCGGAGCATATCCTTGAGGGTTCGTATCTTTCTTTCAGTCTGACCGTCGGTTTGCGGTGATAGGTTGTGCAAAATCCAGTTGAGTTCCGAAATTAAGAATGAAATTTAAACGAACAAGAGGGTTTAAATGAAGGATATGCGTATGAATGGACAGTGATAGACGTTTAATTACAGATGAGATGTTTCACTTTAGGGAATCCTTCAAGTTTCTTGACATATTACATGCCAACTTGAGCTCTTCCAGTGAAATACAAGACGTTTTCCAGAAACAAGAGATGATGCAACCATCACGATCAGAGATAACATCTAAAGGTACACCATGGCGTCCGGCTATTTCATTGATGTAGATACGAGTCAATTTCTCGACTCGGTATTCCTCACTAATTGGTATGAAATAAGCCGACTTGGTCAATCGATTTATAATGCACCAATTGTCATCACGACATTTAAAATAAGGAGCATTTGATGAATGAAAAATTAAACAGGAGATTAACGGGAAACACAGAGTTTAGGTTTTGTCATATGTAAAGGTAGGACATCTGGACACATGCCAAGTTAGGTCTTTTTCTTTTATGCCAAACCCATGACTACAAGTTATGATGGTTTATGAACCATTATATCCACATTGCAATGATGATAATAATGAGTCTTGTTGTTCGAATTCAAGTTAGAGTTTTAAATATTTCCAAGGTTAAAGATTTAAAAGCTATTCAAGAAGTGACACAAACAATAAGAAAAGTATTTGTAACCATGTTTTGCAAGGTAACAAATTTCCAAATGCAGATCGCATACGTAATTCATCAAACAATAAGAGAGGTCTTCGATAATATCTTTATTTGACAAAGGATTGTTTAGGAAGACTTTACTTATGGGTTTGATGATATCTCAAAATGAAAGCTGATAAGTAAGGAATAAATGGTTCGATGTAGCTAGATCGAGTCATACATGAAGGTAAAGGGAAAGAAATTGATTTAAGAATTTAAATGCTCCAAGTTTGGAATCAAAATCAACCTAAAACTATCGGGTCTCTTTTCAAGTTTAGAGATCATGCTTTGGCTTGATAGGTCGAAACACTAACATTATTTCACCATTCAAGCTACTACATGCGTCTCGTCACTTGTTTACAATCATGGTAAGTTGATGATAAAAAAAATGAGAGTAGTCATCAAGGTGTGGTTTTCAATCCTAGCTTGATGGTGTATTCCCAAGATATGACCACTAACTTACCAATCAAAAAGTTCGATCCCAACTCGTTGTTGAGGATCCACATAAATAAGACATGGTAACTCACCATTAAGGTAAGGAAAATCACTCCTATCTTAACGGTGAAGTTCTTACAAAAACAAAATATAACAAAATGGACTTCTTCATCAAAATCCAGAATTCACTCCTACTTTGACGAGATTGTCTCATTTGAGAAAATACAATCCATAAGAATGAAATTATCATCAAGGTATGGGATTCACGCCTATCTTGATGATAATAACAAGAAAACAATCGAAGATTGACATTTGTCACCAAAGTACGGGTTTTCAATCCTATTTTGGTGAGATCATGTCACTTGTGAAATGCCATTCCAAAGAAAATACTTGAAGTCAATCCTCAAGATAAGGTAATCACCCTGATCCAGAGGATGAAATTTCATTAAACACACAATTGGAAACCATTTATCGAAACGAATAGAGATTCATCAAAGTAAGGGAATCACCCCTGTTTTGATGAGATAGAATCATTTAGGAGATACGATTGTTCTTAGTCATAGGCTGACTTGCAAACCCTTGCATTTCCCACGGTGCAGACGGTTCAAAGTTTGACTTAACAACGAAAGGAAAAGGATATCATTTAAAATTTCAGAAAATTTCAAGTTACATCAATGTAACAAAGAGAAAATCATGATTACAAACTTAAGATCAAGGTTTGAGATAACAGAAGTTGTTGTGGTGTTCAAATCTTGGATGTCTTAAATCAGGAAGACGAAATCAAGGACAAGAATGATTCAACACCATGATGAGATGTGAACATTCGATTCACAATCGAAAGGAAAATACAAGGACTTCTCAAGATATGAGGTCAACCATAACCTTCTTGAAGACACGCGTACTTATAAGTGGTAACATAGTTATAATTAGTTTATTCGATCATTGAGGTAAGTGACCACTTATAATATTTAAATTAACAAAGTTAACATTCAATTAGCAAAGTATCCCGATATGTAGGAATTCCATCCACAGCTTTACATGTTCTTAGTTATGGGACACATCCTTAAGAGGACTTTGGAATCTTAAGTAACGGTTTAAAGTTTTAAAGACCATACGGTTTAGATTCTCAATATCTTTGGATCTATTGAAATCCATGTTCACGTTGGTCAAGATAAGAAGACAGTTACATGAAATGCCGAGTTCAATACTGTTACACGTTACACGTTGAGCGTTTAAACGCAAGAGTTGAATTGTATGATAGGTTTAATATTAACAGGAATATTATTTAGGTTAAGAATGAGAAAGTATTTAAACTTTGATGATAAACCAGTTCAAGGATTCAACGATTTTTAAGATACAAAAGGATGGTTCCATTTGGTAACGCATTACCATTTGGAATCGTTGACACGTCAAGGTAAATTGACTCATTTGCCTTAGAGATTTGTGTATTTTGACCATAGTTTATCACTCATCCCAGAAATCCCCAGGTAAGCATAACAGGTCTCACAATGAGATTTATGCGATATGCTTGCCTTAGCCCAAAGGCCTTTTGCCAGGAAATCCAGAATACAGGTGTCTATGTGCCACACAAATTTCTTTGGTTTATGAAATCAAAACCTTGATGAGATTTTCACAGATTAGACATAGAGTCTAAGGAATTAAACCCACGATGATAAGTGTAGATTCCACATGTCGTTGAGAATAGGTTTAGGAAGTTCATTTGTCGGGGAGAGTCAAAAGTCAAAGTTAAGTTTAAGGAGTCAAGTAACTAAGTTATAAGCATACATAAGGCAATCTTATGCTAAGGCATCAAGTTGCACAAAAGGCATAGTATTATGTAGCATTTAAACAATATGTAAGCATAAAAGTATAAGGATCTTTCTATGAGGTTCATGCAACTATAGTCTAGGTCACCATTTCTAATAACCTAAATCCCTATAGTTATGGGCTCTGATACCAATCTGTCACACCCCAACCTTGACGGCAGAAACGTCGAGGCGTGAGAGTTACGATTGTTCACAGCCACATAACGCTATTATTAGTTCCAAATATATTAATCAAGATTCAATTGTAACAATACAAGTAATTGTTCAAACAAAGATACATCCAGAATACAAGTATAAAAGTATCCAGATCATTCGTTTATTTCTCTAAGTCCAATCCTAAATGTGATAAGCTTCAAAGAGTAACCTGAAACATGTTAAAAATATAAGGTCAACATATTGTTGGTGAGTATTCTATAGTTCTGCATACATAAGTATATAAAAGATGGCAATTCTTGTTGTAAATTAGAGAACAAGGTAACTAGGGATGTAAGACAGAATGCACAATCAAACCTTGACTAAGTTTCATAAGTCTCAAAAGTGTACTTGGACCAACCAAGTTATAAGTATATACGATCAGCTAAGTGTACTTGGATCAACCAAGCAGGCTTGTCAGGCCCATAGATCTATGACGTCGCCAGGCTAGCAATAGTTAATGATTGTACATGTATTCGACATTACATGGTAGCTACAATATTCAACTAATCACAACATACAAGTAAATTGCCATAAGTTTACAAGAATCAAACGTTTACAAGTGCAATGATTAATAAGTAACATGTTTCACCCCAAAGTGTGAAAATATGAAAAAGGGGTATAGAAATACTCACATGGCGATTAAGTATATGAATGACGATTAATAAAGATAATAGCGACGTTCCAATGTAAACCTTCACGAGATACATAAGAATATATATATATATTGACGAGATTTAAGTTTAATTATATTAAGTTTTAACGTTTTAGCGAACTATGGTTTTGGTAGGAGTTTGGGGTTATTTTTATAAATAAAGTTAATAAACGATTATTTATACTTTGTTTGATAACGGATGTATCATTTATACAATTTTAAGGAAATTTAATCCTTTATAATAATTTGTGAAATTTAACTATAAAATACATATAATTTCTACGAGAAATTCATAATTACGTTTACATCGTGACCAATAATAATTTAATCTTTTAAACTATTATTTAAAGTCTATTTTTATAAAAATTAACTATTTATAATATTTATAAATAATATTTTATAAATATTATTAAGGTTTTTAACTAAAATAAATTTACAGAAATTATTTGTGTAACATTTTAGATATGAAAAGTTTATAGAATTTGTTTTTTATAATTTTTAAGGATTTTTCTGAAATTTATAAAGCTAAAAAAAAACTTTAAAAAAAGGGAGGTGGCCCGGGGTCGAACCCGGGACCTCAAGGATGGTTAACATGTATCAAACCGGTGAACCAAGGCAACTGCCACGGTTAATAACCCGGTTTTAATTGTTTTAAACCATCTTAACCAAAACCCAATTTCCCAATTCGAGCCCTAGGTCGAATCCTGGCCGATTAACCACCAATTCGATTTCAATAGCCTGTGAAATCATGGGGCTTTTGTTCCCCATGAAAAACCGAGTATGTGTGTGTGTTCAATTACCTAAATGGTGTTCGATTTGGTGCTGAACTCGTCAAGAACAGTCCGCGACAAAGGTGTCAATCGAATGGTGCTCAAACGACCATTATAATCGAATTAAACTGAGGGGAAGCTTCTTATGATAATCCTGATCGAAAGCCCCTTATTCAATTTGATTAAAATTGCTCGGAGATGGGTATAAATTCGAGTTGCAGGTCCGCGGCCGAGGGGGGGTGTTCGAGAGGGTGGTTTTGACGTTTTTCGAGTGAAATTGGAATTGGTGGATGATTATAAACGATTTAATGATCGATAGTGCGCGTTTTAATTCGATTAAAAATGTGCATAGTGGCCGGATTTTTAGGTATGTCGGCCGATTGTGGAGATGGTGGTTGACGGGAATAATGGGGGGTGGGGTTGGGTTGTTTCAAGGAATTACAGAATAGTCCCTGTGGTTTATGTTTTTATGTTTTGTGTTCAAAACTTAGTTTTTGAGTTTTACAAAATTACCACAAACCCCCTGAACTTATCTATCATAGTTATTATTATTATTATTATTAATATTACTATTATTATTAATATTATTATTATTTTATTAGTTATTATTATTATGATTAATTATTAATAGTATTAATATAAAAACAAATTTGAACGCCGTAAGAATACGAGATGTTACAAAGAGAATAAAAAAACATTGATACAAAATGCTATATTGCTATCTTATTATTCGTACTAGCAAACTTGTGTTTTATGTAATTATGTAATTACGTGTATTAACCGATACGAAAATAAAAAGTATTATATTGCATTGTAATTATTCTACCTTATATTAGGTATGACCATATTGTGTAAGTAAGTAATTCGAATAAAATAGTGTAGGTTAAAAAGAGAGGAGATTTATGTCATAAAATTATGCTAGATTTCATAAAACGGTACAAAATTGTGCTGGATTTCATAAAACAGCACAAAATTGTGCTGGATTTTATATTTCATAAAACAGCATAAAATTGTGTTGGATTTCATAAAACAACACAAAATTATGCTGGATTTCATAAAACAGTATAAAATTGTGCTGTATTTCATCAAAACAGTACAAAATTGGGCTGTATTTTATCAAAACATCATAGTTTTGTGTTGTTTTACGTCAAACAGCACAGTTTTGTGTTGTTTTCTCAAATAACACATTTTGTGCGGTTTTACGTAACATTTTCTATGTTGTTTTAAGGTCTCATATGTTGTTTCTGTGGTGTATAATGTCAAAATATCAAACAAAATAGAAACAACACATTTTTTGCTATTTTAATGCTCACTATTTGCGTTAATATAACACGTTTCGTGTTGTTTGGCGTTAGAATAACAATCTACATATTGTTTTGTGCTTGAACAATCAACGTGACAACTAAGTGTGATAAAACGAATGACATTTGAGTATCATTGATCATCGATATCATCCTCCGTCATTATCATTATCTCCAATTACCACTATCACTGACTAATGAATCATTGTCTTAAAACACTACCAATTAATACCATCCGCTCAAGTTAACATCTCTAATAACCGATTAGTTGTTGTATGTAATTATGAAGTTTAAGACAACGAGTGACATTTAGGTTTTGGTTGTATTTTGAGATTAATTTTTCATAGGATTTGTGGGTGAAAAAAGTGTGTAAAAGAAATGTGCTATATTTTTAAAAGAAGAAAGAAAATTAGATTAAATGGTTGATAGACCAAAATACCATTTAATCCTATTTTCTAGTTTTGCCACATGTCACCACCTCATTTCTTCTTAACCTTCTTAGGCAAAATATATTTTTAGTGGAACCTCCATATATATATATATATATATATATATATAAAGCATATGAGAAGAGTATTTTAAGATACCATTAAATTAAGAACACTTACCTCACTCAATGCATAAGGTACAACCATTTTAAGGGTAAAATAGTATTTTTAACATTATTTACAAATTACCCTTACAATTAGTTACATAATAACCTTATAATTACTATAAATTACATAAAATTTTACATTATCTACTTATAAACCAAAAAAACTTAATTTGTTTTAAGATTTATGTTATATCAATCTATCATGTTTAAAACTTTTGATACTACAATTATAAATGTGTATTTCTTAAACATTTTGATGTAATTTTTTTGCTGAACCGATATGTATTTGTAAGATACAATAACTTAATGCATAAATGTACAAGTTACCATGCAAAATCCATTTATTTGGTGTCTTGAATTTTAGCTTAGAAAAAATATAATAAACTTGTGTAAAATTGATATAAGATTAACAAAAAATAGAAACTCGGTCGGATGTAAAATGTTACCCCACTTGTGTAAAATTGATATAAGATTATCTATACTATATATAAAGCATATGAGAAGGATATTTTAAGATACCATTAAATTAAGAACACTTATCTCACTCAATGCATAAGGTACAACCAGTTTTAAGGGTAAAATAGTATTTTTAACATTATTTACAAATTACCCCTTACAATTAGTTACATAGTAACCTTATAATTACTATAAATTACATAAAATTTTACATTATCTACTTATAAACTCAAAAAAAACTTAATTTGTTTTAAGATTTATGTTATATCAATCTATCATGTTTAAAACTTTTTGATACTACAATCATAAATGTGTATTTCTTAAACATTTTGATGTAATTTTTTTGCTGAACCGATATGTATTTGTAAGATACAATAACTTAATGCATAAATGTACAAGTCACCCTGCAAAATCCATTTATTTGATGTTTTAAATTTTAGCTTAGAAAAAATATAATAAACTTGTGTAAAATTGATATAAGATTAACAAAAAATAGAAACTTGTGTCGGATGTAAAATGTTGCCCCGCTACATTGCGCGGGCACCCTTCTAGTATATATATATATATATATATATATATATATATATATATATCACTACTATCTTTAGTGTATTACACTGTTTGAATAAATAAAATATTTAATTGAATTAAAACTTATTAATATAAAATGATATTCTAAGATAAAATATAATTGAAATTCAATATGAGTAAAAACTCTAAATAATAAAACAATAATATCATTTTTTAAACTTTTTTTTTATTTTTTCCAAAAAAACAAAGTTAAACACTGTTTCAAAACAGAACGTTTTAAAAATATTATTTTTAAAGTTTCTTTACTATAACTCTCAATTCTATTATGGTTGGTTTATAAAAGAAATTATTTTAAATTTTTTTAATATTTGGTATTTCTAATAAAAGTTTGATATTTTAGAAAAATTTAATTTTATAAAAAATTATTTATTTAGAAATAACATTAATAAAAAATCTTTTTCTTATTAGTAATTAATGTAGTTATTTAATAGGAAAGATAAACGTTTTTTTATTAAAAATGAATGTGACTATATCACGTGTTACCCTTAGTTACCATTTTATTATATAGGAAGATAATCAACTTATTTGCGAATTATAGGTTGTACTAAACTTTAATTAGATGTACCCATTGGTGGACTTAGTATGGAAGAGGGGGGAGGGGTCAACCGACCCCGCAAAAATTATTTTTTTTATATATACCATGTTTTAGAGGTTTTTGGTCGACCCCATGGTTTTTTAGTGCCGACTCCTGCGAAAAAACTTTCCCACCCTTAAATCCAAATAAATTTTTTTAATTTTTTTTAAAATTTTTAACCACTAACAGTTATATTAAAAGTTGGTTTTGTTAAAAGTAATAAGCCCAAATTATAATCACCACCTAGTTTTATTTTATATCAAATTTACTATGTCCATTTACTTAGAATATCTTCCATGTTATTCTTTCAAACATAACCCAGTTAGTTTTTATCAACATAATAAAAAATGATGAAATTAGATGGACATATTAGATGAGAGGTCTGTGTCAATCATGAGATTATAAGTTTTCACAACGAATATCTTTTAGAGAAACATGATACCATCAATTTGAAATTTTGTAAAGTATATTGTGAAGATGGATATAACATTTTGCTTGTTTGTAAATTGTTTAAAGAACATTTGGAAACCAAATGTTTTCCAAAGATCGTAGATAACAACTATAAAATATAACCCTTTTATCATTATTTTAAATAAAACCTTATCATTGTTGCTTATCTTATAATTGCATGGTAATCCATATACGTGACACGTCCCGAACCAAATATGCCTACATGAGAATCGGAAAAAACTAACCCCGGGGAAAATATTTCCTGGGTCCCGTCACTGGATGTACCCACTTTCGATTTCTTTTCTTTGTCTAATTTTTTTATTTTCAACCTCAATGTTTTTACATTTTTTATAAGTTAAATCCTAAAATTTTCACTTTCAACTTTTGTTCCCTACACTTTTAGTTTTTTATAAGTTTTTTGTTTTACGTGTCAATTTATATTTCATGAGATAACATGTCGCTACGTGCGCGTGCGGTTTAACTTTTTTACGCCTATTTATTTTCGTTTAACGACTCCCTCACAATGCACGGGTATTAGATCAACTTAGTTATTGTTTTTAATGTTTTACTTTTCATGTGGGGTTCAATGTTTTTAAGTCTCTTTTTCCATTCGATTTTATTTTTTCCGTTTTTATTTTTTTTATATGAGTTTTTTTGATATTGGTGGTGGTTGATGGTGATATGAAATTGATACTACTTAGTATGGTTTTACACTCCTACCACAACACGAGAGGCTTAATACTAGTTTTTCACTAATCATAACAGGTTAAAGGAGAGTGTGAAGTCATATGTTTTCGGATTATAACAAATATATTGTCTTAAACAATAATAAAACAGTGCTCACTATATAAAATAGTAAAAATATAATTTATTAGTGAGTTTTCATATAATTTTATGTATAGTGTATTGATATTTCATGAGACAATTGTTAAAGCAAAAGGAAAAAGTGCATTTTGTTATAATACCACGATATTTAATACAAGATTAGTGTTATAATCTTAAAAACTTAAAGAGAATTGTAAGAACAAGAACAAGAGAAATGTATATCTTATGAAAGTGTATACAAGAGGTGCCTTTTCTCCTCTACATTGAGTTGGTATTTATACTATAAAGATCAATCATTTTGGTAGACAAGGTAAACTATTTTAGTAGATAAGTAGCATAGTAAACTTATCTACAAGTTTGACAAAGAGTTTATCCACATGCCATAGTAATAATTCATAATACTCCCCCTTGGATGACACTTTTCAAACTTCAAGAGTTTAAGTACTGCCTCATTAAAAACCTTGCTAAAGAAAAACCCAGTGGGAAAAAACCTTAGCTAAGGAAAAAAGAGTGCAGCTTATAACTCCTCCTCAAATTGTCTTCTGTAGATCATCACATTGCGTGCACGTGCCGCATGCCAATATCATAAACATGTTTTCTGAAAGTTGTTTTAGGAAGTGCCTATGTGAAAAGATCAGCTGAATTGTTGCTAGATTGAACGTATCTCATTTCAACTTGTTTATCTTTAATAAGATCTTGAGTGTATGAAAAGAATCTTGGTGGTATATGTATTGTTCTGTCACTTTTGATATACCCTTCTTTCATTTGTGAGACACAAGCTGCATTATCTTCATAGATTGTTGCATTTTCATCTTTCTCCAATCCACAAGAAGTTGATATGAGTTGTGTCATAGATCTTAACCATACACATTCTCTTGAAGCTTCTTGTAGTGCAATGACTTCAGCATAATTTGAGGATGTCGCAGCGAGTATTTGTTTCTGAGAACGCCATGAAATCGCAGTTCCTCCATTCTTAATACGTATCCAGTTTGAGATTTTGCTTTATGAGGATGAGATAAATAACCTGCATCTGCATAACCAACCAACCCTTCTTTTGAATTATTAGGATAAAACAAGCCTAAATCAATAGTACCTCGAAAATATCAAAAAATATGTTTAATCCCATTCCAATGCCTTTTAGTAGGAGCTGAACTAAATCTTGCTAACAAATTAACTGCAAAAGAAATGTCAGGTCTCGTGCAGTTAGTAAGATACATAAGGGCTCCAATTGCACTGAGATATGGTATCTCTGGACCAAGAACCTCTTCATTATCTTCACAAGGACGGAATGGATCATTATCAACATTGTGTGATCTAACAACCATCGGTATGCTTAAAGGATTTGCTTTGTCCATATTGAAACGCTTTAAGAGTTTCTCAGTATAAGTTGACTGATGTACAAGTATTCCATTATGCATATGGTCAATCTGTAAACCAAGACAATATTGGTTTTACCAAGGTCTTTCATTTTAAATTCTTCCTTTAAAAGAGCAATTGCTTTATTAATTTCCTTTTGCATTCCAATTATATTTAGATCATCAACATACACAGCTATGATCACATATCCTGATGTTGTCTTCTTAATGAAGACACATGGACAAATAAGGTTACTTGTGTATCCTTTACTTGTTAAATAATCACTCAAACGATTGTACTATATCCTTCCAGATTGTTTGAGTCCATACAAGGATCTTTGTAATTTGATGGAATACATTTCCTTAGGCTTTGAGCTTAATGCTTCGGGGAATTTAAAGCATTCAGGAATTTTCATATAGATGTCAATATCTAGTGACCCATACAAGTAAGCTGTGACAACATCCATAAGACGCATCTCTAAATTGCTAGAGACTGCTAATTTGATTAAGTATCTAAAGGTTATTGCATCCATAATAGGGGAGTATGTTTCCTTATAATCAATTCCTGGCCTTTGTGAAAAACCTTAAGCTACAAGTCTAGCTTTATATCTTGTAACTTCATTTTTCTCATTTTGTTTTCGTACAAAAACCCATTTATACCCTACAGGCTTTACATCCATCGGAGTAATAACAATAGATCCAAAAACATTTTGTTTGTTAAGTGAATCTAATTCAGCTTGCATAGCTCCTTTCCATTTATCCCAATCATGCCTATTTTGACAGTCACTAACTGATTTTGGTTCTGTATCATCTCCACTAATGATGTCACTTGCTACGGAATAAGAAAATATTTCATCAATACTTTCCATTTCATCTCGATTCCATAAAATATGTGTATGACCATAGTTAATTGACATTTCTTTGTTATTTTCATCCAAATCCTCCTCATGAGAGTTTTGGGTATTTAACGTTGCATCAAGGTCATTCACTTTATGGTCAACTTCCTTTTCATGAGTTTTTCTCTTTTGAGGATTTTTATCCTTGGAATCGATTGGTCTTCCTCGTTTCAAACGTCTCTGAGATTCATGAGCCATTGTGTTCTCTATTTGCTTATTTGGAATCTCAACTCGAGTTGGAGCATTAGCAGCTGGTAAATGAGATTTAGTAACTCTGTTTATATCAGTAATACATCAGGTAATTGATTTGCAATTTCTTGCAGGTGTATTATCTTTGAACTTCTGTCTCATGTTGTTTAGTTACTGGATCAAGATGCAACAATGAAGGAACATACCATGAGACATCATTTTCTTGTCTTTTCTTTTACCCTCCTAATGCCGGGAAAACTGACTCGTTAAAATGACAATCAGCAAAACGTGCTGTAAATACATCTCCCGTTAAAGGTTCAACATATCTTATGATGGAAGCTGATTCATATCCAACATAAATTCCTAACCTTCTTTGAGGACCCATTTTTGTGCGTTGTGGTGGTACAATAGGGACATACACTGCACGCCCAAAAATTCTAAGGTGGGAAATGTTTGGCTCATTGCCAGAAACAAGTTGTAACGGTGAGTATTAAGATTTGCACTTGGTCTTATACGAATTAGTGATCCAGCATAAAGAATTGCATGACCCCAAATAGACACAGGGAGTTTTGTCCTCATTATTAATGGTCTAACTATTAGTTGTAGACGTTTGATTAACGACTCAGCTAAGCCTTTTGTGTGTATACATGAGCAACAGGGTGTTTAACAATAATTCCCACAGACATACAATAATCATTAAAAGCATGTGATGTGAATTCACTAGCATTATCAAGTCTCACTCTTTTAATAGTATAATCAGGAAAATGTGCTCGTAATTTAATAATTTGTGCAAGAAATTTCGCAAATGCTACATTACGAGTTGATAACAAAGAGACATGAGACCATCTACTTGATGCGTCTATCAAAACCATAAAGTATCTAAATGGTCCACATGGTGGATGAATTGGCCCCATATATCTCCTTGAATTCTTTTAAGAAACATGGGTGATTCCTTTTCAATTTTCACAGGCGAAGGTCTTGTGATTAACTTCCTAAGAGAACAAGATGTACACAAAGGAATTTTATTCGATTGTGGGATCTTTTGATATTTCAATGGATGCCCATGTGTGTTTTCAATTATTCTTTTCATCATTGTGGATCCTGGATGGCCTAATCTATCATGCCATAAGTTAAATATTTCAGGATCACAAAATTTTTCTTTAACTGCCATATATGCTTGAGGCACATTAATGTGTGTATAATGTAAACCAGACTGAAGCATTGACAGTTTTTCTAATATCTGATCTTTGCTTATGATATGCAAATATTTTTCATTGTCAACAGTCCTTGACTGAGTATCATATCCGTTATGATATATGTTTTTGAAAGTCAATAGATTTCTTGTTGATTTTGGGGAAAATAAAACATTTTCTATGATAAGCTTTGTACCATTTGGTAATGCTAAATTAGCCTTTCACACTCCTTCTATCAGGTCTGTAGGGCCTGATATTGTATTAACGATTCCTTTTGTTAGTTTGAGTTCATAAAAATATTTCTTAGATCTAAGTATAGTGTGTGTTGTCACACCCCAACCTTGACGGCGGAAACGTCGAGGTGTGAGGGTTAAGATTGTTCACAGCCACATAACGCTATGTTTAAATGTAAAATCAATTGTTTTTGAACATCGCATACATCAATGTCTCAAAATAAATCAAACAAAAACAAGAATTCAATCGTCTTTATTAAGCCTAGGTCCATGATCTAGGTTTATGCATTCCTTCAATCATTGCTAAGCTTGCACATTACCTGAAACATGTTGAAAATAAGTCAACTAACTAGTTGGTGAATTCTCATGGTTTTAAATACAATAAGTATACAAAATGTGGCAATTCTAGTCAATGGTCACAAGATAGCAAGTATATAGAACATGCATAGTTACAATCAAGCCTCGACTGAATAATATGAATAAGCATGATTAGCTAAGTGTATTTGGTTCCCTAGTGCACAAGCATACGGCTCCTAGGAGTCGGCAATACATCGACTTTAGCACCAAATAGGCTTGTCAGGCCCAAAGATCTAAGACTTCGCTAGGCTAGCAATAGTTAATGATTGCACACGTATGTCACATCTCATATAATACTTAACATATCCAAACAACCACGACTATGTAAAGAATTGCACGTGTGTAATAAGTATCAAAGCGTGTATGTGTAAGTTTGTATAAGCAACATGTTTCACCCCGAAAGATGTGAAATAATCGTAAAGCGGGGCATAAGAACTCACATGTTTAATAAAGGAGACTTGTAGATGAAATAAGAATAACCACGAATAAGATTTCCAACACAAATGTCACAACGCACCTAAACGAAATAAAGTAGCGCGTTATAATTTGTTTGATGATTAATTGTAGGTCTAATATGATTTAATAATTATTCGTATTTATTACATGTTAATAACGTGATCGGTTTAATGGAACGAATGGATTATACTTGGTATAATCAATTGTTAGCGCGAAAGAGAATTTATAAATAAAACTTGATTAACTTGTACGTTAAACGGTTTATAAGGATTGTATATAATAGTGATTTAGCTATTATAAGGAACTATATAAATATATATATATTTATAGGTATGAGTAATTAAACAATTAATTGTTTGAATATACATATAAATATGTATACTAAACAATTATAATATTGTGTATAATAATCAATATAAATGATTTAGCTATTAAAAGAACTATGTATAAATATATATATATATATATATAAATAACTAAACAATTAAATTGTTTGAATATATATGTATAAATATATATACTAAACAATTATAACATTGTATAATCATAATAAGTGATTTAATTACTAAAGATCAATATATAAATATATATATATATATATATATATATATATATATATATAGGTATAAATAACTAAACCATTTAATTATTTAAAAATATATATATACATATACAAGTATTATGTTTACTCATTTCTTTTGTATTTTTAAAACTAAAATAATGTATTTATAAATACAAAAGTATTTTATAAAAATTATTTTAGTCCCAAATTAATTAAACAAAAGTAAACAAAATAATCTGCATTTTATGAAATTAATTTTAGAAATTTTCAGAATATAAAAAGGTTTAATAATTAAAAAGAAATAAAGAAAAGAAAAAAAATCGAAAAAAAGAAAACAGGGGAGGGGGCTGCCCGGGGTCGAACCCGGGGCCTCCCTGTGAACATGGGATGCAGGAACCAGTGAACCAGGGCCGTGGCCTTGGTTCACATTGGTTTGTTTTAAACTTAAACACAAGTCGCCCAGGTTTCCCCCTTTTCTTATGAACCCTAGGTTCACCGGATCAAAATTGACCCTCGATTCGGTGTTAATCACCTAAATCGTCATAGGGCTTTTGATCCTTGATCAAAAACGAGTAGAATACAGGTTTGGATTACCTGTTTTGATGAGATAAAGATGGTTTCGAGTGCGGTTTAGGTTTGGGTGTTCTTGAATTTGGGGCTTTTGATTCGAGAGGTTTATGGTGAAATTGAGGTTTCAGGGAGTTCAAGAACTTCAAATGGATCGAAAGCCCACAATTTATAGACTTGATTTAACAGGTTCGAGCATAATCCATTCGATTTTGAAAACGCGTTCGGGTTTACTAAAATTGAGAGATTCGAGTTGTTGTGACGCGTGATTAGGGGATGGATTGATTTGTTAAACCGCGTATTAGCTTTAGGTGTGATTGATTTGGTTTAATTTGTGAAATTAAACATGATTTGATTCGAAATTTTTAAAACTTTGATTCGGTTTTTGATTTGGAAAGGTTTCGAGCGGGAATCTTGATTTTGGAGTTGGGTTTGGGTTCGAAACCCATAGTCGAAGGTGAGGGGCGGTTTAATTGGGTCAAATCGGTTGTAAAATGGGGTTTGAAGGCTTGCCGGAGCTCGGCCGGAGCTCGCCGGAGCCGGCAGCCGGAAACACGGGGTAACAGGGGGTGGTTTGGGAAATTACACAAATGGCCCCTGTACTTTAAATGTTTTTATTTGTGTTTTAAACTTTCCTTTAAAGTTTTCAAATGACAAACAACCCCCTGTACTTTAATTCTAAGTTTTATTATTATTATTATTATTATTAACATTATATTATTATTATTATTATTATTATTATTATTATTATTATTATTTTTTTATTATTATTATTATTTTTATTATTATCATTATTATTATTATTATTATTATTATCATTATTATTATTATTATTATTATCATTATTATTATTATTATTATTATTATTATTATTATTATTATCTATTATAAAAAAAAAATTTAATAATGATGCTATAAAATGGCATAAATAAAATGAAAAATACAGGATGTTACAGTCTCCCCAACTTAAAAGAATTTCGTCCCGAAATTAAAATCAAAAAGCGGTTACAAGAATAAGTAAGGGTACGTCTTCTTCATATGTTCTTCACGCTCCCAAGTGAATTCCGCTCCTCGTTTGTTCTCCCCATCGAACCTTTACAATTGGGGTCGTAGAGGTCCTAGTCTTCTTCATAATGCGATCCATGATTTCGACGGGTTTCTCAACGAAGTGTAGTGACTCGTCGATCTGAATGTCTTCTAATGGCACATGCAAATTATCGTCGGCCAGACACTTCCTCAGATTCGAGACGTGGAAGACAGGGTGAATTCCACTAAGGTCGGAGGGTAGTTCTAGTTTGTAGGCCACTTTCCCGATTCTTTTCTGAACCTTGAAAGGCCCTACAAACCTTGGAGCTAACTTGCCCTTCCTTCTAAAGCGAACCACACCCTTCCACGGTGAGACCTTGAGAAGGACCATCTCCCCAACTTGGAATTCCAGTGGCTTGCGACGTTTATCAGCGTAGCTTTTCTGTCGACTCCTTGCCACTTCCAGGTTCTTGCGGATGATAGCGACTTTATCGGTCGTCTCTTGTATGAGCTCGGGACCGGTAATAAGATTCTCGCCAACGTCGGTCCAGCAGATTGGTGAACAACACTTACGACCGTAAAGTGCTTCGAACGGTGCCATTTGGATGCTTGAGTGGTAACTGTTGTTGTAGGAGAATTCTGCGAGCGGTAGGTGCGTATCCCAGTCGCCACCAAAGTCAAGGACACAGAGACGTAACAGGTCTTCCAGGGTTTGGATCGTCCGCTCGGTTTGGCCATCGGTTTGGGGATGGTAAGCCGTGCTTAAATCCAATTGCGTACCCAGAAGTTCTTGCATAGTAGACCAAAGTGAGAAGTGAATCGAGCGTCTCGGTCGGATATAATATGAAGAGGCACACCATGACGGCTTACGATCTCGTCAATGTAAATCCGGGCTAACCTTGATGTCTTATACGTGTCGCGTATGGGTATAAAATGTGCCGACTTGGTCAATCGGTCGACGATTACCCATATGCTATCGTGCCCGCGAGATGTCCGAGGTAGCTTGGTTATGAAATCCATGGATATATGTTCCCACTTCCACATGGGAATTTCGGGTTGTTCGAGTAATCCACTTGGACGTTGATGCTCCGCTTTAACCTTCGTGCACGTAAGGCACTTAGCAACATAGGTTGCTATGTCTCGTTTCATTCCGGGCCACCAATATTGACTCCGTAAGTCCATGTACATCTTATCGGAGCCCGGGTGGATAGAATAACGAGTCCGATGTGCTTCGTTCATGATAGAAGCCCGAAGGTTATTGCGTTTGGGAATCCAGATTCAGTTTGCGAAATACATTAACCCATTGGCTCTTGTTTCTAATTGGGCTAAGAGATTTGGCTCGAGCTCTACCTTCATACTCCCTTCGGTTTGCACCGCTTGCTGTGCTTCTCGAATACTCGCCTCGATGTCACAATCGATCCTTAAGTTCTGCAATAACACCGTAGCATTGTTGACATCGAGTCGGACCTCGGTATCAAACTCTCTCAATGTATCGAACCATTGGCGTCGGTCGCGAATCTCTTGAACGGAAACCATCTTTTGATGCGTCTTTCGACTCAATGCATCGGCTACGACATTTGCCTTGCCGGGATGGTAGCGGATATCACAATCGTAGTCGCTAATTAGTTCCACCCAACGACGTTGCCTCATATTGAGGTCCTTCTGATTGAAAACGTGTTGGAGGCTCTTGTGGTCCGTGTAGACTATACATTGCGTGCCGTATAGATAGTGTCTCCAGATTTTCAAAGCAAAGACCACCGCTCCGAGCTCGAGATCGTGCGTCGTATAATTTACCTCGTGAACCTTCAATTGTCTCGAGGCATATGCGATGACCTTTCCCCGTTGCATGAGGACACAACCAAGGCCTTGTTTCGACGCGTCGCAGTATACCGTGAAGTCGTCATTCCCATCCGGTAGCGTCAGAATAGGAGCATTGCACAACTTGTGCTTCAATGTCTCAAACGCCTCTTCTTGCTCAGCTTTCCACTCGAAAGGCTTGTTCTTCTGAGTCAAGGACGTGAGTGGCTTTGCGATTTTTGAGAAGTTGGCAATAAATCGCCGGTAATACCCGGCTAGACCAAGGAACGATCGAACTTCCGTGGGAGTTTTGGGAGCACTCCAATTCTTTACGGCTTCAACCTTCGCAGGGTCGACGTGAATTCCTTGACTATTCACAACGTGCCCTAAGAACTGTACTTCTTCAAGCCAAAACTCACATTTCGAGAATTTCGCGTACAGTTGTTCCTTCTTCAACAGTTCGAGGATTTGACGGAGATGAAGTTCATGATCGGAGCGAGACTTGGAATAAATAAGAATGTCGTCAATGAAAACGATGACGAACTTGTCTAGGTATGGCTTGCACACCCGATTCATGAGATCCATGAAGACCGCTGGAGCATTGGTTAAGCCGAAAGGCATAACCATGAACTCGTAATGCCCATACCGAGTGCGGAATGCAGTCTTTGGGATATCGTCGTCGTGGACTCACAGTTGGTGATAACCCGAACGCAAGTCGATTTTTGAAAAGATTGCAGCTCCTTGAAGTTGGTCGAAAAGATCGTCGATACGAGGAAGAGGATACCGGTTCTTGATAGTCAACTTGTTGAGCTCCCGGTAATCGATACACATGCGGAAAGACCCATCTTTCTTTTTCACAAATAAGACAGGTGCACCCCAAGGAGAAGAACTAGGGCGGATAAACCCCTTCTCGGATAATTCCTGGAGTTGGCTAGAGAGTTCTTGCATTTCCGATGGTGCGAGTCGGTAAGGTGATTTAGCCGCGGGGCTTGCTCCCGGAATCAAGTCGATTTTAAATTCTACTTCGCGTACGGGAGGTAACCCGCTAAGATCATCGGGAAAGACCTCAGGGAATTCTCGTACGACTGGAACATCTTTGAGTTCCTTCTCCTTGGTTTTGGTGTTGACTACATATGCCAAGAATGCCGGATAACTCTTACTTAGGCACTTCTGAGCCTTAGTACATGACATAAGCTTGAGTCCTTTGGAGGACCGTTCACCGAACACCTTCATCGTGTCACCGGAGGGTAAGGGCATGCGAATACACTTCTCGAAGCAGATGATCTCGGCATGGTTCTTGGATAACCAATCCATGCCAATAATAACGTCGAAACTTCCAAGCTTCATTGGAATAAGGTCGATAAGAAATTTATGGTTGTCGAGGCACAATAGACAATCGCGGATAACCACGTCGACGGTGATGGGTTCTCCATCAGCAACTTCGACGGTGAGAGGTCTCTCTAGATTTGAGCGAGGTTTAGAAAGTGTCGGCTCGAACTCTAAGGAAACGAAACTTCTATCGGCGCCCGAATCAAATAATACGTATGCATAGGTGTCATTAATAAGAAACATACCTGTATAGGTTTTAAAGGCACTTAAGGACATAAGTAAGGAATTTTAAGAGAAATTCTATGGAGGTAGGGTTGCAATTTTTACGTACCGTTCACCACCTCGTTGTTCGCTTGAGCTTGGTTCGCGTTGATGTTGAAAGCACGTCCACGAGCTTGTGGAACATTGCCCACAAGACGAGGGAACTGGGGTCGGTAATGACCTGGTTCTCCATAGTTGTAGCAGACCCGATTTGGTTCCGTCACTGTGTTTCCCAATGCTCGGCGACACGTTGCCACAAGGTGCCCGTACTTGCCACATAGTGTGCAGATGCGACACGGAAGATTGCCCGGGTGGTGATACCTACACGTGTTACACATAGGTAGAGGGCCCGCATAAGCCCTTGCCACGGGCACTTGTGCTGCCGGTGTAGCCCCGGTAGTACACTGTCTTTGGGGCGGTTTAGGAGCAGCCACGGCGTAGTTCCGTGCCGGTACAAACTTCCGTTTCTTGTTATCAGGCTTGACTTCCTTAACCTCCTCGGGGGTCGTCTTCTCAGTCTTCTTGGCACCCTTTGCAGACATAGTGCCTGCTCGGATGTGGTTCTCCGTCAGCTGTGCAGTGATAGTGATGGCTTCTTCCAGAGTTGCGGGTCGGCTACCCACAACGGCATCCTGAATTTGAGGCGGCACACCCTTAATAAATTTTTCCACGTTTCGGGAAACAGTATCCACCATGTGTGGCAGCAGTATGCTCAGTTCATGATGACGGGTAGAATATGCCAGATGGTTCCCGCCATCCTGTTTCAAATTCCAGAATTCCTCCTCCAGTTTCTGGATTTCACTCCTCGGGCAAAACTTGGCTATGGCTATGTTTTTGAATTCCTCCCAAGTTAAAGCCAAGATTGCATCGGGGCCTCGGTTCCTCTTTTCACTGTTCCACCATGTTAAGGCCCGTTGCTGTAGCATACTGGTGGCATACCTTACTTTGAGTGCTTCGGGGCACTCACAGTTGACGAAGGTGTTCTCCATCCCTTCAAACCACTCTAAGAGACCGGTGGCACCTTCCTTGCCACTATAACTGGGTGGCTTGCATGAACTAAAATGCTTGAAGGTGCAAGACTGGTTGTTACGCCGTTGGTTTGCACTATTTTCCCCTTGACCGTTGCTATTGTTCGTGATGTTTGCGATCATAGTGCTGCTGAGTTCAGCCACCATGGTCGGGATGACCGCAGCCATTTGCCGGGCAATCATGGCAGCAAGCTTACGGCCAGATCTTCCTCGGTTTCCGTGGTAACGAGACATGCTGGAAAAATACAAATTGGGTTAGGATCGGTTAAAGGATAATAAGGGTGGGCAATTAAGGTAAGAATCATGAATTATACGGAATGATTCCATTTGGTGGCGCATCACCATTTGGAAACGTTGACACGTCAAGATGAATTGACCCATTCACCTCAGAAACTCGTGTATGTTGGTCATAGTTTATCACTCATCCCGGAAATCCCCAGGTAGCGTAACGGTTCCCTCAATGAGATTTATACGTATACGCTTGCCTTAGCCCGAGGGCCTTTTGCCAGAAAATCCAGAATACAGGTGTCTATGTACCACACTAGTTCTTTGGTTTATGAAATCAAAAATCTTGATGGGATATTTACAAGATTAGACATAAAGTCTAAAGAATTCCTATCAATAGATTCTACTTGGAGACGAGAATAAGTTTAAGAAATAGTAACTGTCGGGGAGAATTAACGTTTAAGATAAGTCTAGGGGAGACGGGTAACAATATGTAATCATGTAGAAAGGCACCTATGCTAAGGCATCACATTGCACATAATAAGGCATAGCGTTAGGCAGCATGCAAACAATAAGTATGTATTCATAAGAATACTATTCTATAAGGATCTTGCATAAACTATAGCCTAGGTCACCATTTCTAATAACCTAAATCCCTATAGTTATGGGCTCTGATACCAATCTGTCACACCCCAACCTTGACGGCGGAAACGTCGAGGTGTGAGGGTTAAGATTGTTCACAGCCACATAACGCTATGTTTAAATGTAAAATCAATTGTTTTGAACATCGCATACATCAATGTCTCAAAATAAATCAAACAAAAACAAGAATTCAATCGTCTTTATTAAGCCTAGGTCCATGATCTAGGTTTATGCATTCCTTCAATCATTGCTAAGCTTGCACATTACCTGAAACATGTTGAAAATAAAGTCAACTAACTAGTTGGTGAATTCTCATGGTTTTAAATACAATAAGTATACAAAATGTGGCAATTCTAGTCAATGGTCACAAGATAGAAAGTATATAGAACATGCATAGTTACAATCAAGCCTCGACTGAATAATATGAATAAGCATGATTAGCTAAGTGTATTTGGTTCCCTAGTGCACAAGCATACGGCTCCTAGGAGTCGGCAATACATCGACTTTAGCACCAAATAGGCTTGTCAGGCCCAAAGATCTAAGACTTCGCTAGGCTAGCAATAGTTAATGATTGCACACGTATGTCACATCTCATATAATACTTAACATATCCAAACAACCACGACTATGTAAAGAATTGCACGTGTGTAATAAGTATCAAAGCGTGTATGTGTAAGTTTGTATAAGCAACATGTTTCACCCCGAAAGATGTGAAATAATCGTAAAGCGGGGCATAAGAACTCACATGTTTAATAAAGGAGACTTGTAGATGAAATAAGAATAACCACGAATAAGATTTCCAACACAAATGTCACAACGCACCTAAACGAAATAAAGTAGCGTGTTATAATTTGTTTGATGATTAATTGTAGGTCTAATATGATTTAATAATTATTCGTATTTATTACATGTTAATAACGTGATCGGTTTAATGGAACAAATGGATTATACTTGGTATAATCAATTGTTAGCGCGAAAGAGAATTTATAAATAAAACTTGATTAACTTGTACGTTAAACCGGTTTATAAGGATTGTATATAATAGTGATTTAGCTATTTTAAGGAACTATATAAATATATATATATTTATAGGTATGAGTAATTAAACAATTTAATTGTTTGAATATACATATAAATATATATACTAAACAATTATAATATTGTGTATAATAATCAATATAAATGATTTAGCTATTAAAAGAACTATGTATAAATATATATATATATATATATATATATATAAATAACTAAACAGTTAAATTGTTTGAATATATATGTATAAATATATATACTAAACAATTATAACATTGTATAATCATAATAAGTGATTTAATTACTAAAAGATCAATATATAAATATATATATATATATATAGGTATAAATAACTAAACCATTTAATTATTTAAAAATATATATACATATACAAGTATTATGTTTACTCATTTCTTTTGTATTTTTAAAACTAAAATAATGTATTTATAAATACAAAAGTATTTTATAAAAATTATTTAGTCCCAAATTAATTAAACAAAAGTAAACAAAATAATCTGCATTTTATGAAATTAATTTTAGAAATTTTCAGAATTTAAAAAGGTTTAATAATTAAAAAGAAATAAAGAAAAGAAAAAAAATCGAAAAAAAGAAAACAGGGGAGGGGGCTGCCCGGGGTCGAACCCGGGGCCTCCCTGTGAACATGGGACGCAGGAACCAGTGAACCAGGGCCGTGGCCTTGGTTCACATTGGTTTGTTTTAAACTTAAACACAAGTCGCCCAGGTTTCCTCCTTTTCTTATGAACCCTAGGTTCAACCGGATCAAAATTGACCCTCGATTCGGTGTTAATCACCTAAATCGTCATAGGGCTTTTGATCCTTGATCAAAAACGAGTAGAATACAGGTTTGGATTACCTGTTTTGATGAGATAAAAGATGGTTTCAAGTGCGGTTTAGGTTTCGGGTGTTCTTGAATTTGGGGCTTTTGATTCGAGAGGTTTATGGTGAAATTGAGGTTTCAGGGAGTTCAAGAACTTCAAAATGGATCGAAAGCCCACAATTTATAGACTTGATTTAACAGGTTCGAGCATAACCCATTCGATTTTGAAAACGCGTTCGGGTTTACTAAAATTGAGAGATTCGAGTTGTTGTGACGCGTGATTAGGGGATGGATTGATTTGTTAAACCGCGTATTAGCTTTAGGTGTGATGATTTGGTTTAATTTGTGAAATTAAACATGATTTGATTCGAAATTTTTAAAACTTTGATTCGGTTTTTGATTTGGAAAGGTTTCGAGCGGGAATCTTGATTTTGGAGTTGGGTTTGGGTTCGAAACCCATAGTCGAAGGTGAGGGGCGGTTTAATTGGGTCAAATCGGTTGTAAAATGGGGTTTGGAGGCTTGCCGGAGCTCGGCCGGAGCTCGCCGGAGCCGGCAGCCGGAAACACGGGGTAACAGGGGGGTGGTTTGGGAAATTACACAAATGGCCCCTGTACTTTAAATGTTTTTATTTTGTGTTTTAAACTTTCCTTTAAAGTTTTCAAAATGACAAACAACCCCCTGTACTTTAATTCTAAGTTTTATTATTATTATTATTATTATTAACATTATATTATTATTATTATTATTATTATTATTATTATTATTAATATTATTTTTATTATTATTATTATTTTTATTTTATTATTATTATTATTTTTATTTTTATTATTATCATTATTATTATTATTATTATTATTATTATTATTATTATTATTATATTATTATCTATTATAAAAAAAAAATTTTTAATAATGATGCTATAAAATGGCATAAATAAAATGAAAATACAGGATGTTACATGTGTGGCTTCACTATCTGCTATACATATATCTGCTTCATTTGTTTGATCTTGCGCTCCAGTGATGTTCATTTTAATCTTGAAAGTATAAAGAAAAATAATAAGTGAATAACGACGATATTGTTATATTTTAACAAAGACTTTATGAATCGTAGGAAAACATTACATGAAGAAAAATACATAACTAAAGATAAAAAACACTTAATTGTTGCATATAACTATTGTGGTCAAGCAACATGTGTTTCAAAGGTTTATGTCAAAGTCTGCAGTGTTCAACTCAACGTTGAGATCATTGAAATTATCAACAAGGTTCACTTCCTTGTCTTTTGTTTTAAGAGAGGCTTAGTATAGTTCACACAAATGTGGAGCTGTGCGACAAGCCTTCGACCAGTAGTTTATGCTACCACATCTAAAACAGAAAGTGCCATTGTTTTCAAACCTTCCAGCTTCATTCCCTTTGTACTGGTTGGAATTGTTATTTTATGGGGCATGGTAATTGACTGTTCTTTGATTTCTACCACGGCCATATCCACGGCCACGACCACGTCCACGGTTATAAAAATTACCTCGATAGTTATTGTTACCCTTAAAAGAATGGTTGCGATTGTTAGGGTGACTTTTATCAAAAGAACCACGACCACGACCTCGTCCCCACTTTCTTCCAGAGTTTTTAGTAGCAATATTTATTTCTGGAATTGCTAATGATCCCGTGGGACGAGCTTGATGATTTTCATCAAAAGCTCATTATTATTTTCTACTACGAGGAGAAATGAATTCAAATCAGAATATCGTTTAAATTTTTGCAACCTGTATTGTTGTTGCAAGTTTATATTTGATGCATGAAATGTGGAGAAAGTTTTTTCCAACATATCTTCCTCGGTTACTTTTTGCCCACAGAATCTGAGGGTCGAGCAGATTCTGAACAAAGTAGATGTGTACTCGTTTACATTTTTAAAATCTTGAAACCTGAGATTGTTACATTAATCTCTAGCTGTGTGGGAAGTAGAACTTCCCTTTGGTGATCAAATCTGCTTTGTAAATCTTTCCATAAAACATAAGGATCTTCACAATTTGAATATTTAAATTGTAGCATTTCATCAATATGTTTATGTAAAAAGACGTCAGCTTTCGCTTTGTCTTGTTCAGAGCAAGCATTCCCCTCTGTATGGTTTCTAAGACGCCCGTGGATTTTAGATATCTTTTTTACATGGGCCGTCCACGGCATATAGTTTTCTCCATTGATATTAAGAGCTTGAAATTTGATTTTTGCAATGTTCAACATTTTGTTTTCTAAAAAAGAATTAAGCAAATAGTAAGATAATTATTAGAATCCATATATATCAATAAATATTGCGATACAATAAAGTGGTAGAGCTATAAACAAATACAGAAATAAGAAAAGTTTAAATTCTTTAGGTGGAAGTTCAGCAATGGGGATAAGAATTAAAATAAGCACTATGGTTGCAAGTACTAAAACCGGGTGTATCATCTTTGAAAGATTACCTTGGATAAACTTGAGAAAAGAGATAATCTGTTTATTGAAAATAGATCGATGGTGGTCAATTTATAGTTTAAATTATAACCGTTTGTAACGGCTATGTACAACGGCTATATAACCGTTTATAACGGCTATATAATCGTTATGTGTGTATATATCGACATTAATTTTAAATAAAATAGATAAGTATACTTATGTTATAAAAACATAAATTTAGTTTATAAAAATAAAAAAAGAATAAGAACGACAAGTTAGGATAAGAATAAGACGTTAGTACGAATAAATGTTAGTAAATATAATAAAAAATGTTAGTTGCATAAGTAAAAGTTAGATGCATAAATAAAAGTTAGATGTATAAGTAAAAGTTAGTTGACATAAAATAAAATGTTAGTTGCATAATCAAAAGTTAGATGCATAAATAAAAGTTAGTTTGTTAGTAGTCCCATGGTTATCAAGATGTCCATAACAAGATCTCCTTTTATGCTTACTTTATTTATCTTAATCATCTTCTCAATATAAGGTATTATATATTATTACTTAATAAAGCCCTTACCTTGATTAGTGGATGACTTTGTCTTTATTGACTTTCTTGATTCGAGTTTAGGAGCTTTCGTGCTGATAACGTGTTATAATACCATGATATTTAACACAAGATTAGTGTTACAATCTTAAGAACTTAAAGAGAATTGTAAGAGCAAGAAGAAGAGAAATGTATATCTTATGAAAGTGTATACAAGAGGTGCCTTTTCTCCTCTACATTAAGTTGGTATTTATACTACAAAGATCAATCATTTTAGTAGACAAGGTAAACTATTTTGGTAGATAAGTAGCATAGTAAACTTATCTACAAGTTTGACAAATAGTTCATCCACTTGCCATGGTAATAATTCATAATACATTCTACAATTCTCACTATCCTCAAAGTATAATTGGTTTTTAAATAAACGTCTTCCTATGTATATATTTACGAATTCACATCCTATTATTATTATTATAAGTATATATACATATACTTGTTAAATTGTTAATAGCTTATGCAACATGAAAAATTGGTTATACATAATATTTTTAAAACAAGACCGGACAGTGAACCGGACTTCTTACCGGTCCGCTGGTCGGACCGGTTCAACCGATCGGACTGTATATAAGAACCAGATAACATTATAATTATTTTTTATAAATATATTAAAAATTACAAAAAGATAAAAAATTACATAAAAAAACTGGTTCAAACCGGTCCGGTTCCCGGTTCAACCGGTCCGGTTCCCGATTCAACCGGTCCGATCGCCGGTTCAACCGGTTCAACCGGTCTGAACACTGGTTCAACGTTAAACCGGTTTTAAGCATCGAACCGGACCGGATTAAAGTCCGGTTTCCGGTTCAACTGATCGGACGGGCCGGTCCGGTCCGGTTTTCAAAACCATGGTTATACATGTTTATCTTCTAAAGCTTTTCGGACCGGTGCTTCATGTGAAGAAATTTGCGTACGAGTAGTTCATGTGGGGGCCAGCACGCCTTCACTTTTTAAGTTTCAAATTTTGACTTTTGGGGAATTCTGCACACACCGCGTTTTCCTGGGGAAAACCGATTCAAACGGTCACGGTTAGGCCTCCCCGTGACCGTTTGATCGGGTGTGAGACCCAACTGTCACGGTGCGGCCTAACCGTGACAGTTAGATCTGGGATCGATGCCCAATGATTGGGTATGTAATTAATGGGGAATTGATTAGGGTTAAGAGGCTATATGTCATGGTTTGGCCAAACCGTGACATATTGCTCATATTTTCTATATTTTTTAATCATATCACTTTGTTTTTATTTTTATTTTATCACTCGTTTAACCTAATCGTAACTCACAAGTTTGTGTTTTATGTTACGGTTTGGCCAAACCGTGACATATTGCCCATATTTTCTATATTTTTTAATCATATCACTTTGTTTTTATTTTTATTTTATCACTCGTTTAACCTAATCGTAACTCACAAGTTTGTGTTTTGTGTTTATTAATAATTTATCTTATTACAAGTATTTATTTATTATTAATTTGACGGTTTTTTGTTTAATTTGTTTACGAGTTTGTAAAAATCGGTTGTCATTATACAGGCATATTGTTTATATTTTCTAAATTTGAGTAACCATACTAGTTTGTTTTATTTTTATTTATCACACGGTTAACCTAATCGTAACATACGTGTTTGTGTTTTGTGTTTATTATTAATTTATCATATTACAATTAATTTTTGTGTTTAATTATTTATTAAACAAGTTGGTTGTTATTATTTTATCACATGGATAGGTGAATAATGGCTCTGGGGCTGTTCTCAGCGGGAATCATGTCTGGCTGCCAAATGAAGAAATAAGATGCACAATACAACTGAATGTTTCCGCAATTACGAGTCCATGGGCCGGAAAAGTTGGCCAATGGGTATCGGGTGCGGGTTGAGTCGTGCCAAACCAATTTAAGCTATTACGAACAGAATCATAATAACCAGGCATCTCGCGGTTCAAATTGCTCCGCCAATACCACATGTTTCTGTCCATCTCCGACAACATTTGACGCCTAACCCATTCCTATTCATTTTGCTTTTTCCCTAAAGCCACCGCGATCGCCTGAAAACCACAGTTACCATCAGGCCGTACATCTTTTATAGTCGAAACGTACTGGTGAATCCACTGGGGCAGCTGATCCTTAAACTTTATAACTTTTATCATGTCCTTTGGTTTCAATATTAAAGGAAACCCTAGGGCAGCTCCCGTAATCGGTACATTTGAAGCAACCTTTGCCTGATTAGAACGGTCGTTGGGTATTTTAAACTGAGGGGTATATGAGCTATGCCTTGTCGGGTCAGGCATAGTTTGTTATGAGGAAGTATAGGAGCTGTGTCTAGCAACCTCATACTGTGATGTATTGGAGTCCGCTCTTCTTTGTTGCTCCTTAATATTTGGACGACCACGTCGGTCATGACGCACCTCCGGTTCTTTAAGTTTTGACTTGCTCTTAAACAAAGAGTCAAATACTTTGTTAAACAATTTTTTCTTTACTTGAGGATTGGGAGACGACATAACCTTTTGTTTCAAGTCATCAAATTTCACATCGTAGTCGGGTTCAGGCAGCGCGACGTACGCTGGCTCGAAATCAAGCTTCCTCCATTGTGGATCTACCGCATCGAGTGGAATACTTGTGACTGGATTTAAAGGTTAAATTATTAGTGAAAAATATGCAATCGTGTGACAACAATAAAAAAATATATTAAGAAAAATATAACCTTCTCGGGTGTATATCTCCAAACGACAAGCACATGCCAAGCCCATGGACGTGAACAACTGGTGTCCACATGAACCCTCAGACTCCTGAATCATTTTCATTTTCGTCAACTCTGATTCAAGGAGGCTAAGGCAAAAAACGGATACTTTATAATGTAATTTTGAAAACAATGACAGTCGATGGTCTTTTTTAATCTTCACATGGGACACCTCGAATGTTTTACGAATTTCAATCTCCTGGCCGCGCACGAGGTCACAAACATATCCGACAATTGTGTGCAACGTATATTGGTCCATGTGAGGTAACTCTTGAAGTTGGCATGTTGGGCTTCAACCCTATTAGTTGTAAATTCACCAAAGTTAAGGCGGTCGTACATCCAACAACTAACAATGGATATGTCGTGGCCGCACATGTTGTCTGTGTAACTTCTCGACAAGATCAATTTCTTCGGCAGTCATCTTCCTAAGATGCGCGTGGCCCTCCTCGTACACAACAGGATCGTGGTTGTGCATCTCGTTTCTCACATCTAACATCCAACTGTCACTCTTTCCTATGTACTTCCCTACGAGTTTAAAGGGACATCCTTTCTTTATGCTCCCAGTACGTCTACTTGTGCCAGTGAATTTAGGTTCACCACTACGATTGCATAATAGTTCCACATCCTTTTTTCATGACCGACCCACCATAATGACGCACCCATGCTCGCGTCCTCTCATTTTAGCCCACTTCTCCAAGTCCTCACGAGAATCAAAATACTAAAAAAATGATAAAGCTATACATAAAAAACAATATATAAGACAAATAAAAAAAATAAAACAAACAAAAGAATAAAAACTCTTCGTACTTTATCGGTTTTATAAGAAACCGTAGCCTTTCTTATCCGATCCTCATCCCCATCATGCTCCGCGGTGTCCCCATGGTTTTCTTTTAGGTGAACCGAACCGTCACTCTCATCTGTGTCATTCCCATTAAAAGTATCCGACACATGTGTAATTTCTAGTTCTGACTGGTACGGGGGATGTCCGTAATCCAGCTCTGTTTGTGAGTGGTACGTGTTCGGGGCATGCCCGTAAGAATTGCAAGGGGGATATCTGTACTCTTCACCGTAACCTGTCGGTCCAAATAAAGAGTTGCATGCCTCTTGAGCAAATGTGTTCGACGGGTTGGTTTCCTCCTCCCCCCACGGAGGGTGACTCTCGTATACGTAATATTCTTAAAAAAGATAATGGTTAGATATTTCAAATAATAAGTTATAATAAACATATTCTAGTTCAACCTGATTCGAATCTTCGATATGTGGCACCTCATTCAAATCTGGAAGCTTCGGCTTTTGATAATGATCTCCCGAACCCGACATTGTTTTCGAATTAACGTGTTTTGGATGACGAAGGCTAAAAATCTCGAGTGTTGGATGAATGAAAGCTCAAATAGCTTATGATGAAAAATTTCGAGTGGTAGATTAAATGGTGAGTGTGGAAGGTTGAAAGGTATTTAAGGTGAAAATCTGGTGCACAAACCGTCACGGTTTGGCCTCCACGTGATGGTTCGTGGCGTGAATCCCAGCCCTTTTGTCAACATCACGGTCTACCTCGTACCTTAAACCGAACCTCGTACCCTAGAGGTCACGGTTAGGCCAAACCGTGACGGTTTGGTGACCGGTTTTTCAACTTTTCCAGGCCATTTGTCGTTTTGTTGTCACGGGGTGTCGGAAGACAGACACAGAAACCGTGACCGCAAGACCTTGCGGTCACGGTTAGGCATCAAAACGTGACCGCAAGCCCTAACCGTGACCGTTTGGCCCGACCTACCCCCAAAAACCCCTGCGGTGTCCCCAGCACCACCCTTTTCTTTAACACCGTATTATTAACTAGGTTAACATTCTGTATATTATAAAAGTTAAATAAATAAAATATTAAATAATTATTAAGTAAAATTATTAAATTATAAAATGATCTTTTGGTATAAGATATGATTGATATTACATTACGTACACGTGATAAAGGGACAATATCATTTTTTAAACTTTTGTTAATTTTTTTGTTTCTCTTTAGAAAGTTAGTTTTTAAACAAACTGTTTTTGAAAAAAGTGTCATTTTTAATAATTTCTTTAAACTTTGAATTTAATTTTTTTGCTTCATAAGAATTTTATTTATTTAGAAAACACATGTTTTAAAATATATTGTGCTTTTTTAAAAATCTTAATATTTTTTTAAAAAAAAATTCTTATTTTATAAAAGTTATTTCTTTTTTAAATTAATAAAAACTGATATAAAAAAATTAAATAATTTTATATTTATTAGGAGAGATAAGCGAGAAAATAAAATTTAGGAGACCTAGCATGTGCCATGTGGATTCTAAAATTTTATTTTATTGGTATAGCTAGATTTTTAGAGCATATATTATAGGTTATGGTTGTGAGAGAAAATTTATGAGGATTGTACCGTGTTTTTTCAAATATAAAAGTCGTAGTGAGTGGATGAGAGAAAATAATAATGATAAATGTATGAAAAAGTATTACTAATTGAAAATAAGAGAAAAAAATAATTTATATTGTAATTAAAAAGATGAGGATAAGTGCGGGATTGTGAATGCTCTTACAAAAGAGGAAGTTCTTACACAAACTATATTGTTTATACAAAAGACCTCACATTTATATAATACTTACAGATATACATATACGTATAAAAAATTATTTTAATTATTGTAATAATGTCACATTTACACTTTTCTAAATACTTTACTATCTATAGGATACCCTTAAATATATAGAAGAATATTTTGTATAGATTATAACTTGCTTTATAAAAAGAAAAAGACTTATGTTTGGAATTATTTAGATTACTATTTTTATTATCACAAGATATATCAATAATGTTTTAGTTACAATTGATGTTATAGAAACAACTGCTATTTAATTTTCACTAATTTTAACACATCAAAGAATAGCGTCATTTTATATTTATTTTCAGAATATAACAAATATCTTGTATCAAAACGTGTTCTTTTTGTAGTAATTTTATGTTGACAACTGTGAGAATCACATAAAAACTTATGCATAATGTATTTATATTTCATGGGAGAATTGTTAAAGCTAAAAAGAAAAATGCTCCTGCAATTCTCACGATCTTCAAAGAATTCTTTGTTTAAAAAACGTCTTCCGATGTATATGATTACATATACATATCCTATTATAATTATATGTACATAAATTTGTTAAATTGTTAACAGCTTATGCAGAATGAAAAGTTGGTTATGCATGATTATCTTCTAAAGTTTTTCGCATTGGTGGTTAATGTATAAATTTTAAGGTTTTCTTTTCCTTCGTGTTGTTATATTTTCAATTCATACCCTCAAACTCTATCGTTTACTACAAAAGGCCCCCGCATTTAAATTAACATGCACAAATCCATACACGTACACCTACAAATGAAGTTTATTTATTTATTAAATTAACAATACTAATATAAATAATAATTAATTAGGTATAAAATTAGATGAGACATACTTTAAACTATCGTGATAATTTCATATAGAGTCTTCGTACTCGTGCTTCTACTCAATCTCCAAAAGACTACTATTAACAACACTTAAAAGGTATTGAAGACTCGAGATCCTCTTTATATTAGAGCGTTCTAAAAAAATACTATTAAAAGAACCTACATGTTTCTATTAACATGAGGAGGTTCAATAGCTTATTTTTCTTAAAACGTCAAAGTTGGATAAAGGTGCGTAGGTTCCTTAACTGTCTGTTTGTTTATATGATTAATTCAGTTGCTACATTCGTTTTTATCTTATAACCTTTTGACTTATATTGTTTTATAAATTTTTGAATGTCATTTGGAAGAGTTTATTTCTTTTTGAGTTGGCCTAAGTTTCCATAAAATTAAACATGTAATATCAAATATAGTATATTTTATTATTATTAGATGATTTTTTAAAATAATAAGTGCTCATCTATATATTTCATATTTCAAATCGTCATCTAACCATTAGTTACTCGTTTGACAATATTGAAAATACAAGTCTCATATTAATTACGTTTATAACTATTATATTAAGATTTGAGATGTTACACCACATATTCATGATTAATTTTATGCAAAAAGCTTTCTCCTTTATAACTTAATCAAACTTTAATATTTCTTACAAAAGGCCGCCACATTTGTATAACATACATAGAGACTCATACACAACATCAAGCTTCGTATTTATGTTATTCTAATATTTATAATTAATTTTATTCAATTTAATTCTTTTTATAACTTTTAAAATATAATACATTCACACACTCGGAATATATCCTTACAACATGAAATTTTTGTATAAAATTTTATTCTAAATGGAACCGTTTCTACTTAATTTTTTCTCTTCGTTTTCTTGACAATCATTTTTACAATAAATTTTTCTCTTCGTTTTTCTTGACAATCATTTTTACAATCATTGAAGTTTTTTTTTTCATGATGCACGAACATACCATCATGAAGTGCTTTCAGTTGTATATGGGACACCCAACCAAGGATCCATCCTCTTCCCCTTCCGTCCTTTTTTCTTAATTTTTTAAATTTAATTTTAAATTTAACTTAAGTATTTAAGTTATTTTATCAAGTTTATTATTAAATTTTACATAACTTTTTAACATAATGTTTTTTAAATGTCAAATTGTTTTTATTCTTTTTTACTTTTTAATTATTTTAATCTTCATGAATAATTTTACATATATGTAGTTTGGTTTTCATGTTCTTTAACATTCATTGTCACAACAACGTCAAAAGGCTTATTTCCACAACAATAATTTCTAGCATGCGTTTATCTTAGATTACAACCAGACATTTGTATCAAGCTTATTTTTATTTACATCTCGACCAGTGTCACGTAGCGCTTGTAAGGACCCACTGGTTTTGTTAGAAATAATAATATTACTTGGTTAAAAATACAATTTATACAAACCCTCGTTGGATTTCCCTCCCTCACCTTCTCCTCTATCACCAACGCCTCTCACCTCACACACACACACACCTCACCTTCTACTCTTTCCTCTGATCAACACGTTACAGATACCACCATCAACCTCTGCAATTTCACTTTCTTTCCCTTTTCATCTCTACCCCAAAACCCCCAATTTCATAAATCAAGAATCTTTCTTTGCAGATTTCCCATTTGAGATCGTGTTCATCTGCAAAACCCTTGACTCAATCCCACCAAATTCAGATCTAATTCGGGCTTTTTCCATCTGGGCATCTCTTCAATTCGTGATTTATTGATGAATCTTTGTGGGTATATATCATGACGATGGGATCGAATGATAGTTTGGAGAATGCTGGTGGGAATACGAACCCGTTTGCAGGTGGTTCGAGAGGGGGTGGAGTCGGGTCGACCCGGTCTTGGGGCACGACGGCGTCGGGTCAATCGGTGTCGACGAGTGGAAGTGGTGGGTCGCCGTCGACCCGGAGTGATGCGGCAATGGCGGGGACTCCTGCTAGTGAAAACACGTTTTTGAGGTTGAATCATCTTGATATTCATGGTGATGATGCTGGATCTCAAGGGGCTGCTGGGTGAGATTGTTGATAATGTGTATTTTGATACTTAATCTAAATATTAAAACCTAATGCTCGTTGACTTTGAATTGATATGAATTTCTCAATTTTTGGAGGAAATTGATGGACATTTTGCAACAATTGCTGCAGAATGAATGTTTTAGTTTGAATCTTGCAACAATTTTCGTACTTTCTTTTGAAGAAGTGAGATTTTGTTTATGCAATGTTGAATGTATTGTTCTTGCAGCTTTAGTTTTAATTGCTTAAGAGTTTAGTTTCTTGATATGCATTGCGGAACCCCAAGGAAGATGCCTTATCTAGGAATTTGATTTGTCAACATTTGTTCTGAAATTGTCTAATGATTTAGTGTTGTTTGGGTTTGATTAGATTGGGAGTGTGCTGAGAAAGTTTGTTAGGCTTTAATCATTTCAAATAGTTTGGTGTTCTTTGGGATTGAAATATATTTTGTTAGAATTTAGTGAAGGCATTTGCTTTTCTTTATTCGGACAATTAAGTTTCTGGTTTGGTGATACTGATGAGTTATCTGTGAACAGTAAGAAGAAAAAACGGGCTCAACGTTCAACTGGAGGAGATAAAGGCGGTAGAGGGCTTCGCCAATTCAGCATGAAAGGTTTGTTGTTTTACCATTTCTAGGTGTGGCAATTTTGACCCATTTAAAAGTCATTGGTAGATTTCGTTGTTTTGCTCTAGGAAGTCAAGTGGGTTAAAAAATAAAATGGAAACGGGTTGAATTTGTCATACATGCTGAAGTCTCTAAAGTGTAAACCTACTACATCATTTTACCATTACTTTTTTTTGTTAATTATTGTATAATATAGCATTTGCATCCCATATTTAACACATTAATTATATATAAGTTTCAAAAGGGAAGACAAAAGTTACCTAACCAGTGTTGACATGTATCACGAACCTATTTTGATCAGTTATCCAACCCACACATTTCGCCACTTGTAATGCGGGTTAACCTTTTTTTAATTTTGTCATGCCTAGTGTGCGAGAAAGTGGAAAGCAAGGGAAGAACCACTTATAATGAGGTGAGAGGATTCATTGCAATCTTCTTTTTGAGTTTGGTAACATGTATCTGTATATGCTTTAATATTTCTTCTTTGATGTGTATCTTTACTTTTAGATTTGTATTTGCTTTCTCTGTCGGCCACTCTTTTCACATAGTCCACAAATTAATATCTCAAATGCACCACATGCTTGAGAAAACTAATCTGTAACATGAAGGTAATGTTGACAATATAAATAGATTTCTAATTCTCAAACTGTATTACATATGTTTTTTTTAACTTCGATCTCTAGCTCAAATATTAGTAGGCTACCGTAGTGCTACTTTCAGTGTTCAATATTTTATTTATTAGTTTGCAATATTTTTTCCACTTGTCTACTCTTATGAATACTTTCATTACTTAATAGTTCTGAAATTTGTTTTTGTATCAACATATTTTTAACACTATATACATATAACTTTTTTAATTCTAGAGCTCGTATTTGGAAGTTAGAATTTTTATATACAAGTTGGTGCATTCACCCAATTTATAGTATGTGTCTAGCCTTTATATCTATGATGATTTTGAACTTTAATGGTAGTGATTTAGTATTAACAATAGTGTATGTTCACAATATTATAGTTTGATGATCAATTGGTTGTCTTCTCAATTAGCATTTGGGAGATGCATTATCTTTTACTACATTACAGTTTGTTGTAATGGCATTGTGAAATAGTAATTGCTAAAATATGTAACCTTTATGCTAAATTATGCATTAGCTTTTAACATATAGGCATATAAGCATGAATTTGCATCTGTTATTCACATGCTTTCTACACTTGAACCACTATTTTACATCTGTTCTGAAAGAAAAGTGTAAAAGAAACTTAAAAGAAGTTTAATTTCCAGGTTGCAGATGAACTTGTAGCTGAGTTTTCTGATCCCAGCAATGGCGATCAGGCTCCTGATCAGGTTAGTGTCACCTCCTGATTTATTTTTGAATGTTCAACACTTCAACCAAGTACTTAGTTTTTGTAATGTATTTGACTTTTGTGACAAAATAAAAGAAGCATATGCGATTAAACTAGCTTGGCAAGATGGGCGGCCTTGGTAACGGGCCATAATGTGTTAGGGTTGAAACAGGTCATTTTTTATTGGTCAGAAAAGGTTGGGATGTTTGATCCACACACACTTTTTTTCTATTTTGTGAAGTTTTTATATGTAACTAATATGTCAATCAAAATTACCAAAAAGATATTGTTAGAACTTAAAGCGACAATCCAAAGAAATACGCAATATCTTTCTAACGAAATGTTGGACAGCTTTCAACTTGTTTTACTTGTTTCGTTATTGGTTAAACGGCTGAAGTGATTTGGCTCATTTGAACTTTTGAGACAAATCATAACTCAAATCGACCAACACATAAATAAATGTGTCTAAGTTACAACATCTAGCTTATATCTATTATACCTGCTATCGATTTATCTATAGTGACGATGAAAGGCAGAAAGGGTTTTCGATTTGAGGACTTCCCAGAATAGAAAGGTTACAATTTCCATGTGAAGGTGTTACTTGTAGAGACCTATTAAGATATTTTCACATAAATAAACTAGAGATGCTATCACATTTAAGAAAATTAGGGTAACAAGATATAACATGAACCTTATGAACAATTCATCAACCATAAAATTGTATTTTGATTTTTAATTTTTTCTTCCATCTTTGAACATTCATTACAGAAACAATATGATGAGAAGAATATCCGTCGACGGGTATATGATGCACTAAATGTTCTCATGGCTATGGATATTATTTCTAAAGACAAAAAGGAAATACAGTGGCGAGGTCTGCCTCGAACTAGTTTGAGCGATATCGAAGAACTAAAGGTCTCTCTTTATTCTTTTTGTACTTATTAAGTGTACATGTGGCAAAATGGACGGGTCTGTCAAACGGTTTTGGTTGATAGAAACACTTTTTATTCATACTTGTAAATGGTTATTTACAAATAGTTAGTGTCAAATTTGATAACGGAAAATATACTATATCAGTGTTAATATATTCTTTTGAATAAAAATGATAAGAAAGATCTGTGTTAAATGTTGATTTTTGAGTGGCTTTTGACTCTGTTGACCTTTTTCATTTTAGCTCTTTATTTTAGTTAGACCTGTCGGAGATGAAAAATGCCAAATGGCTGAATTGACGCTTTTATAAGTAAATGGGTTAAACTTGCTTCCTCTAGGTAAATGTACGCATCTTTACCCTACATCTCACAGGTTCAAGTCGTGGAAACGGCCTCTTGTAGAAATGCAGGGTAATGATGCGTAGATTAGGGTCAAGTGGGCCGACACCCAGGACCACGTACATGCGGGAGCCTTGTGCACCGGGTTTGCTCTGTTTAGGTAAATGTATTCAAACTTCATACATCCATGAATCTATTGTGGTTTAATTAGTTTCCTTCTTTTATTTAAACTCGCAGAGTGAGCGACTTGCTCTTAAAAACAGAATTGAGAAGAAAACTGCTTATTTGCGAGAACTTGAAGATCAAGTGAGTACTGTTTAATGTGATTTAAATTCTCTTATTCCGAGTCATTTTTTGACCCATATTTTGCTTATGTGTTTGTTTTTCCCCAACTAAAAGCACATAGGTCTTCAAAATCTCATTAAACGAAACGAGCAGTTATATGGCTCAGGAAATGCCCCAAGTGGCGGTGTGGCTTTACCTTTTATACTGGTCCAGGTACGGTTATTCAGAAATCTCTTTATAACTGTTTTTTTATTTGACCCATTTAAGATAAAACACTTACTGTATTGAACCCGATCCGTTTTGACCTTTTATCTGCTAGTAATTATGTGTCAAATAGAAAATGTTATAGATCTTTCAGGATGGAGTTTAATAATATTATCATTTAACTTCTTTCCTGTCTGGTAATTTAAGACCCGCCCTCACGCCACTGTCGAGGTGGAAATTTCAGAAGACATGCAGCTTGTTCATTTCGACTTCAACAGGTTAGTTTCAGTTTACATTTTACCACGATAACCATTTGATTTTGACTTACTAACTCAAAGTTCAGCACGCCATTTGAGCTACATGACGACAATTATGTCCTCAAGGCCATGAAGTTAGGAAATGCATCAACGAGTGCTTGTACAGAGGGAGGTGCAGGGTCCAGCATGTCCGCCATGGTTCAGCCCCTAGCCCCTTTGCCGCCACGGTCCACTGCACCACAGGGTAGACCGCCACCATCACCGCTACTTCCTGGCATACTAAAGGGGCGTGTTAAGTATGAGCAATAGTCGATACAACCTCTACTACTGTATATTGTGTAAGCATATTCTGCTTTACTAGTGTCAGATTTATAATGCTTTTGTATTTGATTCTATCAAATTTATTAAAAATTCTTTGTTTCGGGATCGATATTGGAAACTTGTAACTTATGTTCAAGACTAGACATTTTGGCTGGATAATGAGGCCATGTAGAGGTTATTGTTTTGTAGTAAGATACCAAAGAAGCACGATATAAGCTTGCGTGTGCTATTTGTGTTTTTAGGTCCAGTGGCTGAGCTTGAGAAAATTTGTATTGAGGGGGGGGTGGGGTGGATACACGGGGTGTTATACTAGTGAGCGAATAATGAACATGGTCGAAGTATCCGTAATGCGAGAAAAATATTCTAGAAATAAGATACTAGATATGAGAATTAGGGTTGTAAACGAGCCGAACATTCAACGAATAGTTCGTGAACCGTTAATAAGAAAGTTCGTTTATGTTCTTTCCTTTAATGAATGGTTGAACACGAACAAGAAAATTCCGTTCATTTAGTTAAACGAACAAACATGAATAGAGGCTATGTTCGTGAACGTTCGATAATGTGTTCGTAACGTTCGTATGTGTTTGTTGATTTAAAAGTTATGTTTGAGATAATTATATTAAATACTCATTTATACTTGATGGATATTACATAATATTGTGATTTAATTATAAAATCAATTTGTGATGGTTCGTATTTGTTTGTTTTAAGAAATTTTGTTTGCGTAGTAATGTTCATGAATATTTGTGTGCGTTCGCTTGTCTTTGTTTGCGTTCCTTTATGTTTGTGAACATATTTATTTTCTTAATGAATAACATGAACAAAAATTCTCGTTCGTTAAGCATTCGTGAACAGTTAATGAATACGTTATAGTCTTAGTGAACGAACATAAACAAGACCCCATTCGTGTTCGTGCGGTTTGTTTACAGCCCTGATGAGAAAACAAGATGAATCTTTAGTGTGAAAATAAAGAGATCTCAAAACATCGAAACTGATAAGAAACGATGAAAATTTTGAACCAAGATTTGTTAAGGTATGCATTCATAAGCAACAATGAAAAAAATAATTAGGTTAATTGCTTTCGGTATTCGAACCGGGTCTGCAAAAACAAATTAAAATCGAACCGCACTAAATTTATGAATCTGGGTTTGAAAAAAGGAGATTGAAGTTGAATCGATTTAAATTAATGAAGTCGGATCCGAAAACAAATTAAACTAATGAAGTCGGATCCGAAAACAAATTAAACTAATGAAGTCGGATCCGAAAACAAATTAAACTAATGAAGTCGGATCCGGTTTTCGAATCGAATTAGAATTTGTGATATTCAAATCTATTTGACCTGAATATTCAGATTTGAATTACATACTTTTTATAATTTATCATAAAAGTGTATGTGTGTATGTGTACTTCATATATTTTTTATTAGTGATTCGGGTTATCAGAAACAACCCGATATGAACCGAACTTAGGTTTTAATTTGGTAATTCAAATTCGGTTCAGATTTGAATTCAACTTAATTTTTTTTAATTTTGAAAAACTTGAAAACCAACCAAATGAACCCTTGGGATAGAATTGATTTTTTCTCAAGAAACATGAAGTTTCGAGACTGTTAGTCTATACCCTGGAATGTGCAAAGGATGTTAAATACAACGTTGGGTTTTTTTATATTATGAAAAGAGTGAAATCATATAACATTCAGCACGTAATGAAATTTGCCTTTCAAAAAAAACATATAACATTGAGGACGTCTGTACATTATAAACAATTAAAACAATCACTTTACACCATCAAATTTTAAGAGCTCTTAAAATTAAAATATAAAAAGTACTTTTATTTATATTTTAGGTTAAAAATATATGTGATAATCCAATTAATATTTGTGTTTTTGGAGATAAATGAGAAGAGATCAAAGAAATGATTGAATGTTTGTCGATGTCGACTTACGTAATTTGGTTCATTAAAAGTTTATCGACTGTTCAGTTAGGGCCAACCCCGAGAATTTTCAAGAGACTCTAGGCACGAGGCGAGAACTGTCACACCCCGACCAAAGCGACGGAACATGTCGGGGCGCGACTATGATTGTTCAAATGTACACGACACTATTAAAGTGATAATATTTAATCAACTCATTCATTTCACAATATGTTCTTACAAATACAAGAAAATAAATAGTTATTAACTAATAACCTAACGGTCCAAAATATAATAACGTCTTTAAATCTTCAATCAACCGACAATCGCATAAAATATATTTTGTCAACATTTATGTTGGTGAGCAATTCCATGACTTCATAATATAATATAAGGCGAAATCCACAACTCAAATATGTGAAACCGTAAATAAAAGCGACAATTGAGGTATATAAATCATAAATAAATGATGCTCATTTCTAATAGATATAACTATCATATTACAAGGAGAAGCGTATGTTCATACTTATTGAGGATGAGGATGAGGATAACCAATTAAAAGCAATAAACATTTAGCAGTTAATCATATGAGGTATATAACATACAATTGGACAATTATTCTAAGCAACACATAACCTAGAGCTTGTGGTTTGAGGATCTAAGTGTTAAATCATTTTCGTTTGAGTAAGTATGTTTGCTACCCCCAAAGCATAGAAAAAAACAGGGATGAAATTACTCACTTGAAAAAAAGGTGGCGTTGATGAACAAATTAGAATAAAATTCTCAAGTAAGCTAGACCGACGGTTTAACGTGCGTGTCCTAAATTGAAAGATATTGAGTAAGTTTTGAGTCTTGAAGATGGAATATAAATGGTATAAAAGTTCACAAAAATAAGGCTTGGTTTTTCGGAAGTTTTAGTTATATTTTACAAAAGTGTGTTTAAATAGAGTAAGGATGAAATGAGTTTTATAAGAAACCGGGTCCTTGATGTTTAGTTTTACTCAACCTTTGTTAAGTTTTACATAGGGGAGTTGGTTTAGTGCTAGTGTGCACGATCCCGCTAATGTAAGCATCAAGATCCGACCTACACTCTCTTAAACCCGAGTTTGAGACTTTAATAAAAAAAATTCGCTTAAACCTGATCCTAGTATAAAATCAAGTTTGGTTCCATCATACCATAATCTTAGAAATATAATTAATATAAAGTGAAACATAAGTTAAAAAAATTAGGAAAGATTTTGGGTGGTTTGAACGGTGACTAGTTCATTAACACGAGAAGTTTGACTTTTACTCGGTTTTTACCCGAAACTTGGGTTCAAGCAAAGATTTGTTCTACACTTATAAAATCTTAAGTAATATAAGTAATATAAAGTAAAACATAACTAAAAAAATAGGTTGAACTTTTGGTGGTTTGAACATTGACTAACTCGGTTAAACGGGTGTTCGGTTTTATTCGATTTTTACCCGAAACTTGGGCAAGATTTGTTCAAACACCTTCGTATCAACCATATAATAACTAAAATATATAACCTTTCGTATTTTCGTTAATTAAAAGTTAACGTCATTCATTCTTGTAAGGACCATTGCTGTCAACTATAAAACTTATGGGATATTTATGCTTATTTCATAGTTTGTCTTTTTAATTTGAGAGTAATAATTTAACTATTGAATTGGTAATAATAATAATAATAATAATAATAATAATAATAATAATAATAATAATAATAATAATAATAATAATAATAATAATAATAATAATAATAATAATAATAATAATAATGACAATAGTAATAATGACAATAGTAATAATAACAATAGTAATAATAATAATAAAATAATAATAACAATAATAATAATAATAATAATAATAATAATAATAATAATAATAATAATAATAATAATAATAATAAGGGTTAACAAGTTAGATTAATGCTAAACTTAAAGTTAAGGGGGTCTTTATGTCAATTTCAAAACTTGAGTTAAAAGATTTTAACATGAAATAATAAGGGTTCAAAACTTCAGGGACCAAATGTGTAACTTTGTTTATAAACAACCCAAACCGGCCCCCCTCCCGTCGCACTTCCTATCTCCGGCCAACCTCCGGCGTGGACCAAAACCCATTACATCTTCGAATTTATGAACCCAAACCGTTCCAAGTCGATTAGTGAACGTGATTCGAACTTAATCACGCACTTTAATTACGATTAAACATCGGTTACGAACATAATCGGGTTGTATAACCAAAACCTTTTAATCTTAGATCCGTTCATCATTTAAACCCAATAATAATCAAATTAAACAGATCCTAATCGAACGTTAAACTAATCCAAAGCTTTTGCCGAACTCAATTCCATCTGAAGCACACTTCAACCTTTAATTTGATTCCCTCACCATCACGACCTGTTCATCGACTGCGCATTCTCCTTCTCGTTTCAAAATCAGGTGAATTAACACATCATTCTACTCGTTTTTACATGGGGAACAAAAGCCCATGGTTATCAACGATCACAGAGTTGTTTTGGGGATCAATTTGATCCCAAATCGATCTAGGGTTCATGGGACTTTTTGGGGGTTTTCTTGTGATTATGTTTTTAAAATTTAAAAACCATTCTATAACACGGCCACGGACCTTAGTTTACCGGTAAAACACACGCACGTTCAACTAGAGGTCCCGGGTTCGAACCCGGGCAACCTCTTTTATTTTTTTGGGTTTTTTCTAGCCTTTAAAAAATTATGGAAAATTTCTATACATATATATATAATCAGTTTTATAAATTTAGTTTATTTTGAAAGTTATTTAACCATTTTCTATGAATTTATTTATTTAAAAACCTTAACATTTGTTATATAAAAAATTATTTACAAATATTATAAATAGTTATTTTTATGAAAATGGACTATAAATAATAGTTTTAATCATTAAGTCATAAGTGGAAATCATATTATCCTTAATTATGGATTAACCATGATAATTATAGGAATTATATATATATTTTCACAAAATATTTACAAATGTCAATTTGGGTTATAAATTGTACTTCAAATAATAATTTAGATTAATATATTACTATCGGTTAATTACGTTATGATTAATAAATTATTACTGGGCAATACGTTATTCTAATCATGGTTAAAACATATGTATTTCAAAAGATTATAAAATTTATTTACATTTTATATTTAAACCTTATGAATTATTTTACCTAAGCTCTTTGCTATATTAAAGCAATGAAATGGCATAATTCCTTTCATGGAATCAAAATATAAATGATTTTATTAGATAAATTTATTTACTTGACAAAACCCTACAATTCTATTGAAACCCTAGTTCTCGTTAGAACTTTAATCTTATTATCAACTTAAATCTTGTAAATATATATATCTAGGTGCCTTGTGACGGTTTGCGTTGGAACGTCGACTATTATTTTCTTGTTAATCAGCAATTATATATTTATTGATCAAGTGAGTATTTCTATACCCCTTTTTCATATTTTCACACTTTGGGGTGAAGCATGTTACGTTATAATCATTACACTTGTAAACGTTTGATTCTTGTAAACTTATGGCAATTTACTTGTGTGTTGTGGTTAGTTGAACCTTGTAGCTACCATATAATGTCGAATATATGTACAATCATTAACTATTGCTAGCCTGGTGACGTCATAGATCTATGGGCCTGACAAGCCTGCTTGGTTGATCCAAGTACACTTAACTAATCGTATATACTTATAAACGTTTGAGACTTGTAAAACTTTGTCAAGGTTTTATTGTGCATTCTGTCTTACCTCCCTAGTTACTTTGTTCTCTAATTTACAACATGAATTGTCATCCTTTGTATACTTATGTATTGAAAACTATGGAAATCTCACCAACATTATTATTGACCTTTTATTTTTAACATGTTTCAGGAAATACTCAAGTTTGATCGCCACTTTTGAAGCTTGTTCACATATAAGAATGGACCTAGTTAAATAAATGAATGAGCTTGTTATATTTCTTATTATGCTTGTTGATTTCTTTATTTGAGACTTATGTTTATAACGTTACCTTTGAAACTTATGAATAACATATTTGGATTTAATAATAGCGTTATGTGGCTATGAACGATCTTAACTCTCACATCTCGACGTTTCCGCCGTCAAGGTTGGGGTGTGATAGATTGGTATCAGAGCCCATAACTATAGGGATTTAGGTTATTAGAAATGGTGACCTAGACTATAGCTTATGCATGAACCTTATAGAATGATATTCATATTCTTATAAATATACATATGGTACGCATGCTACATAATGCTATATCTTCTTATGTGCTACTTGATGCCTTAGCATAGGATTGCCTTATGAATGCTTAACTTTGTTACTTATCTCCCTAAACTTAACTTTGACTCTTTGATTATCCCTGACAAATGAAACTTCCTAAACTTATTCTCGACGACATGTGGAATCTACACTTATTCTCGTGGGTTTAATTCTTTAGACTTTACGTCTAATCTATAAAAATCTCATCAAGGTTTTGATTTCATGAACCTAAGAAATTTGTGTGACATATAGACACCTGTATTCTGGATTTCCTGGAAAAAGGCCTTCGGGCTAAGGCAAGTATATCGTATAAATCTCATTGCGAGACCAGTTATGCTTACCTGGGGATTTTTGGGATGAGTGATAAACTATGGTCAACATACATAAGTTTCTAAGGCAAGTGGGTCAACTCACCTTGACGTGTCAACCTTTCCAAATGGTAATGCGTTACCAAATGGAACCATTTTATAGAATGTTCTCGTTAATTTTGAATATAAAAAATCCTTGATTCCTTGGACTGGTTTATCATCCAAAACTCTAATATCTTCTCATTCCCATTTTATAGAATGTTCTCGTTAATATTCAACTCGTTATGCTCCTCAAATCTTACGTTTAAACATCGTTATACGTTGTGCGCCTTATGTAACTACCTTTATACCTCGACCAATGTGTACATGGATCTTAATATATCCAAGGATATTGGTCGTCTAAACCGAATGGTTTTCAAAACTTTAAATTGTTACTTAGGGTTTTTCAAATGTCCTTAAAGTGTGTCCCACAACTGCAATCATGCAATGCCGAAAGGTGGAATACCTGAATCTCAGGATACCTTGTCTAGGCAAGGTATACACATAAATCTGATTCGACCGTTGGATTTGTTTATCTGACCTAGAACTCATGAGATGGGTGTTCGCTTATAGGTACACGTGGCTTTCGTAAAGTTGTGTTTGACGTAACACTTTAAGAAGTCAACGCATTTCCCTTTTATTTCAAATCGAACGTTTACATCTCATTGTTGTGTTGAATCATTTCCGTCATTGATCTTGTTTCAAGATTTGAGCACCTATCACGATTGACTCTGTTATCCCGAACTTTAACTTTAAACCTAGCAAGCATGATTTTATGTTCTTGTTACGTCGATGTAATCTGAAGTTTCTGAATTTCTAGCCGATAATCTCTTCATTTGCTAAGTCAAGCTTTGTAAAATCTTCTAACCGTTTTGCATCGTAGGCAATGCAAGAGTCCGCAAGTCAACTTATTACTAAGGACACTCGTATCTCCTAAATGATTCTATCTCATCAAAACAGGGGTGACTCCCTTACTTTGATGATGATTTTCCATTTGTCATCATTGTCCTTATGAAGTTGCATCATCAAGACAGGAGTGAATTCCTTACCTTGATGACCATTTCTTCTTTTTGTTCTTGTGAATTCGTATTTTACAAGTGGAATTACCTCCTTAAAATAGGAGTAAATTTCGTACCTCGATGATGGTTTTCAACTTTTCTATTGTGTGTTTTATGAAATCTCGTTCTCTGAATTGGAGTGATTTCCTTGTTTTGAGGACAGATTTCAATCATTTTCCTTTGGAACTCGTATTTCACGAATGAAATGACATCACCAAAATAGGATTGGATCCCGTACTTTGGGTGACAAATGTTAGTTCTCGATTGTTTTCTTGTTATCATGAAATTCAATCATCAAGATATGCGTGAAACCCATAACTTGATGATAATTCACCTGTTTAAAATTTTATGGATGGTATTTCATCAAATGAAATGAGCTCATTAAAGTAGGAGTGAATTCTGTACTTTGATGAAGCCTTTCATCTTGCTATATATTGTTTATATAAAACTGCACCGTTAAGATAGGAGTGATTATCCTTACCTTAATGGTAAGTTACCTCGTTTTATTCTTGTGGATCCTTAACAATGAGTTAGGATCAAACTCTCGCTTGGTAGTTAAGAGTCATACTTTGGGAAAAACACCACCAAGCTAGGAGTGATAACCATATCTTGATGACTATTCCCATTCCTTGCTCTCAAACTTACCAAGGTTTTAAGACTTAAATTGACAAGAAACATGTAATAACTTGAAGGGTGCACGCCGTTATCTGATTTATCGACGATAGTGTTCCAACCAGACAAGCTAAAAACATGATTCCTGAACGCAAAAGAGGCCTTTGCCACCTTAGGGTAATCTTAGTTCCAATCCTGGAACATTTAAATTTTAAATCGATTTCTTTTCTCACACTGTTATGTTTCAATTTGTCATGTGGTCTAGCTTTATGGAACCTTTTATTTATCATTTAACGATTTTCTTTCGGGTTATCATCAGAAACTTAATTGCACGATGATAACACTCCTAAAACAATCCTTCGTACAAGATAAAGTCATTATGAATTTGTGTCATGCCTTTCTGGTTATACCAATGTTCGGCTATGTTCATGGGATTGATGAACCACGTGGAATTGCCCTTATCGACGATATCCTGAATTATTCAAATTTTAATCCGGTTATGAACGTCATCTTCGTTTATTCTTGAATTATAGTTAACAATGCAACTCATATTGGTTGCATCATTTCTTGAATTGTTTTATCATTGATCTTGTCTTTTGAATCTTAAAACTCATCATCCAATTCTCCAAAGGACTCTTAATAATCTATCTGAATGTCTTTCCCTTAAAACCACACTTATTCTGAAAACCCATTACAACGATACTCTTATTCTGAACCAAACTTTTAATCTTAACAAACACGATACTCGTATCAACTTTACACTAACGTAACTTTGAAATGTCAATGACATGGTAAACAAGGATTGGTCATCTAAGAACCATGTCAAAGTTATCTGCTCTAAGAAGCTCCTCTGGATTCGTATTCCGTCCAACAGTGTCTTAAACACATTTCTCATGCTTGTTAGGCCGAGTTTCGTATTAATCTTATGCTTGGTGCTTCACTCATGACAAAACCCTCCTAATCGTCTTGCACCGTCTGAAATTCAAAAGCTTATCAGCTAGAATTCTAAATTGATGGTCTTATCTACTTTGTCATAAAAAACATCAAATTATGAATCATGGAATCGAACAAACTTAAGCGTAGTAAAACATCATAGTCAAAACGTATTGAATTTAAACATTCCCAAGAGCTCACTTGCGAACACGAAATGAAATCTAAGTCTCCTCATAACCTTGAAATTAAGTTTCACTCTTAATTTCGGGACGAAATTGTAACATCTTGTAATTTTGGGTTAAATTAAAGTTAACCTTGTTAAGTTCTTGTATGGACTAATTATGTCATTTATGAAACTTGTGGGTTTGTTATGCTTATTTATTTGTTGTTATTAATTTTTTTCAAGGTGCATAATAAAGATGATGGATAATACTAATAGCAATAATATTAATAATATTACAAATAATATTAATGAACTTAATAATAATAATAATAATAATAATAATAATAACTTGTGAAATATTAAACTTGTAAGAGTTAAAAACTTAAATTAATTAAGTTAGGGGGTTGGTTTTGCCATTTTGGAAACTTTAAAAGAAAGTATTTATATGAAATAATAGAGTTGCAAAGTTGAGGGGCCATTTGTGTAACTTTTTTTTTTAAAAAAAAGCCAAATATCCCTCTTCTCTCTCCCCGTAATGCCGGCTAACCGCCAGTGGGAGCTCCGGCGAACTCCGGTAGGCTCCGGCGATGTCCAAACCGCCCAGAATACTCGATTTTGAAGTCCAAAACCGGTCCAAAACGCCTTGAGTGCGGGTTTCGAACTTAAATGTATGATTTAATTTAATTGTGTTTAAATCATCGGTTACCACTTGAATCATCGTATAACCGATGGCATTGAACGCCATAACCGTTCGACCCTTAAACCGTAATTATAACCTAATTAAACGCATGTACACAATCATCTAAATGTCTCTAAACGTTTACAACTCACAAATCTGCCTGAAACAAACATCATCACCGAATTCAACCACCCACTCCCATCGCGACCTGCCACCACTCGAACACCATCATTCGAACTTCAAAACCTGAAATTGTTAGAGGGCTTTTGCTCACTGAGATCGTTGGAAGCTTTCTGTAATTCGGATTTGATTATTGTCAACATTTGCCACTTAAACCAGTTCGGTCATAGCCGCGGTTGTTCTTTGCAAATCCGTCTTCAATTCGGGTAAATTGAACATACATATAAACTCGGATTCACGTGGGGAAACAAAGCCCTAAGGTTGAATTTGTTAACAACAACGTTTGATTGTTCAATTTGGAATGGATCAAAACTAGGGTTTATATGAATTGGGGTTTTCCTTGAAACTATGTTTTTAAGCTTTAAATTCTACCCAAAGACATGGCCACGACCCTTGGTTCACCGGTTCCATGTTCACTTGCTAACTTTGAGGTCCCGGGTTCGACCCCGGGCACCCTCATTTATTTTTTAGGCCTTTTTCAGCCTTAAATTATTTATAGAAAAATTTTAATAGACATAAAAATAATTTTACAAACTTCTAATATTTTTAAAATAATCTAAATATTTTCTGTAAATTTATTTTGTAAATTCTTTTAATATTTTATTATCAAATTTATTTACTAATGTTATAACTAAATATATTTATTTACATAAAGAAAATGTGTTATAAACTTGTTAGATTTTTAAGACACCATATTATTTTCTGTAAATTTATTTAATAAAATATTTTAATATTTTTATTAAATGGTTTAGATAAATAATATATTTAGTTTATTTTCTTATAAAATGGATTTTAAATAGTGGTTTAAATCACTAAATTATTTGTTCAACAATATACATTTATAAATGACGATTATTATTTTAACTTATAACTAAATTTTATTACAAATAGCTTTTCCTTGTATTTCTATATACAAAAATGTACACTTAGTATATTTCACTTGCTTTTTATTAAAACACGTAAATGATAAATTTTGTGATAAAATATTTAACGTACTTACAAAAATCTCCAAATTTCACCTAAAACCCTAGTTCGTGTTAAAACATTAAACTTATTATTAAAATGTTAACCTTGTGAATGTATATATATATTTAGGGTCTTGTGACCATTCACGTTGGAACGACGTCTATTATTCCTCTATTAATCGTCATACTTATATTTATTTACCAAGCGAGTTCTTCCATACCCCCTTTTTATATTTTCACACTTTGGGGTGAAACATGTTAACTTATTATCATTACACTTGTAAACTTATTTGAGACTTATAAAATTTATGACAATTCATCATGCAAAGTTGTGGTTAGTTAAACTTTTATGGTTACCATGTTATTGCGTTTATATGTACAATCATTAACTATTGCTAGCCTGGCGACGTCATAGATCTATGGGCCTGACAAGCCTGCTTGGTTGATCCAAGTACACTTAGCTAATCGTATAATCTTGTAAACGTTTGAGACTTGTAAAACTTTGTCAAGGTTTGATTGTTGCATTTGATCATAACATCCCTAATCACTTTATTCACTAACTTTGTCAAGGTTTGATTATAATAATAATAATAATAATAATAATAATAATAATAATAATAATAATAATAATAATAATAATAATGACAATAGTAATAATAACAATAGTAATAGTAGTAGTAGTAGTAGTAGTAGTAATAATAATAATAATAATAATAATAATAATAATAAGGGTTAACAAGTTAGATTAATGCTAAACTTAAAGTTAAGGGGGCCTTTGTGTCAATTTCAAAACTTGAGTTACAAGATTTTAACATGAAATAATAAGGGTTCAAAACTTCAGGGACCAAATGTGTAACTTTGTTTATAAACAACCCAAACCGGCCCCCCTCCCCGTCGCACTTCCTATCTCCGGCCAACCTCCGGCGAGGACCCAAAACCCATTACATCTTCGAATTTATGAACCCAAACCGTTCCAAATCGATTAGTGAACGTGATTCGAACTTAATCACGCACTTTAATTACGATTAAACATCGGTTACGAACATAATCGGGTTGTATGACCGAAACCTTTTAATCTTAGAGCCGTTCATCATTTAAACCCAATAATAATCAAATTAAACAGATCCTAATCGATCGTTAAACTAATCCAAAGCTTTTGCAAACTCAATTCCATCTGAAACACACTTCAACCTTTAATTTGATTCCCTCACCATCATGACCTGTTCATCGACTGCGCATTCTCCTTCTCGTTTCAAAATCAGGTGAATTAACACATCATTCTACTCGTTTTTACATGGGGAACAAAAGCCCCATGGTTATCAACGATCACAGATTTGTTTTAGGGATCAATTTGATCCCTAATCGATCTAGGGTTCATGGGACTTTTTGGGGGTTTTCTTATGATTATGTTTTTAAAATTTAAAAACCATTCTATAACACGGCCACGACCCTTAGTTTACCGGTAAAACACACGCACGTTCAACTAGAGGTCCCGGGTTTGAATCCGGGCAACCTCTTTTATTTTTTTGGGATTTTTCTAGCCTTTAAAAAATTATGGAAAATTTCTATATATATATATATATATATATATATATATATATAGTAAATTGTCATTTTCGTTCCTGTGGTTTGGTGAAAATTGCCACTTTCATCCAATAGTTTATTTTTCGCATCTGGGTCCCTGTGGTTTACAAATCCTGTCATATTCATCCAGTTCGTTAACTCCATCCAACATTCTCCGTTAAATGAAGGGTATATTGGTCATTTTACATATATGTTTTATTTTTCTATTTTTTTAAACCTCATTTAATATATCCCCTTTAAATAAATTGCTATTTTAGTCCCTGTGGTTTGGACATGTTTGCCAATTCAGTCCAAAAATCCCATCACCTTGGCATAAAACACCATATCACCACCACCCGTGATGGAGCCACCATGTAGATGTAGGGTACAAATAACCCACACAAGACCGGGTACCCGAACCCGAAAGCCCGGCCCATGTTGGCGGAACGGGTAAGCCAGCAGGACATGTGCCCCACATTTAATTACATCGGAATCACCCCAATCATAACCGATAATTCAGTAACGGATGGAGAATATAAAAGGTAATAGATTTGTCGAGGAATAATCCCTGTAAATCAGCACACGATTGCAGCAGACAAATACTATAAATACCAGGTAAGGAGGATCGAGATCCTCACAAAAGAATACACACAAAAGCTCCCCCTTAATTATCCCTATCATATTTTTCCATTCAACCAATACTTACTCTCTCGCCGGAGGGTCGTTCTAGGGATATTTCCCCCTTGGAACGCCTTAACTGGTGTTGTTTTCATTATGCGTAGGTGTGAAGCTTCAGAGAGCATCGGTAAATCAAAGTTCAAAAAGGCCGGAACCATCTAGAGTTAGACCTCGTATTTACACACCACACCACCACCACGCTGCAAAACCACCACCACTCCATCAGAACCACCAAATCATCACCACCACCCTATCATAAAACCACCAACACCACACCAGACGGGCACCACCACCACATATTAGATCTCCACCACCACACATTAGATCTCCGCCATCACACACTAGATCACCACCACCATGTAGACCCTAGAAACAAACCGTTAATCTCGAACTTATAAACAACCCCTTCGAAAACGTATATGGAACCCTTGAAAATGAGTATTGTAGAGGTATTAGTGGGGTTTGATATGCATTTTCAAAGTAGTATGTTACAAGTCCAATATTGATTGTTGATTTTTAGGGTTTACATGGTAGCGACTATCTAATGTGCGTGGTGGTGGTGGGCGCTCTGGTGTGGTGTTGGTGGCTTTATGATGGGGCGGTGGTGGTGGTTCGGTGGTTCTTGTGACGGGTAGTGGTGTGGTGGTTATTTTTGGACTAAATTGGCAAATACGCTCAAACCACAGGGACTAAAATAACAATGTATTTAAAGAGTATATATTAAATCAGGTTTAAAAAAAGAAAAATAAAAACATAAACATATATGTAAAATGACCAATATACCCCTCATTTAACGGAAATTTTGGATGGAGTTAACGGACTGGATGAATATGACAAGATTTGTAAACCACAGGGACCCAGATGCGAAAAAACAAACTATTGGATTAAAGTGGTAATTTTCACCAAACCACAGGAACGAAAATGGCAATTTACTCATATATATATAATCAGTTTTATAAATTTAGTTTATTTTGAAAGTTATTTAACCATTTTCTATGACTTTATTTATTTAAAAACCTTAACATTTGTTATATAAAACATTATTTATAAATATTATAAATAGTTATTTTTATGAAAATGGACTATAAATAATAGTTTAAATCTTTAAGTCATTAGTGGAAATCATATTATCCTTAATTGTAGATTAACCATGATAATTATAGGAATTATATATATATTTTCACAAAATATTTACAAATGTCAATTTGGGTTATAAATTGTACTTCAAATAATAATTTAGATTAATATATTACTATCGGTTAATTACGTTATGATTAATAAATTATTACTGGGCAATACATTATTCTAATCATGGTTAAAACATATGTATTTCAAAAGATTATAAAATTTATTTATATTTTATATTTAAACCTTATGAATTATTTTACCTAAGCTCTTTTCTATATTAAAGCAATAAAATGGCATAATTCCTTTTATGGAATCAAAATATAAATAATTTTATTAGATAAATTTATTTACTTGACAAAACCCCACAATTTCATTGAAACCCTAGTTCTCGTTAGAACTTTAATCTTATTATCAACTTAAATCTTGTAAATATATATATCTAGGTGTCTTGTGACGGTTTGTGTTAGAACGTCGACTATTATTTTCTTGTTAATAAGCAATTATATATTTATTGATCAAGTGAGTATTTCTATACCACTTTTTTATATTTTCACACTTTGGGGTGAAGCATGTTACGTTATAATCATTGCACTTGTAAACGTTTGATTCTTGTAAACTTATGGCAATTTACTTGTGTGTTGTGGTTAGTTGAACCTTGTAGCTACCATATAATGTCGAATATATGTACAATCATTAACTATTGCTAGCCTGACGACGTCATAGATCTATGGGCCTAACAAGCCTGCTTGGTTGATCCAAGTACACTTAGCTAATCGTATATAATAAACGTTTGAGACTTGTAAAACTTTGTCAAGGTTTGATTGTGTATTCTGTCTTACATCCCTAGTTACTTTGTTCTCTAATTTACATCATGAATTGCCATCTTTTATATACTTTTGTATTGAAAACTATGGAAATCTTACCAACATTATTGTTGACCTTTTATTTTTAACATGTTTCAGGAAATACTCAAGTTTGATCGCCACTTTGAAGCTTGTTCACATATAGGAATGGACCTAGTTAAATAAATGAATGAGCTTGTTGTATTTCTTATTATGCTTGTTGATTTCTTTATTTGAGACTTATGTTTGTAATGTTATCTTTGAAACTTATGAATAATATATTTGGATTTAATAATAGCGTTATGTGGCTGTGAACGATATTAACTCTCACATCTCAACGTTTCCGCCGTCAAGGTTAGGGTGTGACAAAATATAAAGAAAAATTCAGATATGAAGTGTTTGATGTACCATGATTGCTTAAAAGTTATTTGAAGTGTTTAAACGAGCGTTCGGTTTGGTTCGGTCCTTGACTCGGTATGAACCCGAGGATGGTTACCGCATGTCCAAAACCATAGAACTAAAAATAAGGTAAAATTCCAGATCTAAACTCAAAAAAGAAAGTTAAGCGAGTAAACCTCCCGAAACGACCCAAACGGGCCTAAAATGCATAATATGTGTTTGAATGCCCACAAACCTTAAATAAAGATGAAAATGGTTTTGTTAACATAAAATAACTTAGAAAAACTGAAAATATCCAAAAACACATACCCGAAATGGTTTGAAATGCAAGATTCGGTTATGTTGACTTTTTAAAGTCAAACTTAAGCAAAACTAGCTAGAACAACTTGCAAGATCAAAAATTTGAAAGAAGAAGATGAAAATATGCAGGTGAAATGGTTGAGAATGAGTGGTATTTATAGGAAGGATTGGGGTTTGAGGGAATGGGCAATTTGTTTGTCCGGTGGGTAAAAGGGTGCACTTTGATTCTTTTATTTAAAATAAATTTTGATTTAAATAAAAATGACCAGGTATAAAACCATGTTTGGAGGGTTCTAAAATAATTATGGGTTAGGTCTTGGTTGGTTTGAATGGTTAAAACACGAGTTCGGGCCTTAAACGAGTTTAAACGAACCGAAAACGTTAAAAAAACTGATTTTGCTGAAACGAACTGTGGGTCACGCCACGTAGCGAGCTGAGGCCAGCCCTACGCGCCAAGTGATGTGGGGGCTCTTGGACAAACTTTTATTTTTGGCAATTTTAGTCCTTGTAGTTCATTTTAGGTCGTTTTGAGCACGAAATAAGCGTTTTAAACACCGTTAAAGATTTTGGAACGAAATGGCAAGTATGAAACATGATTACAATATAAAATCCATCATTTTATTAATATCTAAAGAACCTATGAACAAAACGGGTCGGGTTTACAATACAGAATACCAAATACAAAGCTAGTCGAAAATGACGAATGTCACAAGAACAAAACATGAGCCCTATAATACGACGTATGAAAATATCTAAACCGAATAACTTGTATAATACAATCGAATTATTAAATTCGATCGCTAATCAATCTTCTCACTTTTGCCACTGGAATCTTGAATTGTTTTTTTCTAGGTATTATTATATTAAAATAGGTTTAGATTGAATACATAGTATTGGGTTTAACTATTTAAAATATTAATGGGCTCTAAATTAATTTTTTAATAGATTAAAATAATTAAAATATTATTGGGTTTGTTAATAGGTTCATTAATAGTTTATAGTTTTTTTTAAATACACACACATGCATTTATGCATATATATGTACATATCATATACAAAATTTAAAACACTTTTTGGGACCCTAAGGAGAACAGGCCTTGGCCCATGTGTTCACTATTGATGGTTCTTTTAGATTCATCAATTTTAAATTCTCTTTTACAATTAATTATTTAATCTATTAATTATTATTCCTTAATCTATTAATTATTATTCCTTATCTTGATTAATGCTCAATTATTTGTTGCTTTGCCAATTTCATATATTCTTGTTTATTTTGATTTTAATCTAAATTTACAATTGGTTTTTCTCTTTACTTTTTAATCTATTGTTTATTGTTTATCCACTCTTTCGCAATTGATTATGTTTTAATTAACTAAGTTGTTTTCTATCATAAGTTTTCCTGCCAAACTACAAATAGTTTGTTTATGTAGCTAGTCCGAGGTTTTTAAGAATAATATAAAGACGAGAGCCTCAAAATTTTTATTTTTCTTTAATCCTCTAGAAATATCGACTTGCTTCATTAGGAATAAGAAGATAAAAACTGCAGCTAAAACAAACCTGAGCGGGGAAATCGAGGGGTTGGTTTGATGAATCATTAGGAATAAGACTGCACAATAATCAATAACATTGTGCAGAAGCAAAACAAACCCAATCTTGTTTGATGAATCTTTAGGCTCTACAGAAATCCGTTGATCAATGAGAAGCAAACAAACCCAATCTTGTGCAGTCTTATTCCTAATGATTCATCAAACAAACCCAATCAATAACATTGTGCAGTCTTATTCCTAATGATTCATCAAACAAACCCAATCTTGTGCAGTCTTATTCCTAATGATTCATCAAACAAACGCAATCAATAACATTGTGCAGAATCAATAACATTGTTCAGTCTTATTCCTAATGATTCATCAAACAAACCCAATCAATAACATTGTGCAGAATCAATAACATTGTGCAGAAAACACAATAACGACAGAAGCTCCAATCAATAACACGAATAAATGCAGATCGACAGAAGCTCCAATTACCTCAATCTGTATATCAAAGCATCTGATATGATAACGACAACGCATATTGCAGCTCGAAGATAAACAATTACAGTATAACACAATAACACACACTGACAACACGAATAAATGCAGATCGACAGAAGCTACAATTACCTCAATCTATAGATCAAAGCATCTGATACGATAGCGATAACGCATATTGCAGCTCGAAGATAAACAATTCACGGATTCATGATCTCTGAACCTGTGAGAAGAAAACGATTATAAAATCTACACAAAAAGATAAAAAAGTCGAATAATAATAAAGAAGAAAAATCGTACCTCCAGATTCACACATACGTGATCGCCATTAACGCACCACAATTTACAGATTTGTTTGAAATTTGTAGAATTGAAGAAGTAGACGAATTCATCTGACTATTTCTTTTGCTCCGTTTTGTCCCTCACCTTTGTGTTTTACCCGAGCCGATTCCTCCAACGGATTTCTGTGAAATTTCAGAAAAGGATTTTGATGAATCATTAGGAATAAGAAGATCAATGAAAAGGGCTTTGATTTGTCAAACCTGAGCGGGGAAATCGAGGGGCTGGTGGATCGCCGGAGTTTGAAGGTGTTGAGACGGCGGAATATGGTGGCGATGGGCGGCAGGTTTGGGCGGCTAAGGATGTAGAGGACGAAGCGCAGGCTACTCTTGTAGAGGATGCAGCGCAGGAAGAAGAGAAGCAAAAAGGGTTTTGATTGTAGAAGATGAAGGTGTTGGGACGGCGGAATTGTAGAGGCTGAAGCGCAGGAAGAAGAGAAGCAAGAGGATGAGATTCGCAGGGAGATCGCAGGGGCGCGATGGTGGTGATGTCTGATGGTGAGTGGGGTTGAAGAAGAAGATAGGATATCAAGAGTTGTACACCACGCAGACATGGAGGTACTGTGAGCTACAGTACCTCCACTCACATAACCGACCTTTGTTTTTAATATATATATAATATGTTCATTTTGTCATACTTGTCAATTCAAACTGGATTATTCATTTATTCACAAGTTAAGGTATTGTAATTTTATAACGTATCTAATGTTGCAAAAAGAAGACAATTACGTCCACTTCATCTATTCATTCGAAAGTTTTAGCAATCTATGAACCGAATCAATAATATGTTTGGTTATGACATGGAATAAACACATTCATAAATCTTGTGGTGTTATTTAGGGACTACTATAATATATAAGGAACTACTATATTATATAAAAGATTACACAATTTAGGGATTTGACATTTAAATAATTTGCTAAAAAATATGGAAGATAAACTACATCGAATTTATATAAAGAATTATAATTTGAAGGAATTACTAATTTAAATAGAATATACAAATTATATATACATTAAAAGACAAAACACAAGGCATTTATTCGTCGTATTAGAGAATTCTTTAATGCACGCTTGAGCATATTTAGGGACAAACACAAAGCATGGTAAATAATTTGAGCATATTTTGTTTTTCTTCAATAACTTTTTTCATATATTTTTTTTCTATACAAGTTCGAATATACCATTGCTCCATATCACGCACGTCCTTAAGCGTCATATTCAGGCAATGGGATAGCACTTGTTATCTTTCATATTGGCCATTTTTTCCTCTTTTATCACATTCCACATGTTTACATAGACATGTTTTTGTGGTTCTGGCTTAGCCAGGAACCTTTTATAAGTTACGTAGCTTGTTTTTTATCACTCTAATGTTGTTCTATTATAACTTTTGGCTTATATGTTAAATCATTCATCGGATAGATCCTCCACCACACGTGTGTTAGTGCTTATTAGTTGTACTCGTTGTCTGGTTCTCCATCGGCCTTTTTGGACGTATGTCATTCTCGCTTAGGTCATCCTTGCGGTTCCGTATATATATTGTCTAGATTTTCTTGTTTGAACTTGTCAAATAAATTTAAATATAAACATTGTAATTCTTGTCATATTTCAATATCTACTAGATTGTCAGTTCATACTGTTGTAACTCATTCTAATATTCCTTCACTTGTTATACTTGTAATATACGGAGGTCATCTCCTGTTACTTCTCCGTCTGGTCACAAATATTTTATCACTTTTATTGATTGTTATAATAACCTTTTATTCATTATACAGCTTGTTCTTGATTACCCTTTGATATTCTGTTCTAACTTTTTGATTTATTCATTCAGGCATTCATCGGGTAGATCCTTCAGCACACGTGTGTTAGCGCTCATCAGTTGCTCATTCTAGTATCAAGGTTGAGTATCATGAACACGTTGATTCTACTATTAAGATTCTTTAAATTTTCACTGTTACAAGAGTTTACATACTCCCTCTCATATCAAGAGACTTTATGGTGTGACAACGTTGATGTCACATACATGACAGTCAATCGTGTGTTTCATCAGCGCCTTGAACATATTAAGACTGATTTGTATCTTATTCATGTCATAGTAGTGGCCCAAACACTTTGTGTTTAGTTATGTGTCTATCAGTTTTCAGTTCACTTATATTTTGATCCTCATTTTGACACTCCTTAATCCAAACTTCACATTATACCGTTAAGTTCAACTTGAGGAGACAAATTACAGAGCACTATTATGTCTGTGTTAGTTTAGTTAGTTATGAGATAAAGTATCACTTGTATATATGTATATGTACATTTTCTGTTGGTATGTCAACCTTTATGTGTATAAGGAATGTTTTTATTTTATTTTATTATATATGAATATTATATCATTGAGTGAAACTTCTTCATTTGTGTGCGCTTCTTGAAATTATACATACATGTTTAGTCGATTAATACTTTAGGCTTTAATTAAATTAAAAACCAGCATTTATTCTCTAAGACTAGATAATAGTAGTATAGTATTGATACATGGCATTGCTTGTATTATACAGACCAACTAAACAAGTTACTTTACAGAATATCCTTATGATAAAATGTATATTCATCTAAAAAAAATTATAGGTTTGAATCTTGTAAATTGTACACGTACCAATTTAAAAAAAAAATTAACCATTTACAAGCCTAAAACAAAACAAACGTTCGAGTCGTTTTCTAAAATTAATTTTTATTGTTGTAAACTCTTCTTTTGCAGAGACCCATAAAATTAATGCTTAAGTTCAACTTCTTCTTCTGTCCTTTCCCTTGCTATCCGACTCATGACCTAATTTTCATAGCAAGCCCCGACATAAGAACTTACACTTGACATCTATTGCTTCACTTTTAAGATGCAAGAGCTTGTTTAGTATAACTCACAACATACCGAACTTGATAAGTTAAAAAAAAAAAGTGGTACCCTCGTGGCCTCGTCTTTCAAACTTCATGGGCTCCTTGCCCATAAAAAAATAACATCGCTACTACAAGAAAATACATTTACTTCATAGAGGGATGCATTAGTTAAAGACTTAATTTAATGCTTCAAAATCCACTTTCGTAATAAGAAATAAAAAAAATGATGATTTTTGAACGGAAGAGGTTTTACCGAAGATATTTGCGATAATTTGTTGATGATTGACAATGTAATTGTGATGATAACGTAGCTAAATCATGAACACTTAGTGGTATAACTAGTCCTTAAGAAACAACTGAAATATGTTTAGTAATTAAACTTGTTCTTCAAAGAATACATTAGATATAGGCTTCTCAGTTGAATAAGCAAAAAGAATCACACAATCCTAAATGCTTCCCAACAACCTAAAACAAAACACAAAGAATTGTAGACACAACATTAAACCAAACATTCATTACTTTCTTCCTACACATCTTTACCCCCTCCTTTATTCTCCATTCTTAGATACTCAAGCTTTCGGTTTCAAAACCTTCGGTGTCTCCCAGGTGAAGTCCGGATCTTCACGACCAAAATGCCCGTATGCAGCGGTTTTCTGGTACCTGTAGTTCCCGCCCCGCTTAAGGTCAAGGTTGATAGCCATCATCCCGGGCCTGAAGTCAAAGTTTTCCTTGATCAGAGCGAGGATATCGCTATCGGGGATTGTTCCAGTTTTGTATGTGTCAACAAACACGGATAATGGTTCAGCTACACCAATGGCGTAAGAAACCTGAACAATGCACCTGCGTGCAAGCCCAGAAGCTACAACGCTCTTAGCCGCTTGCCTGACAATGTAAGCACCGCTTCTGTCCACTTTGGTTGGGTCTTTCCCGGAGAAAGCACCACCACCGTGAGCACCCCAACCACCGTAGGTGTCGATGATGATCTTTCTACCGGTCAGACCAGCGTCTCCGTGGGGACCACCAATCACGAAACGGCCTGATGGGTTCAGGTGGAAGATGGTGTTTTCATCAAGGTATTGGGATGGGATAACGGGCTTAATCACGTGTTCCTTGAGATCAGCGGCTATCTGGTCGTTAGTCACGGTTTCGTCGTGTTGGGTGGAAATGAGGACGGTGTGAACCCGAATGGGGACCATGGCACCATTGTCATTACGGTACTCAACAGTAACTTGGGTCTTGCCATCAGGTCTGAGCCAAGCACAGGTCTTGTTTTTTCTTACTTCGGTTAGCTTGGCACCAAGCTTGGTTGCAAGGACGTGGGTTAAGGGCATAAGCTCGGGGGTTTCATCGGTTGCATACCCAAACATGTGACCTTGATCACCTGCACCGATTTCCTCAGGTTTCTTGGTCAGGTGACCGTGGACACCCTGGGCGATATCCGGGCTTTGTTGCTCAATGTTGACTAGCACATTGCATTTGTCAGCATCAAGACCAACATCAGCAGATGTAAACCCGATGTTTCTACAGGTGTCACGGACAATTTTCTCATAATCTACAGTAGCCTTAGTGGTGATCTCACCAAAGACCATGACCATGTTAGTTTTGGTGCATGTTTCACAGGCGACTTTGCTTTCAGGGTCTTGTTCTAGGCATGCGTCAAGGATGGCATCTGAGACTTGATCACAAAGTTTGTCTGGGTGTCCCTCGTTGACGGACTCAGATGTGAATAGGAAAGTCTCCATCTCTCAACTGAACCACACAAATTGGAACAGAAACATGTTAGTATTATATACTTGCATTACATGCCGAAAAACACAACATAATCAAAGGAATGTTAGGCTCTACTCAGAGTAAGCTATATAATTCCGCCATATGCAGTATTAATACATGTCAAGAAGCATATTGTAGCAATCCAAATAGCATTTTAGTACTTGCGTAAGTTCTCAAATGGTTCAAAATTTACAACTAATTGGCTTTATGCATAAGTTCTACGAAAGTAATACATCATTGGTCATCACTGATGCTAGTATACTACAGATCTCAACTCAAAGATGCTCAATTCGTCACACCAATATCCGGTTGATCAGTGAATATACAAATTAGAACTTCCCCCAATTAGTACATACTGAGACATAAACAATCAACGGTTTTGTATTATTCAAATCGAAAAGAATCATTTCCCACATGAGCAGATCCACTTAAAAAATACTTAATTCGAAAAAGAATCTACTTGATTTGAAGTCAACATGATGTTAAATGTTAATCAAGACAAAACAGCCTACCGTTAACTGTACGCAGTTCAACACACCTACTAAAGCTACTGTAGTTGACCACTTACATTCAAATGACTATTAGAGACATATCTAACCTACATAACACCGATTTTTATTATAAACTTCAAAACAACAACAACGAATCATTAAAACCTATAGATCTCTCTCAACACAACTAAATGGATCAAAATTCAAGCATTTGCAATTGCAGAGCATCAACAATCTAATCAGTGTGATTCATGACGCAACTCTAAATCAAATCGCATACAACAGAATCAACTTAAGAGCAAAATCAACTTGGCTTTGAAAGGCAACACGATGTAATTATTAACTGTATGCAGATCAATACACCTAGTAATGCTACTGTAATTCACCACGTACATTCAAATTACAATTACCGACAGATCTAACCTAAATAACACAAATTCATGATAATATTCCTTCAAATCATGATTCAAATGACGCATCGAATCATTAAAAAGTACAGATCTCACTTAAAACTACAAAACGGATCAAATTCAAGCATTTGCAGAGCATCAACAATCTGATCAGCGTGATTCATGCAAAATTCCAAATCAAAACGCACATATAAGAGTCAACTCAACTACTCAAGAGCAAGAGCAAAATCTACTTGACTTCGAGACTCAACATGATGTTAATCACACCGAAACAACATTCTGTCAACTTTATACAGATCAATACGTCTACTAAAGCTACTGTAACTCATTCCTCACCACGTACATTCAAATCACAATTACCGACAGATCTACCCGACATAACTTAAATTCATCATAACATTCCTTCAAATCACAACTCAAATGACGTATCAACAACAACGAAGCATTAAACCGTACAGATCTCTCTCAAAACAACAAAATGGATCAAAACTGAAGCATATTAACAGCATCAACAATCAACTTAAGAGCAAAATCTGGAGGTAGAATCAAACGTACCTAAGGATTTGGTGTGGAGATATGGGGAGAATGAAGAGGGATGGGGCGAGTAGGGCAGAGGATGATGAGGTCAATTTATAGGTGCGGATGAGTAGGGATGCGCGTGTGACTCGGTCGATAACTCGGTGGCTCACTGAGTCACTGCCGACAGTAATTGTACAGCCATGAGCCCACTTGATGGGGACCCACTGCCAACCCAACAACTCCTTTCCTCACCACCGACGAAAATTACTACTATTTTAGATTTTTAGATATACGATTTTATATTTTTCTATTATAATAAAAGGGTATCTTGATATAACACGTGTTAACACTACAATCTTCCTCATCAAAATTTTACCGTCTCTCTCTCCTATTAAATAAATACCTTAATTACTAATACTATTATTTACCATTTTTTAAATTTAATAAATTAAGAAAGATATCTATTATTCCTATTCTAATTAATCGCCTTTGTCGGTGAGTTGTCGGTGAATGGATTTTCACGTGCCTTTCACGTGTGCTTGGATTCTTTTTAAACCCAGGTGCCACTGCTTTTTTCTTCTTCTCCGCCTCTCCTCTTCAGCTCCGGTCTATGGTTTCTGCACCTGCAGCGATTTAGGTGTGGTTTTAGGTTTGTTATGCATGTTTAATTTCGGGAGATCTTTAGTGATTTCAGCCCCTGTTGTGCTTGATTGGCTGTTGTGTGGTTAGAATCGGCGCTTTTAAACCCAATCTGGTTCCTTTGTTCATAGGATTCATGTTTTTGGTTGAAGATTGGGTTTTTGTGCTTCTTGACTGCATTTTTTAAAGGAATTCAGTTTTATTCTTCCTTCTTTTGTGGTTCTCTTAATTCCTTCATTTTACACATATAATCATCACTAATTTGCTGCATATCAGTGATTCGAGTTCAATTAACCTGTTTTTGGTGTTTATTTGTTGATTTCAGGGTTGGAAAGACATCTCTCATGAATCAGTATCCTTAATTTGCTGATATTTTCAGTTCATTCTGTTGCCCTAACTTCATTTTGCTAAAATTTTCGAAATTGCCAAACGATTTGAGAATATTATGCTTGTAAACTGCTTTGAGCTTGTGATTAGTGGTTATGAAGTTAACTTTTGGTGTTAATTTTGCAAAATAGAATGAAACTGTAACATCTCGTATTTTCGTTATATTAAAAGTTAACTTTGTTAAATCTTAAAAAGGGCTTTTTTATGCCATTTTGAAACTTTGAGGTTTGTTATACTAATAATTAATTTGGTGATTAACAAAATTAATTTAATAATAAATAATAATAACATTATAAGTGTTATAATGTTTATTTATTATTATAAAATTTAAGGTGATAATAATCTTAAATAAAATAATAACTATTATACTAAACAATATTAACAATAATAATAGTAATAACAATAATAATCATAATAACAACAACAATAATAATAATAATAATAATAATAATAATAATAATAATAATAATAATAATAATAACAATAATGGTAATATTGTTATTAGTAATAATAATTTATAAAGATTATTAAACTTGAATTTAAAAGTCTAAGGGGCTTTATTGCCAATTTAAGAACTTAATATATAAGTTTCTCACATGAAATGACAAAGTCTAAACCGCAGGGACCAAAAGTGTAAAACTCCAAAATTTCAACCCAAACCCCCCGCCCACCCCGTTTTTCCGGCGAAGCCTCCGGCCACCTCCGGCCGCGGCTCCGGCCACCCCAATACCCACTTTCTAAAGCGACTTTTCGTCCAAAACCATTTCCAATCGCTTCCTTAACACTATTCGAACCCATTTAGGAGCTTTAATTGAGTTTAACAACGGTTATGGGTTCCAACAATCGAGTAACCGATCAGACTTAAACTCATTAGTCGTTCGAGCATTAAACGACAATAATAATCTACTTAATCGAACAGACACAATCATCTAACTAAACCTAAACGCCTACAACTCTCAATTTCACCTGAAAACACACAAACATAGTGTTACAATCACCAAGAATACCGCGACCTGCTCGACACTCGTACACCATCATTCGTGCTTCAATTTTCAAATTAATAGAGGGCTTTCGATCATTAGCATCATTGGAAACTTTCTATGCAACTGATTGGATTAACATCATCATTTGAACCACAATCGAACTCGGTCTCAGTCGCGACTGGTCATCATTCGTTCTTATCATTTCCTACAATCGAATCAGGTAATTAAACACGGCTATAAACTCGATTTTAGTTGGGAATCAAAAGCCCTATGATCATTTCTGTTAACGGCATTGATTGATACTTCAATTTGATCGAGGATGAATCTAGGGTTTTTAAGGATTTTGGGGTTTTTCTTGATTGTGTTCTTAAAAATTTAAAACGGTTATCCATCGCGGCTGTAAGCCTTGGTTCACTGGATAAGACACTGCCCGTTAAACATGAGGTCCCGGGTTTGAACCCGGGGACCCTCATGTTTTATTTTTAAAGGTTTTTAGGCATAACATAAATTTCAGAAAATTTTTAATGTATATAAAAATTAAATCTGTAAATTCCAAATATTTTCAAAAGCCTTTGAATATTTTTTGAAAATTTATTTCTTATAATATCTTGACATTTTATTAAAACAAATAATATAACTAGTTAAATATCTTATAAAATAGACTTTAAAATTTGTTTATCTTAACAAAACATCACAATTGGATTATTTTCTTGTTTTAGCTTACTAATTATTATTGTTTTCAAATAATAAATAATAAATTTTTGGTCCAAACGTTACTTTTAAAGACATAATTATCTCTAATGTTTATCTAGCTTTTATATTTAATTTTTTTTTCCTTTTAAATAATTATTAGACTTGAAACAATAAATCTTTATAATATTAATAGGCATTATATTAATTAAAGATTTATCATGATAATTGTAAAAATTATATATATTTTAAGAATATTATTTCTTATAAGTTACACTTTAACTAATGGTTTAGATTAATAATTTGTTATTAATCAATACGTTATTCTAATTAATCTTAAATAAATTTAGAGAATTATTTGTACTTAAATTCATTTCTAAAATACTTAAATATACATATATAATTCCTCTAATGGAATCAAAATGTAATTAATTACTTTATAAACTTATCTAAACCTTTTAATTCTATCAAAACCCTAATTCCTATTGAACGTTAATCTTACTTTTAACCTTAATCTCTAACTTGTAATATATGTTTAGGTGCCTTGTATTGGATACTTTGGATTATCTTGTAATCATTATTATCATCTTTATGCATATATTCAAGTGAGTTTTCCTTGCCTCTTTTTATGCTTTTTCACACCGTTTTGGGGTGAAACATGTTACATTATTCAACATACACTCATAAACGTTTAAATCTTATAAAAGCACATGCAATTCATACTTTTATTTTGTCATGGTTATTTGTGTTATTATAAGTCTTATATGAGCTACATATATTGTTTACAATAATTAACTATTGCTAGCCTGGCGACGTCTTAGATCTTTGGGCCTGACAAGCCTATTTGGTGCTAAAGTCAATGTATTGCTGACTCCTAGGAGCCGTATGCTTGTGCACTAGGGAACCAAGTACACTTAGCCAATCATATAAACTTATAATCTAGTCGAGGTTTGATTGTACTATATGTGTTCTATAAACTTGCTAACTCATAACCTATGACATGAATTGCTACTTGAAACCCATGGGATATTATGTATGTGAAACCCTTGGAAACTCACCAACTTTATAGTTGACCCATTATTTTTAACATGTTTCAGGAAATGCCAAGTTTGAAGTCATCATTTGAAGTTTGCATAAATCTAGGATTTGGACCTAGATTAAAGAATGAAAAGCTTTGGATTACTTTTGTTTTATGTTTTGACTTATTTCATGTTGAAAGTTATGGTTGTAATTGCATTTGAAACTTATAATAATAATATTTACATTTAAGGTTAGCATTATGTGGCTGTGAACAATCCTAACCCTCATATCTCGACAATTCCGCCGTCAAGGTTGGGGTGTGACAGATTGGTATCAGAGCCCATAACTATAGGGATTTAGGTTATTAGAAATGGTGACCTAGACTATAGTTTCATGAACCTCATAGAAAGATCCTTATACTTTTGTGCTTACATATTGTTTGCATGCTACATAATGCTATGCCTTTTGTGCAACTTGATGCCTTAACATAGGATTGCCTTATGTATGCTTAAAACTTAGTTACTTGTCTCCTTAAACTTAACTTTGACTCTTTGACTCTCCCCGATAAATAAACTTTCTAAACTTATTCTCAACGACATGTGGAGGCTACACTTATCGTCGTGGGTTCAATTCCTTAGACTCTATGTTTAGTCTACAAAAATATCATCAAGGTTTTGATTTCATAAACCAAAGAAATTTGTGTAACACATAGACACCTGTATTCTGGATTTCCTGGCAAAAGGCCTTCGGGCTAAGGCAAACATATCGTATAAATCTCATTGCAAGACCAGTTATGCTTACCTGGGGATTTCTGGGATGAGTGATAAACTATGGTCAATACACAAGTCTCTAAGGCAAATGGGTCAAATTACCTTGACGTGTCAACGATTTCAAATGGTAATGCGTTACCAAATGGAACCATCCTCTTTGTATCTTAAAAATCTTTGATTCCTTGAACTGTTTTTTTCTTATTCTTATCATACATAATGTTCCTGTAAAATTGAACTCGTCTTACCTTTGAACTCCTACGTTTAAACATCGTTACACGTTAGGCGTTTCATGTAGCTATTTCTATACCTTGATCAACGTGTACATGACTCTTGTTATACCCAAAGATATTGAGAATCTAAACCGAATGGTCTTTGAAACTTTAAATCGTTACTTATGGTTTTCAAATTCCCTTAAAAATGTGTCCCATAACTAAAGACATGCAATGTTGTAAGCTGAAATTTCTATATCTTGGGATACTTTGTCTAGTCAAAGTGTAACTAGTAATCTGATTTGAGCATTGAATCCAGTTACTTGACTTGAAATCCTTGAGATGAGTGACCACTTATAAGTACACGTGTCTTCAATAAGGTTATGGTTGACCTCATAATTTGAGAAGTCCATGTAATTCCTTTCGATTGTGAATCGAATGTTCATATTTCACTATGATGATTGAATCATTCTTGTCCTTGATTTCGTCTTCCCGATTTAAGCCATCCAAGATTTGAACACCACAACAAATTTTGTTGTCTCGAACTTTGATCTTAAGCTTGTAAGCGTGATTTTCTCTTTTGTTACATTGATGTAACTTGAAATTTCCTGAACTTCTAATTGATATTCTTTTCTTTTCGCTGTTATGTCAAACTTCGTACCGTTTGCATCGTGGGAGATGCAAGAGTTTGTAAGTCAACCTATGACTAAGAACACTTGTACCTCCTAAATGATTCTAACTCATTAAAACAGGGGTGATTCCCTTACTTTGATGGTTCCCTATTCGTTTCTATAAATGGTTTCCAATTGTGTGTTTTTTAATGAAATTTCATCCTCTGGATCAAGTTGATTTCCTTATCATGAGGATTGACTTCGATTATTCTTATTGGAACTTGCATTTCATAATCGACATGATCTCACCAAAATAGGATTGAAAATCGTACTTTGGTGACAAATGTCAATCTTCGATTATTTTCTTGTTATTATGAAATTCAATCATCAAGATAGGCGTGAATTCCATACCTTGATGATAATTTCATTTTCATGGATGGTATTTTCTCAAATGGAACGACCTCATCAAAATAGAAGTGAATTCTGGATTTTGATGAAGAAGTTCATCCTGTTATATTTTGTTTTGTAAAACTTCACCGTTAAGATAGGAGTGATTTCCCTTACCTTAATGGTGAGTTACCTCGTCTTATTTCTATGGATCCTTAACAATGACTTGGGGATCGAACTTTTTGATTGGTAAGTTAGTGGTCATACCTTGGGAGTACACCATCATGTTAGGAGTGAAAACCACACCTTGATGACTATTCTCATTTCTTGATCTTCAACTTACCAAGGTTGTAATCAAGTGACGAGAAACATGTAGTAACTTGAAGGGTGAAACAATGTTAGTGTTTCGACCTATCAAGCCAAAGCATGATCTCTGAACTTGAAAGAAGACCTGATCGCTTTAGGTTGATTTTGATTCGAAGCTTGGAGCATTTAAATTCTTAACTCGATTTCTCTCCTTTATCCTCATGTTTTGATATGATCTAGCGATATGGAACCATTTATTCCTTACTTATCGACTTTCCTTATGAGTTATCATTAAAACCTAGTTGCGCGATGATAGCCTTTCTTAAACAATCTTTCTGTTAAATAAAGACATTATCAACTTGTGTTCATGTCTTTTGAATGTTCTTCGACTCTACTTATGGGTTTGATGATTACGTATGCAATCTATATTTGGAAATTTGTTACTTTGCAAAACATGTTTACAAATACCTTTCTTATTGTTTGTGTCATTTCTTGAATCGCTTTTGAATTCTTAACCTTGAAAATCATTGAAATTCTATCGTGGTGTTGAACAACAAGACTCGTTATTATCCTCATTGCGATGTGGATATAATGGTCATAAAATTTCGTAATTTGTAGTCATGGGTATGGCATAAAAGAAAAGACATAACTTGGCATGTGTCCAAGTGTCTTACCTTCACATATGACACAACCTAACCTCCAGGTTTCCCGGGACTCTCATGCTCAATTCTCATCACCGAATGTCTCTTATTTTGGATGTCATACTGAAAATTGGTGCATTATAGACCAATTGACTAATATCATATTGACTCATGTGAGATAATGGGTCGAGAAATTGACTTGTATCTATCTCAAATATTCGTATACCGTGGTATGACGTTTAAACGTCGATCATTATTTTGGATGACCGATTCATTTTCTGCTTTAATAATGTTCCGAACCATCGTCGTGAACTCATTCCAAAATCTTCGCATATCGTATTATTCTTTTACCGATGATTGGTCAAAGGAGAAATACATATTCACAAGATATGCGTTAAGATCGTTTCATATAGTGACGTTTGGGATTCTTAAATTCCGACGATCAACCTTTCTTACAATTGTTGGTCTTTTATTGATTTCAAGACATCACGTTACTATGAAATTACATTCTAGAAGTTGTGGCTTATAAATCTAAGGTACCACGGAAACTCGTCATTGTGTTCCAACATTTCATGTGCAAAGTCTCAAAGAGCCTCAGTGATAACTTTCGCAGTACACTGAGAGAGTTCATATCGACATGAATCATCTCAAGAATCTTGTAAAGCATCTCATCTGTAATCACACGTCAGTCACTATTCGTTTGTACACTTACCTTTCATTATAATTCCTTTGTTCATGTAAGCTTCATTCTTAATTTCGGGACGAAATTCTTAAAAGTTGGGGAGACTGTAACATCTCGTATTTTCGTTATATTAAAAGTTAACTTTGTTAAATCTTAAAAAGGGCTTTTTTTATGCCATTTTGAAACTTTAAGGTTTGTTATACTTAATAATTAATTTGGTGATTAACAAATTAATTTAATAATAAATAATAATAACATTATAAGTGTTATAATGTTTATTTATTATTATAAAATTTAAGGTGATAATAATCTTAAATAAAATAATAACTATTATACTAATAACAATATTAACAATAATAATAGCAATAACAATAACAATAACAATAATAATAATAATAATAATAATAATAATAATAATAATAATAATAATAAGGATAATAACAATAATGGTAATATTGTTATTAGTAATAATAATTTATAAAGATTATTAAACTTGAATTTAAAAGTCTAAGGGGCTTTATTGCCAATTTAAGAACTTAATATATAAGTTTCTCACATGAAATGGCAAAGTCTAAACCGCAGGGACCAAAAGTGTAAAACTCCAAAATTTCAACCCAAACCCCCCGCCCACCCCGTTTTTCCGGCGAAGCCTCCGGCCACCTCCGGCCGCGGCTCCGGCCACCCAATACCCACTTTCTAAAGCGACTTTTCGTCCAAAACCGTTTCCAATCGCTTCCTTAACACTATTCGAACCCATTTAGGAGCTTTAATTGAGTTTAACAACGTTTATGGGTTCCAACAATCGAGTAACCGATCACACTTAAACTCATTAGCCGTTCGAGCATTAAACGACAATAATAATCTAATTAATCGGACAGACACAATCATCTAACTAAACCTAAACGCCTACAACTCTCAATTTCACCTGAAAACACACAAACATAGTGTTACAATCACCAAGAATACCGCGACCTACTCAACACTCGAACACCATCATTCGTGCTTCAATTTTCGAAATTAATAGAGGGCTTTCGATCATTAGCATCATTGGAAACTTTCTGTGCAACTGATTGGATTAACATCATCATTTGAACCACAATCGAACTCGGTCTCAGTCGCGACCGGTCATCATTCGTTCTTATCATTTCCTACAATCGAATCAGGTAATTAAACACGGCTATAAACTCGATTTTAGTTGGGAATCAAAAGCCCTATGATCATTTCTGTTAACGGCATTGATTGATACTTCAATTTGATCGAGGATGAATCTAGGGTTCTTAAGGATTTCAAATAATAAATAATAAATTTTTGGTCCACACGTTACTTTTAAAGACATAATTATCTCTAATGTTTATCTAGCTTTTATATTTAAATTTTTTTTCCTTTTAAATAATTATTAGACTTGAAACAATAAATCTTTATAATATTAATAGGCATTATATTAATTTAAGATTTATCATGATAATTGTAAAAATTATATATATTTTAAGAATATTATTTCTTATAAGTTACACTTTAACTAATGGTTTAGATTAATAATTTGGTATTAATCAATACGTTATTCTAATTAATCTTAAATAATTATAGAGAATTATTTGTACTTAAATTCATTTCTAAAATACTTAAATATACATATATAATTCCTCTAATGGAATCAAAATGTAATTAATTACTTTGTAAACTTATCTAAACGTTTTAATTCTATCAAAACCCTAATTCCTATTGAACATTAATCTTACTTTTAACCTTAATCTCTAACTTGTAATATATGTTTAGGTGCCTTGTATTGGATACTTTGGATTATCTTGTAATCATTATTATCATCTTTATGCATATATTCAAGTGAGTTTTCCTTGCTCCTTTTTATGCTATTTCACACCGTTTTGGGGTGAAACATGTTACATTATTCAACATACACTCATAAACGTTTATATCTTATAAAAGCACATGCAATTCATACTTTTATTTTGTCATGGTTATTTGTGTTATTGTAAGTCTTATATGAGCTACATATATTGTTTACAATCATTAACTATTGCTAGCCTGGCGACGTCTTAGATCTTTGGGCCTAACAAGCCTATTTGGTGCTAAAGTCGATGTATTGCCGACTCCTAGGAGCCGTATGCTTGTGCACTAGGGAACCAAGTACACTTAGCCAATCATATAAACTTATAATCTAGTCGAGGTTTGATTGTACTATATGTTTTCTATAAACTTGCTAACTCATAACCTATGACATGAATTGCTACTTGAAACCCATGGGATATTATGTATGTGAAACCCTTGGAAACTCACCAACTTTATAGTTGACCCATTATTTTTAACATGTTTCAGGAAATGCCAAGTTTGAAGTCATCATTTGAAGTTTGCATAAATCTAGGATTTGGACCTAGATTAAAGAATGAAAAGCTTTGGATTACTTTTGTTTTATGTTTTGACTTATTTCATGTTGAAACTTAAGGTTGTAATTGCATTTGAAACTTATAATAATAATATTTACATTTAAGGTTAGCATTATGTGGCTGTGAACAATCCTAACACTCACATCTCGACGATTCCGCCGTCAAGGTTGGGGTGTGACAGAAACGAAAGATTGGTTTTGTTTTTGGGCTTAATTGACGTGAATTTAGATATGTGAATCGGAAGTTTAGTAACCAGTATAAAGCTACTGTTGGAGCTGATTTGTTAACGAAGGAAATACAATTTGAAGATAGGATTTTCACATTACAGGTATGATTGTTTATGTTGCATGATATATGTAATTGTTTGGCAATTAACAGAGTGAATTGATGAATATTCGCTTATTGTTGTGTGTAAATGAGTAATTTGATAACTGTATTCATGTTCTTTGTATGCTAATTACCTTATTAAGTTATGTTTAACTAAATATCTCTATTAAAGAATCCACCCCTAAAAATTTTAACTTGCATTTTTTTCTCTACTATTATTCTCCTCTTTTAATAGCTCTTTGGTCAATTTCATATTGCAAAACATGGTTTTGAAGTTCTTGTATGATAATTTTGTTACTAATCTATCTGATAGTTGTGCTCTTTTAAGAGTTTTAGCACCAAATCAGAGTCATAACAAACTGAGACTTTAAGATGGTTGTGTGATCATTATGATTCTTCTTTTTGACTTGTGCACATGTTCATGTATACGCGTACTCACTGCACATACATACGTACATGTATACTTTGTGCTTCTGTTTTTTGTATTTTTTTTAAACATTTGATGGTTATAAAGCTGTTCTAATTATTTTTGCAATGATAAATTAACAGGTTCCAGGTTAAAAAGAAATAATTTTTTTCGTAATTTCATGACCGTTGTGCTATTTGGTGCTGTAGGTACAGCGATATCCTTTACCATCATATTGTTTGATAGATATTAAACTTTCGTTACTTTAATAAATACCCATTATATTTTTTGTTATAGTAATGACTGCACTTGGATTCCTAGAGTTGTTTGACTTTATGCCTTTTTAAAGTTCTTCCATTTGTTAGTTGGTGTATGCTGCACAATTGCACCAGCTCTGCTTTTAGCACATATAAATGCAAGATTTTCATATATATAGTAGATCATTTGACAAAAATAATTATTTTTCTTTAAAAAATTAAAAATGTCAATTACTTTTAAACTTTTATATAGTTGTTTCAATTCAGTTTAAAAATTTCATCGGTTGTTTCAACTTGATATCAAAGTAATAAAACTTTTGAATTTAAATTGAAACAACTTCTGAAACTTTTAAACTAAATTAATGTTTTAAATATTTTAGAAGAAAAAATTACATTTGTTAAACTGCTAACTAAATTAATGTTTTAAACTTTTGTTAATTACATATTATTATTGTCTATTTAGGTTTGATCTGTTACCGCCGTTGATGTCCCCTTGTATTTGATTCTCTCGGTTTCTGTAGCGTTCGACACCATTGACTCTAGATCTTCACAAGTATGAATGTTTTTCATCAATTTTGCATACTCTTATCGACGTGTTTACCTTCTTGACTGCGGTTTTGAAAGGGATTCAGTTTTTTTCCCTTCTTTTCTGGTTCTTGTGTTCTTCTTTCTACGGCTCGGGTTCTTGTGTTCTTCTTTTGACAGCTTCAATTGGCTTTTCTTTTGCAGTTTTAATTATGTTTTGTTAATGCATGTTCTTGTGTGTTGTTGATTTGGGTGTGTTCTGTATAAACTTTTTTTGTGATTAAAATTATGTGCATAAAAGCCCCACATTTGTTAAATTGGTTTAGTGTTTAAACTTCAAATACCAATTAAGAAACAAAAAAGCCCTAATTTATAACTTAGAGGTTGTAGATGAAGCCGCCTTCTAGGATAATAGTGAAGCCCCAGAAATATTGTTAAGAAGCCGTAGGAGTTGGCTAACTGTTGCATATTGTTGCATATTGTTCATAGTGTTAAATAAAGAAGTAAAAGAAGAATTCATGAAAACATTCACCTCATGTCTGCTAAAAATTGGCTCTTGTAGTTGCTAGATGCCTCTGCTTTTCTTCTTCCATCCAAATGGCTAATTAATTCTGCCCTTAACTTCATTTCCTTTGAAACCCCATTTGTTAACACAAATATACAAACACATCAGTATTGCAATTTGTTATAAGTTATTAGGAAAATCGCATGTTTCTATGTTTGTATGTTGTGATGGTTACTTGTGACTTTGAGACCCGTGTGAGTTTGGTAGTGAGGATTTTGTCAATTTATGGTAAAAGCTGCTGCAATTGACCAAGTAACATCATATTCCCATGTTAATAAATACATGTAACATCAACATCCACTTACCTTTCAAGCATATCCATGTAGATTCTATATATCAGTATCATCAATGTTTTAAAAACTCTTTCATCAACCTTCCCCATTATGTATTTCCTTGGAATAATTAGAAACCCTACCTGTAAATAGCATACAGATAACAAATCAATAATACATACATACATACATACATACGTACATACATACGTACATACATACGTACATACATACGTACATACATACGTACATACATACGTACATACATACGTACATACATACGTACATACATACGTACATACATACGTACATACATACGTACATACATACGTACATACATACGTACATACATACGTACATACATACGTACATACATACGTACATACATACGTACATACATACGTACATACATACGTACATACATACGTACATACATACGTACATACATACGTACATACATACGTACATACATACGTACATACATACGCACATACATACGTACATACATACGCACATACATACGTACATACATACGCACATACATACGTACATACATACGCACATACATACGTACATACATACGCACATACATACGTACATACATACGCACATACATACGTACATACATACGCACATACATACGTACATACATACGCACATACATACGTACATACATACGCACATACATACGTACATACATACGCACATACATACGTACATACATACGTACATACATACGTACATACACATGTATATCATTTGGATACATAAAAGATTGGTGATTGAATGAAGTACACAGTGTTAATGAGAATTTATGTATATTAAAAAAACACTTCTTACACAAAACTTCTACACGTAGACATTGATTCGTTACAAATAAAAAAAATGTTTAAATTAAATCATTTTATAGATATGTGTATGTGCTCGTTTTCTTTTATGCAGTTCATAGACATCTTGAATGTTTCCTATATGACCTGTTTTACTTATGAAATATAAGGAAAGGAACACATTTAAATTAATTTTAGATGACTAAGATACTTAAAGTTAGATACAATTTTAAATTAATTTTCAATCCTTGATATTGATTAGCTTATTAAATGAATATTGCAGTATACTTAAATTAATTTTAAAGGAACACAAACACTTAAAGTTAGATACAATTTAAAATGACTAACATAAATTTAACACAGCAGCCTTTATTAATTTTCAATCCTTGATTTTGATTACCTTATTATTTGCTTATTGCAGTATATGATTTGCTTACTCAACTTAGAAACATTATTTTGTTCAATTAGTCTCACATTATTTATTTACTTATAACAGCTACAGATTCACCGCCACAATCACAGACGACAGCTGCAGCGCAAAAGCTGTGTTCTTCGACAACATCGTCACATCGCTTGTTAGCAAAACATGCTATGACATGGTTGCCACAGAGCAAAACAGTGACCCAAAAACACTTCCTGCAGAACTCATCAATCTGATAAACAAACCCTTCATCTTCGAGATCCACCTGAAGCCTGACAGCCAAAATGAAGAGATGACAGTGACCAAAGCTTACGAAGCACCACCATCAGCCACAGCTACAACAACATCTACCACACATGATACTAGCTCTTTAACAGTCACACCAGCAACCCCATCTATAAAAACTCCAAAAGAACCCGTGAACAAGGTACAAGAAATATTAACAACCACATATAAAATAACAAAATGTTTTATCTACATCGTTTAACCGTATATACAACACAATTACAGGTCCAGACCAACGCCTCAAACAAAAGGCTAAAGAATAGTAGATGTGCACATCTACACATTCATGTTCATCTTTTGGAATCAACAGCTTTTAGAAGCAAGGATTACAAGCCATCTTTTGGAAGCAAACCTACATCTACACATTTAGGTTCATCTTTTGGAATCAACGGCTTTTAGAAGCAAGGAATACAAGCCATCTTTTGGACGCAAACCTCGCCTGGCGAGTGAAAGCAAGGGGTGTCTTTTGTTACATCAACAAAGCATGGGGCTCCTCCTAAGGGTTACAAGCCGTCTTTTTCAAGCAAACTGCAACGTCTAGAGCCCTTCTGAAAATATTTATAAACAAACAACATAAGTTATTTTGTATCATCACTCTATGCACTGCACTAACGTATGTATAACACATCTTAACTTTACCCGTGGCAACGCGCGGCTTAAAAATCTAGTTAATGTTATTCTAAATAAATAAATTTTATAAATAATAAATTTTTCTAAAGCATAAATTTTTTTTAAAAATATGAAATATTTTAAAATTGGTATTTTTAAAAAGTCAAATTTTCAAAACAAAAATAATTAAATTTGGGAGTTATAATAAGAAAATTTATAAAAGTGACATTTTTATACAGTTTGTTTTAGAATAAATGTTTATTTGTTTTGGAAAAAAAATTTAAAAACAAATTTTTAAAAAGTTAATATAACTGTTTAAAAATTTGAAATGACTATAAGTAATAAAACAGTTATATCAACTTTTTAAAAATTTGTTTTAAAATTTTTTTCCAAAACAAATAAACATTTGTTCTAAAACAAACTGTATAAAAATATCACTTTTATAAATTTTCTTATTATAACTACCAAATTTAGTTATTTTTTCTTTTAAAAAATTGACTTTTTAAAAATACCAATTTTAAATATTTCATATTTTTTAAAAAAATTTATGCTTTAGAAAAATTTATTATTTATAAAATTTATTTATTTAGAATAACATTAATAAATAGATATCTTTCTTAATTTATTAAATTTAAAAAAATGGTAAATAATAGTATTAGTATCTAAGGTATTTATTTAATAGGAGAGAGAGACGGGAAAATTTTGATGAGGAAGATTGTGGTGTTGACACGTGTCATATCAAAATACCTTTTTATTAGAGTAGAAAGATTTTTTTATTCAACCCGTGTAACACACGGGTTTGATAAAGCTAGTTATTTAATATTTAGAGTTTAAGTTTATGTTTTTAACAACATTTTTAGGGTCTAGTTATAAAAAGCTGCATACTTAGATAGATGATTTCAATATGTAACATATAATTATATTAAGACTGTTGTTAATAACAAAATTAAAATTGAGATTAATAGTAGTCGAATTATTAGTCTGAATTAATATTGGTTAATAGTTTTAATTATTAAAATTCAATTTTTCTTATTAAAGTTATATTAAGTTTATGCAGTATGATTAAGATTTTAAGAAGTGCTTATTTAGTTTACTTAAAATTATATCGTTGTCACTTATCTCTCATCCATATCTTTAAAGACCCATTAACCAGATTTGACAGGTTGATATAGACGGAAGCAAAAGATAATAATTAAAACTGTTGATTCATCGAGAATACCTGGAACAACTCTTTTAACTATCGTTGACTCACAAATAATGCCGATAATCAGGTTTCATACATTACACACACTGTGATAGAGAGAAAATTATTAATTATAAAACTTCAAAACAAAACTTATCTCATTGCTTACATGCATATAAAAAGCAAACCAAAAGTCGAATGAGACACCAAACATAAACAGACCAAAATTTGTGCAAAAATTAAAGTCTAACAAAATCTAGAAATAAGATAAAAAGTAAAATAACTCATAAAACAGACCATTTTTGGGCCGAACAATGACCCAGACCACTTGCGGCCGTTTGTGAAAACATGCTCCTCGGTCCAACGGTCGTTTAGACCGTTGCAGGCACAAAACGAAAACTTCTAGCCCAAGTTATGATCATTTTAGTAAAGCCCTTTGTACAAGCGATTTCGGGCCTCTAAAAAGGAAATAGATTGCTCCTTCACACTTAGGCCCGCACCATAGGTTTTCATCAACTAGGAGAAGTGTAGAGAAATCGTAATATAATGATCCAATAATTTAAAAAGCCTGAGAGCCGTAAGTTTGCTTCAGATTGAAACTATTTAGGTTCACACCAAATGTTCAATCGGATAAAACTTAAGTTTAGAAATTAAAGTATGTTTTTGTATGTTTCAAAATCGTGAACCAGAAAAGAAGAAGAAGACAAACTGATCAATCCTTTCAAATTCGAAATTTTGCAAGGACCGGGGTAACCGCCTTCGGCAGTTATCATATACACATTTTATTGTTTAACCCATCGAGCTTCACATGTGAATTTTTGAGAAAATCAAATTTCCCAGCTCGACCCTAGCTAAGGGCTTTGCCTCTTGGACACCGTTAGGGGATACCGCCCCTTAGACCCTGCAGGATCGTATGCTGGTCACTCACAAGTGGTTTTTCTCTCAAACTCACCTTGAACAACACTCAGAAAGAATCTAGAAAGAGATGATCACAATATAACAAGTAACAAGGCAGTAAATAGGCACAGGATGTAAATTTTCAAGGTACTTTTATATATTACTTCTCAACTCAAAGGATTACAAGATTGTTACAAGCTCAAGTCTTTGGCTCTAACTCTTGCTCTCTACTTAATAAGTTACAATGAGAAGATATATATAATACTACCTACAGCCGGATATACTTTGATACCAGCTGGAAACCTATAACCAAAAAGCCTATACTACAAGACTATAGGTTAAGGTATCTCAAATATATTATCTGAGATTTGGTAGTCAGAACATGTTCCTGACTTACCTTTTGTCACCAACTAAGGTTGGTAACATGTACTATCATAAAAAGGTAAACAGTAGAATATAGTATGGTCAACAACATAGCTCTTTAAGAAGATGCCATGCTATATCAGAGGTCTGCAGCGGACTGTCAGAGACCATACTTATGTCTACTGGTCATAGCAATGTCTTCCGAAGGATAAGTTTCTTCGGAAGAATAACTTCTTCTGAAGCCACTTATACTTCGGAAGACTGCTTCTTCCGAGGCTTGGACTCTTCTTTGTCTTCAGAAGTAGACTTTGTCTTCAGCTCTTTCTTCAGACTTTGTCTTCAGTTCTTTCTTCAGACTTTGTCTTCGGAAGTCTTCAGACTTCGTCTTCAGCTCTTTCTTCAGACTTTGTCTTCGGAAGTCTTCAGACTTTGTCTTCAGCTCTTTCTTCAGACTTTGTCTTCGAAAGTCTTCAGACTTTGTCTTCAGCTGTTGACTTTAGCTGTTATCTTCAGACTTCGGAAGATCTCATATTTAGCTTCGGAAGCCTTTGAATGTAGTACCAAAATTGACTATGTGAAGTGGTTTTGGTTGCATCAGCCTTATAATGATCCAACAAACTCCCCCTAGGCTGATGCTACCAAAACTTCACTTCTCTCTTCTACTCAAAACTTTCAGCACCAAGGAAAGTAAGTATCTATCAGTGTCCTTGTTCTTTCCTGATGTGGTGCTGAGAAGTTTGTACAAATCCTTGGTAGACAGAACATTCAGTCTGTCGCCTTGGATTATGTGTACCTTTTCTTGTGGCCCTCTGAAAAGAGTTAGTTGATGGGAAGTATAGTCATATTTCCATCTAACTATTGGTTCCAATTCCGGACCCTCCACCATCTGTAGAAAGGCTGCGCCCTTGGTGGTAGGTCTTTCCTTGTCTTCCTGTCTTTTCAACTTCAACTCTTCTTCGATCTTGGCCTTTGCAGTTAGCTCGGCTAATGAAGATTGCTGAGATAATTTCTGATGATAGCAGCAGTCTCAGAGTTGGAGGGATTGGAGAATGGCTTCTCTGCAAGCTCAGCAATGTCAAATCTGCTGAGATGCAATAGAGAAGTGGCGTTGAGCCGGTTGGTTTCACCATTCTCTCTTTCCACAACAAAGTTGTGAGAAGGTTCATCGAACCTCCACTGGATTATAACTTTCCTAGGTCCAGAAGACTGACTAAGAATCCTGTCCTCCTTCCTTGTATCCAGTAGAGTCGCCAGTTTCCTTCTTAGTCTCTTCTCTTTAGCATTTAAGGAATCAGAGTTAAGACCGAGAAGTATTGCAGCCTGGCCCAAAGTTCCTCTAGGCAAATCCAGAAATTGACCTAGAGTGAGGGAGCTTGAAGAGTTATCAACATAGGTGATGTTGATAAGGTCTCCTCATAGAAATGCTGCTCATAGTAGTGCAGTTGATGAGCCTTGTCTTGATCTCCTTTATTTCCTCAAGAGAGGGATGTTTAGAAGGCTGAGGGGATGATCTTGGTTTCTGTTGGGTAGGTTTAGGTTCAGTGGTTCTAGGTTGTGTTTTGGGTTTAAGGATAGGAAGTTTAGGTGGTTGAGGTGATGAGGTAGGCTTGGGTAGAGTTGTGGTTTAGGGGTGAAGGTTTCATTTGAGGGTTCGTTTTGATGGGAAATGGGATTGGTTCTTCTGGTGTGGGTTGTGGTTGAGTGGCTGACTGTGGTTGTGTGGCTGGGGTGAAGATTGTTCCCTGTCCCCTCCTATACATCTCCTTCCTCTTCCCCATACGGATGTCAGCTTTTATTTCGCTAACAATCCGTTGGAGTGTCCTTTCGGACATGGGTCCCGCCTGCCTACCAAAGAAGCCGTGAGCCCGGAGATAGTCTTTCATCCAGGCTTTATCACTGAGCTTCTTGGTGGCAGTGACCCTCTCTACCTCCTTCCTCCGCTTTTTCTCCTTCATCTTCTCCCTTGTAGCTTTCTTCCTTTCCTTCTCCATTTGATCCTGCTCTTTATTATGGAGCAGCAGGATCATATCATCATCATGTGGAGAAAGTTCAGGAAGACTGAAGCCTCTTGAGAGTAGGAATTTAATCCTATCCTCTCTCAGCTGCATGGCTACTTTCCTTTGTTCTTCTTCTTCCCTCTCTAAGGCCAACCTGGCTTCTTCTTCTTGCCTTAGCCTGGTTGTCCTCTCCAAAGTCACCAACTCCTCTAGTGGTAGCAGGATTACTTCCTCATTGGCAGCTCCTAATTTGATGAGCTGATCAATGAGTGCTGTCCTTCTCTTGGTGTTGATTTCCTCCTGATTGGCTGCAGCTGCCTTAGAACTAGCAGCTAACAGCTTCTCAGCCGGAAACCTACCTTTCTTCTTGAGCTTCTCAATCCTTTCCTCTTCCTGAAGCTCTTCCGTAGTCATTTTCCTTTTGCCTTTGTCTTTAGCAGAACTTGACTGTGGTGGTTCTAGGAAAGAGGGTTCAGATTGAGAGAGAGGATCAGCTGGTGTTTGGGATGGAGGTAGATCAGAAATATCCTCCCTGCTCACCTCAGATGCTATTTCAGCAATGACATCTGTGATGATCAGTTCCTCGGACATTTGGAACAAGCCTTCCGCAGCTTCCATCTCAGCTTCGGAAGACTTATCTTGTTCTTCCGAGGCTTCAACTTTAGCTTCGGAAGTTTCAGCCTGAGCTTCGGAAGAAGAGGCTGATGCAAGTTCTGTCCCAACTGTTTCAGTTGCTGGGCCATTAGCCCCCATTTCCCCTTCGAAGTTAATCTCAGGTTCCATGTGGACCTTAGGTTGACCAACTTCTTCCACAGTGGTAGAAGGTGCAGTCAGTCTTTGAAGATCCTCAGCCCCAAAGTATATGAGTGTGGTGTCGGGGCTGGGCTGTTCTAAGGAGGATCTCAATACAAACTTTGTGAAAAGTCTATAGAGATCATGAAGCATCTGTGAGTCAATCTTTAGAGTTGATTGAGACGACTCAGGTAGGGTGATGAGTTGGGAAGTAGAGGGTTGGATCAGTGGTTCCCAGATGTTTGTCTCTGATCTTTCTCCCCTTTTTTGGTAGCATCATCTTAAGAGCTAGATGAGCTAGAGGAAGAAGTCAATGAGACCTGAACAGGTACATGCCTAACAGACCTCTCCGTCTGTTTCTCAGCTAGTTGAGCCTTGAGATTGTCAATCTCAAGTTGCTGAGTGGCTGTCCTTGTCTCTAAGATCCTTACCTGAGATTCAAGGCTTGAGACCTTAGAGATCAAGTACTGAAGAGTGAGTTGCATACTTCCCTCATCTTCATGTGAAGAATCACGGGAGATGAGATAACATACCTAGTATGTTCAGTCTCACCACCAGATGTGGCTTCTTGGCACCCTGGATACCTTTGCTCAAATTCATCTCTTTCAGAGATGTCAATGGGTAAAGTTATAGTGGACTCAGTCTGATTGATGTTACCACTGTCCTGAGAGCTCAATGAGAGACTCTGAGTAGTGGCAGCTGAGCCTACATGAGTCCCCTCCACATCAGTGGGACTCACCTCAGTAGTTGGCTGCTAATGGGGGCTAGAGATAAGGGATCTCTCTTGGCTCTGTTGATCTTTGAGAGGGTGTTGTAGATCAACTTCATGGCCATGGAGAGATGTTATCTCTTCATCAGTTCGGAGTAATAGGTCAGTGAAAGATAAAGAGGTTAAACCTACTGACTCGGGACCTAGATCAATGTCTACAGGCATTGAGCCTCTTGTGGGGCTGTCCCTTGTTGACTGCACATGGAGTGTAAAGACTCACCCTGTAGGATAAAGGCTTGGGTTTCGGGCTCGTGGGTTTGAGACTGAGGAGGCTTAAACCCAAATTGAGGTCAAAGGAGAAGGATGGTATGACCTCGGACTGAGTGGGAGCCCATGTTTCCACTCTAGCCTTTTTGGATTGAACTGGAGGAGCTTGTTCAATCAGAGTAGATTGAACAAGGGTTCGTTTGGGGTGTCTCTGATATGTGAATTTGATGGGTGGAGAAGGTATTTGGACATTTATGGTGAGGGTTGCTGGTGTGGGTTCATCACCTGTGGGGTTAACAGGGATGTCACCAGGAGCTATGCGCTCAATCATCTGTGGAGGTAAAGGAGTATACCTTCCAGTAAAGTTGATGGACACCTTCTTCAAAGTTTTAAAGATGGTAGGCCGCACTTAAGGAACAGTTAGAGCAGCTGCACAGACAAGCTTTCTTTGTTCCAACTCGCAGTTGATGATGTGTTGAATGTATCGGGGATACATGAAGAATGTGTTCCTTTGAAGATTCCCAATTAGGTTGGTCAACACAAACCTTGAGTAGTTGAAGTGTACGCCTCTCACCAACTCGTGAACTAGGCATCCTAGTTTGTATGTGTTGGACTAAAAGAACCAATGAGCTAAGATCAGGAAAACCTCTAAGTCCCACATGCCATCACAACAACTGCTGAAGGCTTCATCAGCAATTTGACAAAGACTGAAGACTCAACAGCTGAAGATCAAGATCTGAAGAACAACAGCTGAAGATCCCAAGTACTAAAGATAAGTACTGAAGTCTGAAGTACTGATGAATACAAGTACTGAAGACTTCAAGTACTGAAGACAAGTGCTGAAGATCAACAACTGAAGAACTAAGAACTAAGATCAACAACTGATGCACAAAGTCTGAAGACAATGACTGAAGACATCAGCTGATGACAACTACTGAAGTCATCAGCTGATGAATCATCTGAAGACCAGAGTCTGAAGACCAAAGTGCTGAAGCTTCAGAGTTTGTCACAACAACTGAAGAAGTCTTCTTCAGTTGTTGTGATGGTTTTACTTTTCAGTTGTTTTGTACTTTTCCTTTTCAGTAGTTTGTACAACAGCTGAAGAGTTTGTTCTTCAGCTGTTATAGTTCAGTAGATGTAAACGACTAAAGAGTTTGTTCTTCAGTCATTGTAGCTTTTCAGTATTTTCCTCTTCAGTACTTGTAATAAGTAGAAAGCTTTTGTAAGAAGATGTCAGCTGTTTGATATCTTCCGTAGTTAAGTGTTTATTTCAGTAGTTTGTTAATAACGTTTGATGTCACTATCAGTGACATCAGCCTACGTCATTCTTCCTCTATAAAAGGAAGATGACCTAATTGTAATCCTTGCCGAAACGTGTGAGCAAAAGAATATTACCTTTTTGGCAGACTTGTATTCTCTCTCTATATTTACTGTTACATGCAAAATCCTTTTTATGTTCTTGCAGTAATTGCTAATCCTCGTGCTTAATCCGCTACGAATACAACCTAATTGATCAAACTAGAGGCTGAGATCCTGTCAAATGGTATCAGAGCGGGTTAATCATTGATCGATTTCATCATTGATCATTGAAACTGCTCTTTTGATCTCTACGTTTGATCAATTAGTAATTTGCAAGAATTAGCTATAGAGATTGAGTTTCTACTGTTTCGGGCCATTAAACTTGAGGTTCTCTGTGGTTTTGAGCTACATTTGTTTTTTTAAACTTGATTTTTGACTAAAAACTGAGATGTCGACACAAACGACGATCCTCACAATACTGGTTCCTCTACCAAGCCTCCGATGCTTGTGAGGAACGAGTATAACATATGGTAGCGTCGTATGCTTCATCACTTGTCTGTCAACAGTTCTGGTTGTTGGAAGTCAGTGGTGCATGGACCGCACATGCCTATGGTGAGCGTCCCTGAATCAATGAACAGGTTCCGAAGAAACCTGATCAATATTCGGACAAAGATCTTAAGCTGTTCGAGATTGATGCTAAAGCCCATGGAGTTTTAGCTATGGCAATTCCAAATGAGATCTATTCAGGCTTCTGCATCATGAAACTGCTCATGATCTCTGGGTTGCTCTGAAGGAACAATTCGGAGGAACTAATGAGGTCTTAGCAACACAAGGGAAATCCTCGCCCACAATATGAACATTCTCTCATAGGAAGGGTGAGACTCCGACTCAGCAGTATGAACGGTTCTCATGTTTGATCTCTGAGCTGAAGATGGTCAAACAAGAGTACTCTAATAGCTAGATGAATAACAGGTTCCTCAGATCACTGCCTAAGAGATGGGACACTTATACCATTGTCCTACGCTCCAGTGCAAATCTGGATACTCTATCTCTCACCCAACTTCATGGGAAACTGCTCACATTTGAGAGAGAGATAGAGCAAAAGAGGAAGTTGTCCACCTCTGGGAAGCTTACTGATGACTTTGTCAATGGCAATACCGCCTTGATAGGTCAGGAGTCAGAATATGCTGCATCAGAAAGTTCTTATGATGAGCATATTGATTTCTCTACCAACTCTGAACAGGCTTTTGTTGGTGTTAATAGTAGTTCAGGAGGTAGCAGTGATAATCTGTGTTTTCTGATGGAGGACTTGAAGGGCATTCCAGATGATGATCTGGAAGAGATGGATATTTTGAGTCAAATGGCAATGATAAATATCAATCTCAAAAGTTCTACAAGAGAACTGGCAGGAAATTTCCTGGTCTCTCTGGCAAAACCAAAGTTGGTTTTGACAAGAGCAATTAAGGTGTCACAAGTGCCAGAGGCTTGGACACTTTGCTAGAGAGTGTAGATCATCTGGATCTAACTCATCTGCACCCTTTATGACTTTTCCAAGCAATAGCTCACAGCACAGAGGGCAACATTCCTCCAGTTCTGGCCATCCATCACCAGCACAGGCATCACCTGCTTACTTTGTGCCTCAGGGTCATATGCCATACCCATACCCCTGCTACTATGTGCCTCAGCCCAGTCAAGCTCAAGCACCTTCTGCTCAGCCACCACATGCTCTTCCTGAGCCTCAATCTTCCCAATCTCATCATCAACCCCAACCTCAACAACACAACTTCTTCACCCTAGGAGTTGTTGACTGGAGTAGTCTGCCAGATGATCTATCTGTCAGGAACAACTATTCCAAGGTGCTGGTCAACATGGTGGTGATAATCCATTTAGGAATCTTGCTCTAATGGCCTTTGAGTCTGCTGATGGGTCATCATCCAATGCTTCCTCACAGGTATCTTCTGAGGCCAAAGCCAAGCTTTGTTCTGATTCATGCATAGCACATTTGCTTCTATTAGAGAAGCAAATGTAGCTTTAATAGATAAAAACCTTATGCTAGAGCATACAATTTCCAAAAAGAAAGCTGAATTTGAGGCTGTGATTAATGATAAAATGATGAGATTTATAAGCTTAAATGCCAATCAAAGAGGATAAGGCTAGGGAAGAGGTACTTCTAGAGAAGTACAGAGACCTCAAAGAAACTCTTGCAACCACCCAGGTAGAGTGTGATCGATGGGTGCAATCTTGCAAGGGTTTTGAAATGCTTCTTAGTAAGCAATCAGCTTCCAATATGAAGTTCGGCATCGTTATAATCACACTGTCCCTCCCACAGATTTTACTCCAAGAGCAGAAGTGGAATCTGATGGAGAGAGTAATAACCAATCCTTCTCATCATGTGACCTACTATTTTCTGATTCAGCATCCTCAGAGATAGAAGTCAGCATTAACTCCTACCAAAACCAATCAGCTGATGCTACAATAGCTGATGGTTCAAATGCTGACTGTCACATGATCAAAAAGTTGATCACTAAAGTGTTGTCTCTGGAAGTACTAAAAGTATTGGAGAGCAAATGATAACACCTAAAGTTCAAGCCTCAACTACTGCCAGCAATGAAAAGAATACTGACAGTAGAAAGGTTTGAAGACAACTAAAGAGGATGTCAGAAAGCAGTACTACAAGGAAGAAAACTGCTATTACTGATAGCAAACAGCTGAAGAACAAGTCTTCAGCAGCCCTCTTCAGTTGATGATCACATAAGATGAAGAAGAAGCCATGTGAGATATGTGGCTTGTTCAATCATCTTACTGATGACTGCTGGTACAAAAGGGGTTCCAAACTCAAACAAAAAGAAAAATTAAGAGCATATGAATACAATGAAAAATGAGTTTGAGACCAAGTTTGTACTAGCAACATCAAAGCCTGAAATCCCTAAGCCCAAAGCTAAATCTAAAAAGAAGGTAGGGGTTACTCAGGCAACAGCTGAGGTTGCTCAAAAGAAGATGGTGCAACACAGGAATCCATCACCAGCAAGCCCCAATGTGTCTGAAGAGCTGAAGCTTTATCACAAAGTCAGACACAACTGGTGATGATGGTTCAATATCTAATGGGAAGAGTCAACCATTTAGATGCTCCTGTGTTGAAACCACAGAAAAGGAAATCCAAGCCAAAGGGTTCCTCGTCTACACCATCTCCTTCACCTCAGGCTGTCACACAACACACCAGTTAGTGTTGCACTTGTTGTTGAGAACAGACCCAAAACCAAAAAGGTTTGGGTCTCCAAAACTAACTAACTTGTTGTTATGATTGCAGGGTTCTTCAACATGCCAAAGAAGCATCTGGTATGTAGACAGTGGAGGATCTATGCACATGACAGGAAGCAGATCCCTTCTTAATGACTACTCTCAAGGAAGAAGGATTTGTCTCCTTTGGTAATGATGCAAAGGGTACATCATCGAAAAGGCTTTGTTTCCAATGGGGAAATAAGGTTTGATGATGTCAACCATGTGGAGAATCTCAAGTACAATCTCTTGAGTGTCAGTCAAATGTGTGATAAAGGCCATGTTGCCCTTTTCACAAGCCAGAACTGTCGGATTCTGTCATCCAAAGTTCTGAGTTTGATTGACAAGGTGTTGGATAAACATACTTTCCTGAAGGCCAACAGACAGGAAGAGTATATGCCTTAGATCTTTCCAAGAAAATTGATCTAAAAGGCTATCCTTACCTATTCTCCAAGGCCTCTCCTCAAGAGTCTACTCTATGGCATAGAAGGCTGGGGCATGTTAATTTCAAGAATATGATCAGCTGATAAGCCATGGTTTAGTAAGAGGATTGCCGTTGAAGGAGTTCAAGTGTGAAGACAACTGCACTGCGTGCTTAAAGGGAAAACAACACAAAGTTTCATTTCCTTCAATAGAAGAACCAAAGTCCACTGCCTGCTTGCAGCTCCTACACATGGTCTCTTTGGCCTGTCAGAGTGATGAGCATGGCAAAGAAGAAATACTGCCTGGGTAATTATGGATGATTACTCCAGGTTTGTATGGACTTTCTTCTTGCACTCCAAGGATGAAGCAGCCAAGGCAATAATGAACTTTGTGTTATTGTGGAGAAGCAGTATTCCCTGCAGGTCAAGTGTGTGAGGAGTGACAATGGACCAGAGTTTAGAAACCACACACTTGATGACTTCTACCTGTCTAAGGAATTAAAAGGCAGTTCAGTATTCCCAGAACTCCTGAACAGAATGGAGTGGTTGAGAGAAAGAACAGGACTCTCATTGAAGCTGCAAGGTCAATGTTGGCTGACTCAGGATTGCCACTGACCTTTTGGGCTGAAGCTGTCAATACAGCTTGCTATGTGCAGAATAGAGCATAGTGAATAAGAGGTTGATGAAGACTCCTTATGAAGTACTTCATCATTTGGCCCCTCTGATTTCTTTCTTTAAAGCCTTTGGGTGTCCTTGTTTCATTCTCAACACTAGCATCCACTCCAGAAGTTTGCTAGTAAGGTGGATGCAGGGTATTTTGTTGGTTATTCATCAACTTGCAAGGCTACAGATTTTTAACTGTAGGACAAAGATGTTGAAGAAACTCTGCATGTCAAGTTCAATGAATCTCCAAAGGACAAGATCACACAAAACCCTGTGGAGTTGTTTGATCTGGACATACTGCAATATGTTCCTTATCAACCTCCAGCTGTTGAGCCTGTCAACAGTTCTCCACCTGGTGGTACTGATGATATGTTGCCAGTACTCACCTTTTCAGGTTTCGTGACAACCTGCCTGAGTCCACTAACCTGATGCTCCTGTAGCTTCAGCATCCCATCCACAACCACAAACAATGCTGTGAGATTTTTGCATGCTCTACTTCATTTGAGCTGCCATCTCCTACATGGTTTCAAGAATCTTCATCACCATCTGTTGCTGCTGAAAGTCCTACAAACACTTGCACTGATATTATAGTATATCAAGAGCTGAAGAATAACCCACATCCCCCACATCTCAAATCATAGGTGATATCAATGCTGGAGTTTCAACCAGGAGTCAATTGTCCATTTCTGCTTCTATGCTCTCTTCATCAGTCATTCAGCAAGAGCCAAAGAACTACCATGTTGCACTCAGAGACAATGGATGGGTTGAAGCAATGCAGCTTGAGCTTCTTTAGTTCAAGAAACAGCAAGTGTGGGAGCTTGTTCCTTTACCCCAAGGGAGTGTGCAATAGGCACGAAATGGGTATTCAGGAACAAAACAGATGAAAAGGGCCAAATAGTTAAGAACAAGGCCAGGCTGGTCGTCCAGGGGTTTGCGCACAGAGGAAGGCATCGATTATGATGAAACCTTTGCGCCCCTAGCCAGGCTGGAGGCAATTAGATTGTTCTTAGCTTATGCTGCCTTTCACAGTCTTAAGGTTTATCAAATAGGATGTCAAAAGTGCCTTCTTATATGGTAAAATCAAGAGGAAGTTTATGTGTGTCAACCACCAGGCTTTGAGGACAATAAAATCCTGATTGGGTATATAAGCTTGATAAGGCTCTTTATGGGCTGAAACAAGCTCCTAGAGCCTGGTACGAGACATATCAACTTTTCTTCTCCACAATAAGTTCACTAGAGGCACCATTGATAAACCTTGTTCATTAAGACTGTGGGACAACATAAGCTCCTTGTTCAAATTTATGTAGATGACATCATCTTTGCATCCTTTGATCCAAAGTTGTGTGATGATTTACAATGCTCATGAAGCAAAAGTTTGAAATGAGTGCTATGGGCGAATTACAGTTCTTTCTAGGTTTTGCAAATCAAACAAAGGGATGATGGAATCTTTATCCATCAGTCCAAATACACCAAAGAATTGTTAAATAAGTTTGATTTACAAACCTGTAGGCCCTGTTCTACTCCCATGAGCAGCATCACACAACTGATGTAGATCAGAAGGTAAGGCGTTGATGAACCCTTTACTTAGATGTATATTTGGGTCCCTGATGTACCTAACAGCTTCTAGACCAGACATCATGTTTGCAACATGTGCCTGTGCTAGATTTCAGGCTGCACCCAAAAGATTTCCATTTGATTATAGTCAAAGGATCTTTAGATATCTGCAGGTACCCAATCACTAGGTCTTTGGTATTCAACTGGGCATTCTTGCAAATTAGTTGCTTTCTCTGATAGTGACTATGCAGGACGCAAAGTCACCAGAAAATCCACTTCTGGGGTTGCCATTCCTAGGCAATTGTTTAGTTTCTTGGCAGAGTAAGAACAACATCATTACAACATCCACTGCTGAAGCTGAGTACATTGCTGCTGCAAGTTGTACTTCTCAGATACTCTGGCTTCAGAACCAACTCTTGGATTATGGCATTATACAGACTAAGACTCCATTATTAATGGGTGCTTCAGCACTCTTTGTATTGTTAAAAATCCAGTCCAGCACTCTACGACCAAACATATAGAGATCAGACATCATTTTATTAGGTTGCTATGAAAAAGGTCTGATTGATTCAAAGTTTGTACCTAGTGCTGATGAGCTTGCAGATATATTTACTAAGCCTCTAGATAGTGCCAACATTTCAAAACTTGGTACTAAGGCTTGGTATGCTGCAGCTAGAATAATTTGACCAATACTGATGCTCTCAGTTCACAAGTACTGATGAGCATTAGTATGCAAAGGTCAATTATAAGTACTGATGAGTAATGAGTCTTCAGTATTTTCACAACTACTGAAGACTAAATGCTTCAAAGTACCGATGTACATTATTTATGAAAACAACTGATGTAGTGAGGTGGATTACAACTACTGATGTATAATTTTCAACAAATAAGTACTGAAGAACAATTTTGGTCACAAGTACTGATGTGTAATCTTTCACATAAGTACTGAAGACAATTGTTCACCAGCTTTGAAGAATATCTCATCAGCACTTGTGAACATCTGATCACAAGAGCTGAAGGCATAAATATTCACAAGAGCTGAAGGGCTAATGAAACATATGAAAGTCGGCCAAAGAGCTGATGAGTAACATGTGGAGGTTGGTGAAACAACAATTGACGGAAACAGCTGATGAGTAACTTTACTCTTCACTGATACCAACATTGCTGTTTCACTCAAACAACTGAAGGACAAAACCATGTCTTCAGTAGTTTCACAACTGCTGATGACTACCTCCAAGTCCTCAGTAGTTTACAACTACTGAAGGCTAACACCAAGTCTTCAGTTGTTAAAACGTCTGAAGATGACACACATGTCTTCGTAGTTTTTATAACTACTGCTGACTAACAACAAGTCTTCAGCCATTACAACATCTGAAGGACAAACCAGGTTCTAGTTTCCGCTACTGAAGACTACACCAAGTCCTCAGATGTTACAACCACTGAAGGTTAAACCACGTCATCAGTAGTTTCAACAACTGATGACTAACACCAAAACCTTCAGTAGTTTTCTTTCAACCTTTGCCATACCCTATAAATACCCACCTTCAGAGCTTTTCATTCTCACTTGACCTAATTTTTCAAAAACCTCTGAAACTTCCAAATACACCATTAATGCGGCCATGCAAATCAAACCTCGACACAACTGTGTCGCACATCTCACTAAATCGCCATTCTGGTCAAAGTTCCATA